>JAOQMP010000005.1:11682267-11714486 GCA_027563575.1 Erythroxylum pedicellare
TGTACAAACATATTATGAGCAAATATTCACTATTTATTATTCATGTGCATATATGAATGCATGAATATATCTGAAACGCTTTCAATGATTCTATCCCATTCAAAATGACCAAAATACCCTTTCCAATTGGTGAGGGGATGTTACAATCTGCCAATCTTTTAGAATACCAACAAATTTGGTTCTGAACTATCTAAGAAGTTCATTAACTTAAACTTAAAGTTATTAAATTTCATAAAGTAGCTACATGTGAAACTTATAGAAGTGGTTATACCACTTATCTGGAAAAATGTCATCAAATAGAAAAGTTTCAAACTTAGAATGACATAAATTTCTTTCTTGTGGTTGATACATATCTTTATGATAATTGGTGATTATGGTTGATACATATCTCCATGATAATTGGTGATTAGGGTTAATACATATCTTTATGATAATTGATTACTTATTCAATAGGGATTTGATTAAAGGTTGCTTAAGAAGATTCTCCTTGACTTATGAACTTAGATGTTAATATGTATATTCCATATCAAAATTTGTAAAAGTAACCATAGATTGAGAATCATTAAAATTGTTTGAGGAAGGTATTAGACTTGAATTGATCTCAAAAGAGGTTATGTTTAAACTCGTATTTCTACATAATGAATGGTACAGATTGATTTATCTTGAACTAAGATGGATTAGTTTAAAACGACTAGGCTTAAAAAGCTTTTGTGTAATGGGCATGGATGAGCTTATCAAAGGTAAAGAACCTTCTTAACTAGATGAGGATTAAGCTAATTGATTTTTGGATGGTTAAAGAAAGGCTTATTGTTTCTGCTTTGACTTTTGTTTAAATGGTTTAATGTGATGAAAGGCAAAGATTTGAAAGGATTTGTGAAATATGTATGCTATCCAAACAGTACTAAAGATCAACTAGGCAAGTGCACCTATCGTTTTTATAACTATCTTCCTATTATCTAATCTAATAAAAGAAATGATTGACATAAAAATAATATTTAATTGAACTAAAATTCCTAATCTAAAATAGTAAGTTGAAGTAATGAAAAAGACTAAAGCAACCAATTGATAAACAAGATCTAGATGTAGAATCTTCCTAGAACATTTCATACTTAAATTTATCTAAATTCAATTATTAGCCCTAATTTCTTAGACCAGTAGAAATTCTAAAGCTATAGCCATATTCTTTCCTAATAAGTGCAACTATTCTCTTTCAGTTGATTGTATGAGATCTCTTTTTTAATCAAAACCACTAAGAATATATTAACATGTTATATGAAATTATTTATTAGATTTTAACTCTAACACATAAGATTATATAGTCCTATCTTTAAAAATATTTTTAATTCTTCTTATTTATGTCAAAATTTATTCATACATTTATATGAATTCCAAAAGTGAATTAAAATGCAAGCAAATTTCAATTCAAACATAAGAAATAATCATGGACAATTTATAAAGTAATTGGGTCTTTTCTTAAACAACAAATAGTTCTAGGCTTGATCTCATCTGTATCTATTCTATTTAGTTTATACTAGGATAAAAGAAATCAATAATAATTAAAAAAGAACACAAAACACAATAACTCATTCTCATAGATCTTGAAAATTTGATGTTCTTTATTTGAATCTTAATGGAAATTCCTTTGTTTCTCTACAAAATTACTCTTTTCTTGTCTCAATATGTTCTAGTTTGACTTCCTTATGAGTAGTTAAAAATTCAAAACACCACGTCAAGTTGAACATCGAATCATGTTGGTCCCATGTGCTCCCTTTAGTAAAAATCACCACTTTTTTTTGTGTGGAAAAATCACTGCTAACATAGTTCACAAACATGGATCCATGTTAGAATTGTGTTCCTTAAACATGAAGCTGAATTGAAAGTATATATGTGTTCTAGACTTATATTCTGACTCTTTTCTCTAAAATCATACCAAAATTTTTGTAACTTAACTCCAACTTACTCGAATTTCTTCCCCCTTTACTGGGGAGCAAAAAGAAGGCCTAATATTGAGCACCAAATCCTATATATCATTTAAATATAAGCAAGTTGCTTCAAAATCATGCTCAGAACATATTCGAATTAGCAATTATCTTATTCTCCCACATTTAAGCATTTTATTATTCTTGAGAAAATCAATTGCATCACTTTTAACTCAAATAGATGGAAAATTTAGTTAACAAATCAATTAGATCAATCAAGACTCTCCATCATTCATTTAATTGTAAAGTTCGTCAAATTTCTAGGCATTTACCTACTTGTATAAAGTTATAAATCAATTCAATTTAACTTTATATTCCTTCAATCTTTGGCTCAATCCATAAAATTCAACCTAGTATATAAAGTAAACGTACATGACAAAGTTATTTCAACTTTCAAATAATTTCATACCCGTTATTGATTAAAAAAAGTAATACTAACTTTAAATGAACACAGGAGCATTTAGAGGCTTGTTTGAAAAGTCATATAACCTTGTGATATGAAAGCAAAAACCTTATCATTAATATTCGTGGTTACTCGATTAGTTAACTATTTTAGATGAATTTTAGCACCACACTTTAACTTTAATTTTTTTACTTAGTTTAAAACCAGTATAGTGAATTTATTTTATTCTCATATATTCACACATTTTTTAGTGGGATATTATAAATGCTTATAAGAAACACTTTTAACCTAACTGTATGTCTAAATTATATAAAATATTATATTGCAAATTAAGTATCTATTTCCAAAATTAATGAAGCAAAATTAAAGTTAACTTAACCATCAATGCTCATGACTATTTGCCCAAATAAATCAATTCACAAGCAACTAAACTTAAAATGAATTATCTAAATCAATGTCCTTTTAAAGTTAAAATTTTCCTAATTATTCCATAGTACATAATTATTAAAAAATGATAAGAATAACAAATATGAATATAAGTAATTAATTCCCTCCCCCATACTTAAGTTCTACATTGCCTTTAATATACACATCATACAAGAACAATAAAAAACTAGCAAAGAAAGAAATTAGGATAATTGGTACTCTCCTTATAATAAAAGACCATAAGCTTACCAATGCCATTAATAATCATTAGTATTTAAAACTTGATTTTGGAGAGGGAACACAAGATTTACGCAGAAAGGTATTTTGTAACATGTGGTAAACATGAATATGTGTTAGATATTGTGTTGATTATATAGCCTATAATAAGCATATCAAATAGTGAAAGAACATCAAAATATACTTAAATTAATGACTTTAAAACTGCTTGCACTCAAAACACACATAAAAAACATTAATGTCATATAAAATAATACTAAAAGCTATTTATAAAAATCATAAAGCTAACAAATTAAAGTTTAAAACACTTTAATGATTTGGTTACCTCCCATCAAGCTTTTATTTGTGAGTCTTTAATTTAGACTTCTTACTCAATTCCTAATTATAGGCTTGTCAGATTTTAAATATAACAAATGATCCATTAGAGTAGAGTTATCCATCTTTTCTTCTTCTCTTTGCATGATACCAGTCTTTAATGGAACATGTACGGTTACTTTTTGCAAAACATGAGAAATTTAAGTCTCAATTACATCTATTTAGAAAAAAGTATCATCTTTATTAATAGAATGTATCATGGTTTTGAATATCTTAAAAACTACTTCCTCAATTCTTTATCCTTAGGATTAAGTTTTCAACATGTACATCTATAATAGCTTTAGCAATAGCTATAAAAGGTCGTTCTAAGATCAAGAAAATATGTCCATCATCCTCCATATCCATAATCATAAAATCAATATGAAAGATAAATATATCAAACTTAACAAAAACATCCTTTATAATGCCCATAAGGTATTTAAATTACCTATCTGCTAATTAAATCCTCATCTTATTTATCTTAGAATTACCTAATCCTAATTTCTTAAATATTTCATATGACATCAAATTAGTACTAACTTCTAAATTTAAAAATGCGCTTTTGATAAATGAACTACCAATATTACAAAGAATAGTATAACTCCCTCGATCTTTGATTTTCTAGGGAAGCTTATTTTGCAAGATAACATAATAGTCCTCACTTAAAGTAACCATCAACAACTCTTTGAGTTTCTTCTTGTTAAAAAAGAGATCCTTTAAAAACTTGACATATATATTTTGGCATGTATGAAAGAGCTTTATCAAAAAGAGTATTAATATATAATTGTTTAAATATCTCCAAAAGCTTACCATGTTGTTATTCCTTTTCATCTTTCTTAAGGCTGCTTATGTATGGAATTGCTGGTTTGTACTCTTTGATAACTCTCTTCTTTGACTCCTCCTCCTACTCATACTTCTTTCTTCATGACAATCTTTTCCTTCTTTTCTTCTATTTTCCCCCCAACTTTTAGCTTCTTCCCACTTCTTAAAGTCACAATTTTCACTTGCTCCCCCGTGTTTGGCTCAGTTTTGCTAGCCAAAGTACTTTGCTATCTTTAAGAGATAAACTTACCAAGTGGTCCAATATGTTGTGGATGAATGCTTCTTAATTTTTAAGAGATGCTTTAGTGTTTTAAAAGCAAGCCTAAAATGCATTAATGAATTTATCATGAGCTCCCAAAGACTTGACTTCCTTTGTTATTGTTGTTATTATTGTTACTGAAATTTAGATAGAGGCCCTAGCTTTTACTATCATTAATTATTACATAAAAAATATGATTATTTCTTTGCCTCGAATTGTAAGTATTAATATATGGATTATTTTAAGGTCAGTTTCCTACAAAATCAACCTATTTGATCAGTTACCCTATATTTAGTGTTTGAAATTTATGGTTAGATTGTCCACCACCATGAATATCACAACTTATAACTTGTGTTAGTCAAGCTACTAAAATCATACTATTAATCTTCTTGCTTAAAGCTTCCAACTTTGCCTCTAATGTTGTCACCATATCAATATTATGGGTACAATAATTTTAGCTTTAGACTTGGGATCTTATACAAATATTTATTCATAACTAGATTCTTAATTTGCTGCTATAATTTTTTTAGAGTTTTACAGTTAGTAGTCCTATTTAAAGATGCACTTGGATGGATAACTTAAGCCACTATGAAATGTTTGCATGTGTCATACTAAATCAAGTTCATGGCATGGGCACTTTCTCAATAGCTCCTCCCATCTCTCATAAGTATCATATGACATCTCATTCTCTAATTATTGAAAGGAAAAAATGTCATTCTTGAGTTTTAGTGTTTGTGCTAAAGGAAAATATATGGCTAAAAACCTTTAAGAAAGACCATTCAAGTAGTCATAGATCTAGAACACAAGTGTTTCAACCATGATTTAGCTCTATCATTTAATGTAAATGGGAATAGTCTCAAATGATAACATCCTCCAAAGCTCTATTAATCATGCAAGAATTATATAACTCCAAAAAGCTCGAGCAAAATAGATCTCCAAAAGGTGCTAAATCCTCATATGGCAAGTCATCATATTGCATAAGTACTATTGAACCATTTAAATCATGTTGGTTTAATTGAAAAATTTTAGCTTATGGTCTTGGCTTAATAATGCTAGGCTCTATCTCCCCAGGGGACGATCTAGCGTAATCCCCTATAATACACTTCCTCTTTGTCCTTCCATTGTGTTTGATAGTTGCATACTCAAAACTTTTAGGTCTCTCTCTCTTACATTTTGAAGTAAAATCCTTTTAATTTCTAGATCTTTATTAATTAGTACTACGAAAGAAAGTTCTAAAATAAATAAATTTAAAAATAAAAGAATAATTGATTAGATTAATAAAAATAAAATGTTCCTAATAAACTAATCTCTAGCAATGATACTAAAAACTTAATGTATTTTATGTAAATAATTGTAAAGATCAACTAGACAAAGGCACATAACATTCTTATAATATAGTCTACTGAATACGAATATAGTTTATGTGAGGACTATGATTATTAGTAATAACTAATTTTTCTACTATTTAATCTAACAAAATAAATGATTGTAATAAAAGAAATAATTAATTGAACTAAAATTACTAATCTACAATAGTGAACGAAAGCAATAAATAAGAAAAAAAATTGATTGATAAACAAGACCCAAATGTAGAATCCTCCTAGAATATTTCTATGCTTAAATTTATCTTGATTTAATTATTAACCTATTTTCATATATTAGTAGAACAAGACCTAAATGTAGAATCCTCCTAGAATATTTCTATGCTTAAATTTATCTTGATTTAATTATTAACCTATTTTCTTATATTAGTAGAAATTTAAAAGTTATGGCCATAATTCTTTCTTAGGAAATACAACTTCTATATTTAAGTTGATTGAATGAAATATCTTTCTAATTGAAATTCCCAAGAAGACATTAATATGTTTTATGAATCTGCTTACTAGCTTTAACTCTAACCTATATGACTTATGTGATCTTATCTTTAGGATTTGATGCAACTCAAATTATTCATGTCATGGACTATTCATACATATCTCAATCCTTATATATAAAATCAAATATTGAATCGAAACACTAATAACAATTCTAGTATGAAAAGTAATCAAGAACAATTTACATGGTAAGATGGATTTTTCTTTAAATCAAATAATCAATCCAAACAAATAGTTATAGGGTTCATCCTGTTTAGATATATCTCAATTTAGTTTATAATAAGATAAAGCGAACCAAAGACAACTAATAAAATTAAAACAAAATAAAAAAACTCATTCCTATAGATCTTGAAATTTTAATGTTCTTTACTTAAATCTTAATGATTTTTTTCTTTTTCTCTATAAATTTGCTATTTTCTTATCTTAAGATGCTATAATTCAGCTCCAACATAACTTCCCCGTAATCTTTTTATATTTGAAACTAAAAATTCAAAACATCATGAGCAAGACGAGATCAACATAAATTTAAAGAAAAATAAAATTTTTGTAAAAATTACTGTCAGTATAGGTTACTAACATGAACTCATGTTAGGGTCGTATTCCTTAACCATGAACACAGATTAAACATGGATTCGTGTTTTAAACCTATATTTATGCTCATTGTTCTAAAATCATATCAAAACTTGTCCAACTTGCCAAAATTTTTTCCTTTTTCACTAGGGCATTAAAATAAAGCTTGAAAACGTAAGTCATTTTGAGTACCAAATGCTATAAAAATTATCCAAACACAAATATACCGCTCTTAGAATCATGCTAAGAATATAGTATAGTTAGCACTTATTAGTCATAAAGAAAGATTTCAGCAACTAGGATTAGGCATAAAATGATGTGAAAATCATGAAGGAAATACAAGTGAAACTTTAAAATTGTTGGATGATAAATAAGTAGGCTTTTGTCATGTTTGTTTATCTAAAAGTCTTATTGATTTGAGTTGTTCAATAGGTATCTATTTTAACTTCTGTAAAGCAAAAGATATTAAAATTTGTCTATTTTATAGAGATTAGGTTGTGTAAAGAATTGTTCTATTCAACTGAATCAAATGTTACATAGGTACATCAATAAATAATAAAATGAGTAACAAAAATATCTACAATATTTTAACAAACTAGATAAGAAGAGTAGATAATCTACAACTAAATCATGCCTTATCATGCCCCCGCACGATGAAACGTTCTTTCAAAACGTTCATCTTGTCTCAAAATGTCTCAAATTTGGCTTGAGCGAGTAGTTTAGTGAGTGCGTCTGCAGTTTGGTCATAAGTGGAATGAAGCTGATTGTTTTGTACTTGTTCCCAAAAAAAATGATAATCAAGTGCAAGATCTTTCATCCTTGAGTGATAGATAGGATTGGAACAAACATAAGTGGCACTGATGTTATCACAAAAGATAGTTGGAAGTGTAGGTATGTGAAGATGCAATTCCTGAATGAGTTTCTGTAGCCACATGATTGCCGCTATTGTGTTAGCTATAGCTCGATATTCTACCTCATTCGACGAGCGAGCTACAGTCCTCTAACGTTTGGAGTACCATGAGATAGGATTTCCACCAAAGTAGATAATGTAGGTAGAGGTGGAAACTTTGGAGTCCACATCGCCACCCCAATCAACATCACTATGGCTTCCAATTTAAGATTCGTTGAGCGAGATATTTAAAGACCATAATCGAATGTGAACTTCAAATACCGAAGAGTTTGTTTTAGCTGTCGAAAGTAAGTGTTAGAAGGCTTGTGCATAAATTGCGACAACTTGTTGATTGTGTAACTCATATCTGGACGAGTGATAGTCACATATTGTAAAGCACCCAAAATACTGCGATATAAAGTAGCATCCATGAATGTTGTGTCATCATCTAGTTTTAAGACCATGGAAGTGCAAAGAGGAGTGTGACAAGGTTTTGCCTCAACCATGCCAAAATGATCCAAAAGATCTCGAATTTAGTGTCATTGTGATAAGAACATATCGTCTAGGTTTGGAATGATCTCAATCCTAAGAAAGTAACTCAGAGCACTCAAATTTTTTAGAGAAAACTGTGTGGATAAAGCTACCATGAACTGCTGGAGATGGGTGTTTGAACTTCCAGTGAGAAGTAGATCGTCCATATAAACAAGAAAATATATGATGACTCCATCCTTGTGATATATAAAAAGAGACGAATCACTGATGCTTGTAGTAAAACCATACTGGAGAAGGTAGCTCTGAAGTTCATTACACCATGCTTAAGGTGCTTGTTTCAACCCATAGATGGCATTCCGAAGTTTGCACACATGAGTAGGATAATTCGGATGAACAAATCCAGATGGTTGTTTCATATAGACAATTTCCTGCAGATGTCCTTGCAGAAAGGCATTATTGATATCCATCTGATGTAATGGCTAGGAAGATGAAAGTGCAATAGTAAAAACCATTTTTACCATTGGATGTTTGATTACTGGAGAAAAGATTTCCTTGTAGTCGATGCCAGGATATTGACTGAATCCTTTTGCTACCAGTTAGGATTTGTATTTATCAATTGAACCATTTGGTTTTCGTTTGATTCGAAATATCCACATGTAGCCAATCACATTTGTTGCCTCTGAAGTTGGAACCAAATCCCATGTTGCATTTTGAACAAGAGCATCATATTTTGAAAAAGCTGAAGCACGCCATTCAAGATTTTTAAGACCTTCAGTTATAGTTCTAGGCTCATCTGTATTAGGAAAGGGTATTTGGAGGTGGTGAAAATTTTTTGTCAAAAGATGTGATTTTTTGAGCTAGTGTTATGATGGTACTGAGTTGATAAGGGTCAGTTATGAAGCAACCTCAGACGAAGGCAGTACAATCTCAGGAGTCGGAGTCATGGGTCTAGTAAATATAATATGGTGGGGAGTGGTAGGAATGGGAATAGGATTATTGTGTGAAGATGTGGACTGAACTAGGTGTGGGTATGGAAATTGATCATCAATAAACTCAACATGTCGAGATGTATAAACCTTGTTTGTTTTTGGGTTAAGACAAAGGTATGCAAATTGTGTCAATGAGTAGCCCACAAAGATACAAGGTGCAGAGCGAGGTTGAAGTTTATGGTTGATGTATGGACGTAGCCATGGAAACATAAGCAACCAACGGATGGAGGTGTTTGTAGGAAGGTTAAGTTTGACGAAGAACTTCATAAGGAGATTTCGTGTGAGGTAATGGTGTTGGCATATGGTTAATAAGATCAGCGGCTGTCTGAAAAGCATAGGAACAAAAAATAGGAGAAGGTGACTAAAGTGAAGTAGAGACTAGGTAGTTTCGACAATATGACGATGTCGACATTCTGCTATACCATTTAGTTTAGGTGTGTGGGGAGGAGGAGTAAAGTGAGAGATGCCATGAGTAGCCAAAAAAGAGTGAAGTTTTAGAAACTCACCCCCATTGTTAGTATAGAGGGAATTTATTGTTATATTGAAAAAATTTTCAGCAATTGATTTAAAACGAACAAAAATTACAAAGACATTTGATTTATTTTGAAGAGGAAATAACCGAATATATTTAGAATAATGATCTACAAAAATGACATAAAAACGATAACCATCTAGAGAGACCATTGGATCCGGACCCCAAAAGTCTGCAAACAGAAATTCTGGTGGCTTATTACTAACTAAATGTTGAAAAGAAAATGGCAATTTATGACTTTTCCTGCATTTGCACGAGACATAAACAGACGACTATGTTGATGGACTCTTGAGTGAAAATAAGGACTGGAGATGTCAAGAGACTTTAAGAGACAAATAACCAAGGGTGTGATGAAGAACATCGGGTTGTAGTGCTTTTGTGAACAAAACTGTTGGTGTTAGGTTGCGAAGATTGAGATTGTATAAATCTCTATGACAGAACTCGTGAGAAGTGCCGCTCTCGTCCATAAGTCCTTCACCTGAAAAAAATTTGGAAAAAATTTCACAGAAACCTTGTTAGTAATGCAAATTTTTGTATCAAAATAAGATTGCGACTAATGTTTGGTACGTAAAGAACATTGTTAAAAAATAAAGATTTTGTGTTGGTTGGAACCTAAATACTTCCTGTATGAGAGATTGGGAGATTGAAACTATTACCAACTTCAAGTTTTTCATTACCCGAGCTCGGTGTGCTAAGACTCAAATTGTGAAGCCCATTAGTGATATGGAGAGATGCCCCTGAATCGAGAATCCATTCTTGAGAAGAGGCTGCAGCAAGTGTTGAATGAGCCGAAGGATCAGGTACTAATTGTGCAGGATATACCGAGGGATCATTTGCTGAGAAGCCAAAGTGTGTAGGTGCTGTGTAGTGAAGTTCTTGCTGTGATGATGGATGCAAGTAGCTCACTTCAGGCGTAGGTGCATCTCCATAGTGACAGACAAGCATGGGCAGAAGAGTGCCAGGCTAAACAAACTGTACTGCACCAGGCTGGGATGCAAACTACGTCACACCAATAGCACTGACCTATGAGAATGCGAGATGAGCCCTTGGTCTTACACTAGTTTTGAGCCCACGTTGTAGCTTCCGACAGTCCTTCGCGGAGTACCCGGGCTTGTTACAATATTGGTAGATTACATCACGCAGAAAATTGGATTTAGGAGCTGCTTGCATCAACTGGTGTCCAGGGCGTTGATAGTACTAACCTGACCTTTTTCCTCCTCGATGTTGTGATTGCCACACCCGAGTTGCAGCATTTGCAGTGATGGCAGATGCAGGAAAGCTTCCATGTTTCTTTGCTAGAAATGTTTCATGGTCAACAAGTTTGTCGTAAAGAATCGTTAGGTTGTGTAAAGAATCGTTCTATTCAACTGAATCAAACGTTACATAGGTACATCAATAAATAATAAAATGAGTAATAAAAATATCTACAATATCTTAACAAACTAGATAAGAAGAGTAGATAATCTAAGACTAAGTCATGCCTTATCATATTTCTCTTGTACGAGTGACAACAACAGAAGAGGAGTAAGCCCAATATGAATTTTAAGAAGTGGATAATGCTTTGTAGGTATAAAGTTCTTTGAAAAACTTAGGTTTCTAGATTATTTATTCACGAAGAGATCTTTATAATCATTTTGTTGTAGGTAGTAGCATTGTCTATCTTTCGATTAAGAACTCTTTTGATGTTGTTTGGCACTTTAATTGCGACATTAAAAGAAATAATAGCCGGTGTAAAGGCTTCATGCTAGTGCTAAAATTCTGGTTAAGTGTTGGACAGTCTTTATTAAAGTTAAGACGTCATCGAGATACCAAGTATTTCTGCTGAAATGTTGTTTCCAGGTACGTAAATTTGCTTGGCGAAAGGGGTAGATAAATGCTAGACTTGGAAATCTCAACATATTCTTTTAATTTTTGAGAAGACGATTATAATTTAATAAGTTGTATTATAAACTTGCCAATTAAAAAAAAGGTGAGGATTTAGTAAAAATTAACAAGAGAAATAATTTTGGATGAGATACTTCAACCAACAATAAATAAGAAAATTGTTTTTTTAATTAAAAGAAAAAAATTTGATCCTTTCAAACTTTCTTTATGCGCTTGCAGCACTAAAATGAAAAGAAACAAAATCAAATATAAATCTTATAATTAAAATTGTTATCTAATAGAACATAAATATTATATTTAATTATCATAACTAATTTTTCTGGTATAATTCTTATCAAATAATAATGAATTTATTAAAGAATTTAAAAAGCTTCGATCTTTTAAACAAAAGAAGAACTAAAATGAAAGAAAGATATAACAGATTTTATTATTCATAAACTTCAGAAATTGCCATTTGCATAGTATAAGTCTTAAAGAACAACAGTTAATAAACACCGAATGCGCATGAGCTTTAGTAGCAAACATCACAACAATGAATCAGTAGCAGAATCATCATGCAAATCAAACGCCACATGAACTTACAAGTCCAGGACTACTGCAATATAATGTGGAATGGATAAGCCTATTCTTTATAAGCTTCTAATGTTTTGACTTTCAATACCTACAGCTCTTTGTAGCTATTTTGGAACTTTGCTTGCTATTCATGGCCTAATTCATTATTATCATTTCCTAACAATGAAACAAACCATTTCCATATCCTGGCCTCTATATTAGCATATTCCATTTCTAATCTCATTTCCTCCAAGGATGCCATTATTTTAATGATAGCCAAGAGGAGCAGGAGATTCCCTCAGCTCCTTCCCCTGATAGCGTATGTCCGAAGCAAAGTGATTGACATCTCTGTGATGGGCTTCGTCAGCTCTAACTACTTGAACAACATCTCGTAGAGTGGCGTTGGGGGCCAAACGCCAGTAGTCAATGGCAATAGCAGGGGCAGGGACGTTTTCAATGTTGCCCTTGTCCATTTCCCTGAGGAATTCGGTATAGGAGTGTATAGCTTCCTCCTCCAGATACCCCACCATCCTATGAGCGAACTTTGGCGATATGAGATACCCAAGAAAGTAAGCATTGAAGAAGATGCCTTGCACTGCGAAAACAAGTGCACGTTCGTACCACCTCGGCTTTGCCACCTCCATGAATGTCATCAAATGCATACGCTCATTCTCAGCCTCCTCAAGCAGAGCTTTGATCCACCCGCCGCTGTGCTCGAATCGTCGCAGTGACTGGCAGTGCAGCAGCATCCCTCCCACCATCCCCGGCACCGCTGCCACTGTTTCTAGCATCATTGCCCGGCACCCATATCGCCTCTGTCCGTTTCCCGTCACAAAACACAAAACAATAAAGATCATACGTCTCCATTAGAAAACTTGTGCAACCGAAGAGCCCAATTCGAATAAGAAATGAAAGCGAAACAGGTCCAATCCATGGACGTTCTCACAAGTTATTAATAGACAGAATGAAATAATGTTCTTAGACCATTATGAACACAAATTTATTGCTATAATTAGCGCTGTATATACTGAAACAGAAATTGAAAGCCGCAAGTTAATTCAATCAAGAAGAACAAATAAAAAGGATGTATATATGTACATATATACCTGGAAGAACAAGTCAGTGGGCCACCTGAGAGCTTTGACGGTCCAGAAAGCCATCTTATCCAAGAACGTCGTCGGAACGTGATGCTTCTTCAGGTCTATTGACAAGTCCGCCGCATAAGTCTCCCATGGCTATCATTTTCAAGAAACCAAAGTTCCATAATATTAACAACCAATTACTTTTACTTTAATAATAACAAAAAAAGATAGGAACGATCAATTTAGTAGTTTTATGAACATAACTGAATAGTGTAAAATATTGCGTTAAGGATACAGTTGCTCCCTTAATCATATTTGTTATTACTATTGATTTTGGCCAAATACTCCTAAACTAACTTACCCTAAAGCAACTCCATTTCCACTCAGTACCATCCTCTTTAGTTATCTTGCTAGTCTTCACGCCCCAGTAACTCACTATCCCCTTCTCCTCTTCCTTCTTCCCTCCGCCGCTAAGCGGCGTCGCCTTCTTCTCCTCCTCCTGCTCCTTCTCCGTCAGCGTCATAGTGCTAGCCTTGCGCACAGTGCCGGAAACCGGCGCCCTGATCCAGAAAGCAGCTACGTCGGAGACAACCGCTCCTGTCGGAGTTCCATGAAGAAGGATTCTCGACGACGTTGATGCCTTGGAGGTAACCGTCGAGAAGTAGCGTATTCCGACCACCGCCGCAACGGTACCTGACAGCCTTGTTGCACTAGATTTACAAGCGATCATGATGTTCACGAATGTGAAATCAGGTATGACGATTTTGGGCTATGCACGCGCGCGTGTGTGTATATATATACATATATATATATATATATATATATGCAGTTATGAATGGCGGTGGTGAGAGCTGACGACGTTGGCTGCACGTAATGAGCATGATCGTGGGCCAGGCTGGTAGTGCTGAATGACGGTGTAACCCCTGCGAGAAGGGAAACGGGTATGGGGTTACTAGGACAGTTGATACTTGATAGGGCAGTGTTAGGAATTGTGAAAGAAGCTTCCAGGGAATTTGGTGTTCTAACTTGGGGACCAAGTTTCAAATTAAACTAAGCAGACTTTTCTTTATTTGTTTGCCACTTGTATTTGTAACATAAAGAAGCATATCTGTGCAATTTACGTATTCTGACTGCCAAGCGATAAAAGGGAAGTTTCTGGATTTCCATTTCTGGATTCAGATTACGATTGGATGTTTTCAGAAGGCTACTTTCAAAAGCCTTTCATCTTTATCCAATAACCAATAAAGATTCTTTCTGCTTTTATTAATAAAGTCATGCTCTTTATTAATCCCTAAAGAGTTAGATCTTAGGGAGCAACATCTTCATATCAGAACTATACGCCTTATTCTTACATTTCATGGAAGAAAGGGAATACCTGGTGTAGTTAGGATATCTCTTTTCAGATAAAGATCATAAATAACCCTAAAGTTTTAGCATCTTGGAAATTTAAATTTATACTTATCAGTCTGCAAGTTACGGCTTAATATTATAAAGAATGAGTTTTGGGTTCCAAAATTTATAATTTATGGTTTGATTTATAAAATTTTGACCCAATTCTCAATTTGAGCTGACAGGATTGTCAGTGTTATAGCATCAAGAAATTGGAGTTATGACGCTTTCATATAATTTCATATTTTGGTAATTTAAAGAAATATATAACATTTGAAATTAAATTAATTGAAGTAACATGTTGCCAAAGCAACCTCTCTTGTTAAATTAATTTAACTTAGAACGTTAAAAAGTTTTGTGTATATGTTATTCATGCAAATATTGACTGGTCCAAAGAAAGTTAATATTTCGCCCGAAATGCCTATACACTTTGTAGTGGTAAATGTGTGGCAATTATTCAGTATAACTTGTGAACATTAAATCAGTCCAAAGAAAGATTTATTGTTTGACATGCTTTGTTGCCAGTGTTTGATCACTACACTAAGGTACCACTTACAAGTTAGTATTGCTGTCTAAAGACTAAATATTAGTGTTGTGCTAGGTATCTTGTGATGGGGCCCTACCATTATCTGTATATAATTAATTTGGCATATTATAGTGTTGTATATGTGAGTAATTAGATTAGATTTGTTTTGTTCTCTCTTCAGTTTCTGGTTTTGCTGTCAATATCTCTGCTAGTATTAATTCAATTCATATGCTTAATGGCATCAATTTTAAGTCATGGAAGGAGAACGTTTTGATTGTTCTCGGAATTATGGACTTGGATCTTGCTTTACGAGTCGATCAACATGATCCACTTATTAGTGAGAGTACCTCTAATCGAAAGAGGGAGATGGAAAAGTGGGAAAGGTTGAATCGTATGAGCTTGATGATCATGAAACTTGCCATTCCAGAAGCTTTTTTGGACATTATGTCCAATCAAATTACTATAACTAAGGATTGAGGATCTTGAGGGAAGATTTGCTAAAAATGCAAAAGGCTCAAACAAGTATACTTTTGGCAAAGCTAATCTCAACGAGATATGTAAGAAAAGGAAACATAGGAGAGTACATTATGGAAATGTCTCATATTGCTTCAAAATTGAAAGCAATTAAGTTGGAATTATCTGAAGACTTGTTAGTGCATCTAGTTTTGATATCTCTTCCTGCATAATACAGTCAATTCAAGGTGAGCTATAACTGTCAAAAGGAGAAATGGTCTCTTAATGATGGTGAAAGATACATCTATGTAGGTGACAGTAAGCCAGTAAAAGTTGAAGCAATAGGGATTTTTAAATTATTGTTAAGAACTGGATTTTATTTGGATTTAGTTGGGACTTTCCTTGTACTGTCTTTTAGATAGAATTTGATTTATATTTCTTCTTTGGAAAAATCTGGTTATTGTTGTTCATTTGGAAATGAAATATTTAATCTCTTTCAAAATTCAAATTTGGTTGGTGCCAGTTCTTTATCAGGTTACAATAATCTGTATATGCTTGAAATTAATGCTTCATTTAATGAAGCCTTGTATGTGGGTACACAAAGTTAAAAGCAAAAATTAATCGGCGAGAATTATGCCTCATTGTGGGACAAGAGATTAAGTTACATCTCCGAAAAGAGAATTGAGAGACTTGTGTCCAAAGGAATTCTCGATCCCCTTGATTTAATAAATTTTTATACTTATGTTAATTACATTAAAGGGAAACAAACAAATGTCAGGAGATTGGGTGCCAATAGGGCTTCAGATGTCTTAGAACTTATCCATACGGATATTTTTGGGTCATTCCCTAAGGTGTTTTAGAATGGTCATCTGTATTTTATAGCACTCATAAATGACTTCTCATGATATAGCTACCTTTATCTCATCTATGACAACATCACATTCTTTGGACGTGTTCAAAAACTTTAAGATTGAAGTTAAGAACTAACTCAACAAAAGGATTAAAAGAGTCAGATATGACCTTAGTAGTGAGTACTATGGCAGATATAACAAAGCAAATGAACAATGTCTAGAACCGCTTGCTAAATTCCTAGAGGAATGTGGTATCGTCCCACAGTACACTATGTCGGGTTCGCTTAGCATGAATCACTACAAAAATTAATACAATCCGCGATGTTTTATTGAAAAACGTCGCGGATTGTAAAGAATTTTTGTGACATTTAAAAAACGCCATAAAAATCAAATTTTTTATGATGTTTTATAAAAACATCGCAAATTTGTAATACTTTTTTTGACGTTTTATCAATAAAACGTCATGAAATTGAATTCGCGACGTTTTGTTAAAAAAAACATCGTCGATGCCTTCAACAACATCTTTAAACCAAACAAGGTCCCCTTTTACATTTCCCTTTGTTCTGCCAGAAGAAAGAACTCGCCATCTTTAACTGCCAACCGCGAGAACCAGACAACCTACAAGCTCCAAAAGATCCCTCCCATTCCGATTCGTCGGACGCAGGGGCATGCCGTCGATGATAACCGCAGTGAACTTGATGACAATGGGAGGATGGTTGAGGCGGAGGAGCAGTCTGGTAAGCGAAAGGGTGGAGAGAATTCGTCGATGACGATTTTTGTAAAGAGAATAAAGGTGGCGTTAAGTTAAATATTCCTCAAAATAGTAACATCAGGAACAACACAAAAGCACTAACCCTTTTGTGAATCTTTTCTTGTAAATATAAACCATATATTTGAAATGCTCAAGAGAAGAAACAAAGATACAATGACCTAAAAGAGGCTAAATTATATTAGAGCATCTAAAGAGGTCTTTAAAATTCAAACTGTTAAGATATTCTATTCTATTTTTGGCATTATTTGTATCCTGATATATTTGGTATATCTTTTGTAATAAGAATGTTGATTTAGTATAGGATTCTATTATCGTAGAATATATAGAATTCTGGAAGTTAAGATATTTGTGGAAGGAAGGAATCTAAAAGAATAAAGAATCCTAAATGAGAAATGCCTCATAATACATCATTAAGCAATCCATGGTGTGATAATGTCATTTATTTTTGGCTATTGTGCTTGGCCGTTTTGATAGATCAATTACAAAGTTCTATAGTAGATTTTTGTTTGAAGACTCTTTATGATTATGTTTTAATGTTGTCACATATATAGGAGAGTGTTTGTTGACTTAAGTGAGTTTTGTTTCTTTCATTCTTGATTTAATCACTTGGGATAGTCTTTTCTTTGATTCATTCTTTGTTTTAAAATTCTTTGTTGAGGCTATCATGAGGCAGTCATGCTGTTGGGTGTGAGATTCTCTCACAGAGGTGAGTACGAGTGGATAGCTTCAAGGAGTGAGTGATGTCGGCTATGTAAAAGCCTTGTATAAGTATATTATAATACCGTAAAAATTGAATAATCTGAGTGAGGGCTCTAAAGATTTAAGTCGTGCGTGTCAAACTGTGTTAATAAATTTCTTATGTTTGTTGTGTGTAATTTATTTCCTGCATATTTAATTTTTCTTTTTATAAAAGAATTTTGGAAATTAGAGTTGCTTGCCGAGTTGTTTTATGAGAATCGATTATAAATTTTAGTTAGAAGCAACCATGACAGAACAAAAATTTAGTGGAACTTCGACCTTGAGTTTTTCAATTGGTATCAAAGCAAGGTTTGCCTCATCAAAACTTGGTATATTAAGTTGGTGTAGATCAGTGTTCCGCACTCATAGCTACTAGAGCAAAGGTGTCATTCACAAGGCCACCTTTACTAGATGGCTCTAACTATCGTGATTGGAAATCGAGAATGAAAGTGTTTATTCAAGCACAAGGGACTAAAGCCTGGACTCATATATTGAAATGATGGACTTATCTTATGATAACTGACAAAAAGAATTAAGTACTACCTAAAGATCTACCTGAATGGATAAAGGCTAAAGAAAAGGGAGCATTTAGTAACTCTCAAACAATGCATGCAATTTTCAATATTGTAGATGAAGGAAGTTTTAGTATGATATCATTATGTGAATTAGCAAAAGAAGCTTGGGATACATTACAAACCATACATAAAGGATCACAATTGGTGATAACATCAAAATTTCAATTGTTAGCTACTAGATTTGAAGAGCTTAACATGACGAAAAGTGAAATTATTGAAGACTTTCATGACCAGCTGCGTGATATCGCTAATCAAGCACATAAACTTAGCAAGAAGTACTCAAATATGAAACTTGTCAAGAAAATCTTAAGATTTATAACAAAGATTGCAATTATTGAAGAAGCTCATGACATTGTTGAGTTATCTTTGGATAAGGTAATTGGAATTCTTACAAATTTCGAGATGAACTTGTTGAGAGACAAGCTTGAGAAGAATAAACGATTGGCATTACAAGTTAGAGTTGCTAAACATGTGCATGATTTAGGAGACGATTCTGATAAAAATGAAGATTCAGTGTTGTTAAAAAGAAATTTCAGCAAGTGGCTAAAAAAGGTGAATAAAGATAGACCTAAGTTTAAGCAGAATGGTAGGAGTTCATCCAACAATAACTTTAAACAACAATCAAAAACTCAAAAAGGTGAAAAGAAGGAAAAGAAGATGCGATCTCATAAGTGTCAAGGTTTCATACATATACAAGTGAAGTGTGCTAACACTCTTAAAAGGAGAAAATTGGGAAGTCCTAAACCAGTAATTGGAGTGAAAACAAATATGAAAGTGACTATAGTAGCAAAGAAGAAATTGTGAGTCATCATGCTGCATTGGTTGCTTTATATATAAAAAAAAGTTGTTTGTTTAGTACTAACTAATGAAGAAACTAAAGATGAAGATTTAGATGTTTTAGTATCAATCTCTAATTCTGATAGTGGCAGCGATGACAGTAACTTAGAATTTAAAAAGGAAGACATCTACGAGGCCTATGAATTAATGTATAACAAATAGGTGAAGACGTATAAAAAAAATGAGAAGTTAAAGGGGGAGAATCATACCATGAAAGATGTTATTCAAGATCTGGAGATGAAGTTATTGTCAACAAAAGATGAACTTCATGAAACTAAGCTAAAGCTTATCAATATAGAGAAAGGAATTGGAATGTTGAATGGCGGTACTAAGAAGCTAGATGAATTGCTAAAAATTGGCAAAAACAAAGGAGATTTTTAAGGTGTTGGGTACAAAGGTGAATTCTATGAGGTGAATAATGAGCAAAATAGTGAAGTTATATTTGTCAAAGAAGCAAGATCAATTAAGAAAGAAATTTAAAAAAGAAGTAAAAAGTTCGTCCTTACATGTCACTTTTGTGGTGTAAAAGGTCACATAAGGTCAAATTGCTACAAGCTGCTGCAAATTTTATTCTATAATGCTCAAAACATAAAATTCATACATTCTTGGAAGAACTTTCAAGAGCAGAGGCTACCAAAGTAGATTTGGGTTAAAAAGAACCAAGCACTTATGGCTCTTAAATCTGTACACATTACTTCTCACAATGGATGGTACTTTAATAGGGGTGCTCAAGGCATATGAAAAGTGAAAGAAGCTATTTGATGAATTATCAAATCTTTATAGATGGTCATATCACATTTAATGATGGGAAGAAAGCAATGGTGATTGGTAGAGGAATTCTTTATGGGGAAGGATTGCCTCATTTTTAAAATGTGCTTAATGTGGATGATTTAAAAGCTAAATTGGTGCGTATTAGTTAGCTTTGTGATGATGGGCTATTAGTCAAGTTCACCAGCGATAAATGTAAGGTGTTAAACCAACAAGGAGATTATATAATAAGTGAAAGAAGATCGGTGGATAATTTCCATATGTTAGAAGATTATAGAGTTGCTCAAGATGTTTTAACTGTCATATGTGATAATAAAAGTGTCATAGACATCTCTAAAAACTGAATCCAACATTCAAGAACCAAACATATTGATTTTAAGTATCATTTCATTTGAGAGCTAGTGGACACTAAAGTTGCAGTTCTTTCCTATATTACAATTGAGAAGTAACTGGTCAACATTTTCATCAAACCTCTTGAGTCTACGAGGTTTGAACTTCTTCATGGGGCATTAGGACTCTATGATTTACAACTTTGAAACTTATTAAAGGAACTGGAAAAAAAAAAGGGGACAAGGGCCCTAATTTGTTTTTCTCCATTGCAGCCTCTGTCCTTTGCTTGTTTGAATTTTTATTCTGATCATCTCAGTCACTTCATCTCCTTGGTATCCTGTCTATCACTAATCATCTTTACACCTCAGTTTCTTTTGGTATTGATTTTTCCCAAAGGGTAGATAGGAACTCGCTTATATTTTATCACGCCGTGACATTTGACTTTAACTTTGATATTTCAATATCTTTTATCATGATCATTTATTTTAAGGGGAGTTTCAATTTCTCTTGTTTAAGGGGAGATTTTGATGTGACAAATAATGCCAAAAAGGGGGAGATTATTAGATATTTTCTTTTTTAGCATTATGTGTATCTTAATATCTTTTGTATTAAGGAAGTTAATTTAGTATAGGATTCTACTATCTTAGAATATGTAGAATTATGGAAGTTAAGATATTTGTGGAAGGAAGGAATCCTAAAGAACAAAGAATCCTAGAGGAGGAAGGACTTGTGATACAACATTAAGCAATCCATGGTGTGATAATGTTGTTGATTTTTGGCTGTTGTGCTTGGGCATTTTGATAGATCAATTATAAAGTTCTACAACATGTTTTTGTTTAAGGACTCTCCATGATTATGTTTTAATGTTGTTGCACATATTGGAGAGTGTTCATTGACTCAAGTGAGTTTTGTTTCTTTCATTCTTGATTTAATCAACTGAGATAGTCTTTTCTTTGATTAATTTTTTGTTTTAAAATCCTTTGTTGAGGTTATTATGAGTTGATCATGCTATTGGGTGTGAGATTCTCTCATGGGGGTGAGTACAAGTGGATAGCTTCAAGGAATGAATAGTGTTGGCTCTATAAAAGCCTTGTATAAGTTTATTACAATACCTTGAAAGTTGATTAATCTGGATGAGGGCCTCAGAGATGTAGGACATGTGTGTCAAATTACGTTAACAAATTTCTTTTGTTCTATATATATGATTTGTTTGCTAGGTGTTTAATTTATTTTCTTACAAACAAATTTAGGAAATTGCAATGGCTTTCTAAATTTCTTTGTGAGAATCGACCCTAAATTTTAGTTAGAAGCAACCATGATAAAACAAAAATTTTGCAAAACTTCAACCTTGGGCTTTTAGCAAACAACACCACGGGTAAGGATTATAATATGCATGGTACACACAAGTAGAGCCATAATAGGCTTAGAAGGATATGGCTATTGAACAATCTAAGATTGAAACTAAATTAAGAAAGAAGGAAGACT
Source organism: Erythroxylum pedicellare (assembly GCA_027563575.1). Classification (NCBI taxonomy): domain Eukaryota; kingdom Viridiplantae; phylum Streptophyta; class Magnoliopsida; order Malpighiales; family Erythroxylaceae; genus Erythroxylum; species Erythroxylum pedicellare. The sequence continues at coordinate 11,704,336 of JAOQMP010000005.1, forward strand.
TTAAGCTACCAACATTGAGCGAATCTTTGAATCATGTCTTAAATTTCATTAAAGAGAAGGATTTAACAAAGCCTCCTCACTCATATCACTATAACAAAACAGACATTTAGCAAGTTTTTTTGGGTGCTTTTGGCAACAATTTCTACATTAGTTGCTAAAAGTTAAGCTTTGGTGACGTTCTACATTATCATTGCTAAAGGCGTTCCTTCAGCAGTGATTTACATTAATCGATGCAAAAAGTCGCAACATTTTATCATAGTTTATGCATTTCGTTGCCAAATGTTGAGCCTTTGGCAACAATATTTTTAAATGATGCAAAAACATAAACTTTTAGGGATGAAAATATAAAATCATCGCCAAAAGTGGATATTAAAGATTTTAAAATTAATAATGTTAAAAAGATAATTTTTGAATGCTAAATGTGCTTAATAATCCTAACATTAAATATAATTGACATTTATATTAAAAATCTTTCATTCACCTTTTTTATAAATTTTGTTTAAATAGCTAATGCTTTAAAACTCTATAAATTTATTTAAATCTATGGATTTATACACAAATAATTCTTTAATGATGCCTATGGTATATAGAACACCTCCATTCATACAAATATTTCATGAAATATTAAGCTTTATTTTGAACTTTATTTCCAAATTTTCATAATGCCAAAATTTTGATTTTTGTATATTTTAGTATATTAGTTAAAAATAAAGGAAAGGGATTTTGTTAGTAGTAAATATGACAATTTTGAAGCTATGGGAATTATTGCTTTAAAATGTGTTCTTAAACTTTGCAATAGTAGTAGGTGAGGTGTCTCGACTTCACTTTTAACATGTTTCTTTTATTCACTAGTGAACTTAGTGATTTAAGACATTAACTACATACTAACAATTTGTATTGTTGTACATGAAGTCTCCAAACACCTTTAAGTAATTAATCTCCTTTACTATTTTCAGTATAGAGAGAGTTATAGCATTATACCTTTGTAACTATTGTAAAAGTTTATAAAAAGTTAGCACTTGAATTGTTTATTTCTGCATTCTTTCTTTGTTTTCTTTGTTCATTTTTTAACTAGGGTAAACAGATTTGTTTTCTGAAACTTTTATCTGAAAAAAACTTAAACATAATATATTCAACACGGATGAGAAATAATGGATTCAATAATGTTATAGGCTATGGAATTGAAGATGACCATGCTAGTTTCATAACATAGTTAGAACATTATTAGTCCATATATTGTCCTACAAGACGATACACATATGTGTAAGAAAATAAAAGACTGTGTAAGAACATAAATACAGTCATATCCATTTTTTCCCTTAGTTACAAGTTACCTTTATGTTTAATACTTCATATTGAGATTGTTAATGCAGATTGTTGATGATTGAGTTATGTTTATAGGGATTGCTGATGTTTGAGTAATAAATATCCAATATAATGACACCTGTTAGAAACAAAGGGAAGAAGGTGGCAAGTATCCAAATTGTTCCTCTCCCACGATAACCAGATTAATCAAATCCTAGCTAATAACAACAATCAACTTCATCCACCAATAAAGCCAGTCAGTAACAACCTCCATCTATCTCAACCAATATTGAGGAATCTATAGGTGTGTTAATCTTTAACACCTATAATTAGACTTATGCTCAAATATATATTTACCTATTCAATGCCTATTTTCTCATCATTAATTATTTGTTGTCAGGTTTCAATATCACCATCAGAAAAAGAGGTAAAGGTATAACTAAACGTTGTGAGTTGCAATGAAAGAATGTTGCAATGAATACCAAGTTTTTCATATATATTAATACCTCATAAGGTGGTCATGTAGATAAGATTCAATCGTCAAAATTGTCTAATGAATTGGGGGTAATTGCTAGAAATTAATTATCTTGCCTTTAATATACCAAGCAGTTGAAAGAAGACAACTTGCTAAAGAATGCTTTGGACAAAGTTTTGGTAAATTTTCAATTTTATAAATTATATGCAATATTGTTTTACTTATTTAAAGACTAATTTTATTTTTACTTGTTATTCACAGATGAAGCTTAATATTGTTAATATCAACAACCCTATTGTTTCAAGATGTGTGACTTTACTGTTGAAACAAAAGATATACCGATATTACAAATCTTTTCCTTCCGATAAGGAGGCAAGGAGATATATTCCTAAATGGCTATCTCTAGAAAATTTGAGCCAAATATGTGATTATTGGGCCTCTACCAACTTTCAAGTTTGTCTTCTTTCCCTTCACATTTGCTTATATTATTTTTGTTACACAATTTAATGACTATTTCTTTTCTTTATTTATGAAAAGTGTGAGAAAGCCAAAGTCAACAGGGGGAAAAATGAAAACTCCTCATAACCAAGGCTTCGAATCATTTATTGTCCTATAAAATGAATATGTAAGTTATTTGTATACAATTTATAATTATATCAGTAAACACAATATTATTTATTATGTTTTGTATTTTTTTCCATAGAACAAAGTCAGAAGGAACTACATGGACAAGAGTGTGATTCTATCACACTCTACAAACTGACACACTATAAGGAGGGTTAAGACTAGATAACTGAAGAAGGGCATAATAATTATGTAAGTTTATTTAATCATGTAGTACTAACTATTAATATTTGAATTGAATATTGATTTTGCTTTTAAAATTTTAGACTAAGATACAGGAGTTGTTGCAAATATCAATGTCTGATAGAAATGAGCCAAATGTAAATGAAATTTATAATAGGGTGCTTGGGATATGATCTGGCTACGTCAAAGGTCTTGGGTTTAGGCCTAAGCCAAATGCATCATCCTCATCAAGACGGGCATATGTTGACAATCTTGAAGAGAAGAACTAATCGTTTAAGGATAAATTAGAATGTAATGAACACAAGTTAGATAAGCTTGAAAAGTACCTTAAAAAATTACTTGGCTCAAATTATGTAAGTAGTGAAGATGAATTGTAATTTTTATTTTGTATGAAAGTATTTTTAAAATTGTAATTAACATATTGTACATGATCAAATTTAATGATATTTTTATACAGTGCTTCTAATTTTCAATTATTTTTATTATATTTTGTATAATAAATTATACAACAAAAATTCTAAATATTACATATAATAAAATGGATTTAAAATGTCACCAATAAACATGATATAATATTTAGGTATAATGTGTATTAAAAATTTCAAAATGTAGTTAAACTCTTTTGGTTACATTTATAAAAATGTAGCTAAAAACATTTGGCCATGATTTTGCAAACATAGTCAAAAAAATTTTGCTACGTTTTTTAAAACGTCACCAATATGTTTTTGCTAAGCTTTTTTTTCGTAGCTAAAACTTATTAGCTATGATTTTTAAAACATAGCTAATAACTTTTTGCTATGTTTCTAGAAACGAAGCTAATAACTTTTAAAGACGAAAACGAAGCGTAGTCAAAACTTATTGGTGACTGTTAGCTTAAGGATTATGACTAATGATTTTGATAATAACTGTATAATATTTCAAAATTCAAATTGGATTTATTTCTTTTTATAATTAACGGTCTTATTCTTCAAAGGAAATAAAATAATAAGAAATATGTTTTCTTTCTTGCAGGAACCTTCATTATGAATTTACCTTATTAGAAATGGTTTATCCGAAAGGATCCTACTAATTATGAAGGACATATATTAGCCATGTGATTATTAGAAGATTTTTAGGCAAAGATGACATTGAAGTTATTCAGATTTAAATCTATCCAGTTGACTAAGGATGCAAGATAAAGCAACAGCTAGTTAAAGAAATTGACTATTTAAGGAAGAGCCAATGTAACTGTGAACAATAACGAAATAATACAAAAGCTTGCGAAGCTATGTTGTGAAAACTCATCAAAATCATATACATTCTTGAAAGTGATATCTTTGTAAAAAAAACTCTCATGTGCATTAGAAAGTCAAATTCTATTGAGAGAGATTATTGAAGCTCATATCGAGCAAACCTCATTTTTAATTGAGAGCTTGTAGAGGCTAGTGAAAAACTACTAGTGTGGAAGGTTCAAGAAACTTGAAAAATATTAACTTGTGATCTTGGAGAGCCTTGTTAAATTACTACTTGATTTTATAGTGAAACACTCAAGTTAAATATTTGGGGACTGGACGTAGGCTTAGGTTGTAAGCTGAATCGATATAAATTGACTGCGTCCTTCTTCTCTCTCTCTCTCTTTATCTTTTATATTTTTGCATTATATTGTGTGCATGTTCATTTCAGTAAGAGACTCCTTCACTTTTATAATAGTTTCCTTCTATTTTCGACTTGCTGATGGTTCCCTTCATTTTAACAGGCGTCTTCTTTCTATTGTTTCAACAGGACTTCTACTGTAGTAAGCTCTTATCATTTAATAGGCTACTATTGTCTGACAAGATCCTATTGTTTTAATTTTTAACAAGCCTTTATCTTTATAGGAATTGAAAGTAACTTGTGAAAAAAAATTCACACACAATTCACCCCCTCTTGCGTGTGTTTGCTTTATCATTTGGCATCAGAGCAAGGTTTCATATTTATTATGTTTTATAGCATGTGAAAGATCATGCCTAACACCTTGAGAAGTTTTGACGGACAATCCGTTTCAAAGTCTCCTTACTTTAATGGAAACAACTACTCATACTAGAAAGAGAGAATGACAATCTATCTCCAATCTACAGATATCAAAGTATGGCAAGCAACCAGAGTCGGAGCTACAATTCCCACTTCTCATCACGTAGAAGTATGGACTGATGTTGACAGAAGAAATGCATAACTAATCATTAAAACAAAACATCACCTGATATGTGCATTGTCTCCAGAAGAATATGAAAAGATATCTTGCTACTCTACAACAAAAGAAATGTAGGACAAACTATAAGTCACATTTGAAGGAACAAATGAGGTAAAGAAGCATAGAATAAGTCTTTTAGTGCATCAATACGAAACTACTGGCATGAAATAGGAAGAGATCATAGATAAATTCTTCGAATGCTTCAACAACATTATTACGACCTTAAAGAACTTGGGATAGAGATATCCCAATAACAAGCTCATAACAAAGATTTTGAGGACACTATCAAAGGAATGGAGACCTAAGGTGACAGCTCTAGAAACAACAAAGGATCTAGACACTATTTCACTCGAATGGTTACAAGAAAATATGATGATCAATGAAACCAAACTTAGGCAAGATAAAGGATCCTCCTACAGAAAAGGAATGGCACTAAAAGCAACCGACGAATCAAACGATGATGAAAGTGACAATAAGTTATAAATAGAAGGAGATAACGAGTTCAAATTTATGGTCAACAAATATGCCCACTTTTATAAAAAGAAGATGATGAAGAAAAAGAAAAGGAAAGGAGAAAGTTGGAAATAACAGGTTCTTATCAAAAGGCAACAGTAGCAATAGCAATACACAAAATAATCAAATCATCTGCTATCACTACAAGAAGCCTAGACACACAAGAACACAATGTCCTCTTCTTCAAAAAGACAAGTCAGAGAATAGAAAATACAAAAAGCAAGTGATAACTGCAGCTTAGTCAGATGAGGATTCTGAAAACTTTGAAGAAAAAGAACCAGAAGAAGTCAGCAACATTTACTTCATGGCAGAATCAGGAGATAATGAGGTATATTATTCTGATTCTGATATTAAAGTTGATAAATTGAAAATTGCACATCATGAATTCTATGATCAGTACAAAAGGTTGACAGTGAAGTATTTCAAAAAAGTTTAGAAATCCAAGAGCAATGATGCATCTCTGAAGAGTAAAATTAAATCATTAGAATCGGTGAATGAGAATATGGTGACCAAGAATATATCTTTTGAAGATGAATATAAGCAAAAGGTTTATGAAAAGGAAGTTTTAGAAGAAAGAGTAGCTAAGTTGGAATTTACACTGCTAAAAAAATGATTCTAATAAGGTAAGACAGGTAGATGAAAAAGTAGCCACTTTAGAACTTCAAAAGGAGAAAAGCGCTAGAAAGATCTTATCTTTAGAAAAAGATCTAGAAAATTTTGTTGATGGAAGGAAGAATCTTGATGCATTGCTTGGTAGTGGTAAATGCATTTCTAGTAAGGCCAGAATAAGATACAATGAAAATAACAATATCAAGCTATATAAAAGCTTCTTTATTAAATCTAACAGCAGCTATAGCTAAGATAACAGGAACCTGCTAAGTGGAAAAAAATCATAACAAATATCACTCATCTGTTTTGTGTGATTACTGTAGTAAACATGGTCACATTAGTCATTCTTGTAATTTTCGTAAAAAGAAACTATCTCAGATGTATGCTTAGAGACCAAAAGGTCAAACTACTAACTTGAAAGGATCAAAAAAATTTTGGTTACCTAAAATGAGATAATGTTTGCTGCATAAATGTTTCAAAACAGAGACGAAAGAGAATCAATGGATAGTTGATAATGGTTGTTCAAGACATATGAAAGGTGAAATATCACACTTTAATTACATTGAAAGAAAAGATAGAGGTAATGTTGTCTTCGCAAACAAAAAGAAAGCAAAGGTCACTGGAATTGGTAAAATTGATAATTCTGACTCTACCTCCATTGATAACATTCTCTTTGTTGATGGTTTGAAACATAACCTATTCAGTGTGAGTCAGCTATGTGAAAAGGGTTACAAAGTCATTTTCTATACATCTCATTGTGAAATTGTAGATATTCATGATGATAATATTGTGTTTATTGGTCTTAGAAATTAGAATATATATTATGTTCAACTGGAAGATATGTCTTCACAAAATGTTAAGTGTTTTGTCTCTCAAGAAAAGGATTCATTTATCTGGCACGGGAGATTTGGATATTTTAGCATGAGCATTTTATCAAAATTGTTCAAAAATGAGTTAGTAAGAGGACTGTTGAATTTGAAATTTGAGAGCAATCAGGATTGTCATGCTTGTTTAAAAGGTAAACAAGTCAGAAGCAGCTTTCCTCGTTAAAATATTATGTCTACTAACCAACCATTTTAACTTGTGTACATTGATTTATTTGGTCCCACTAGACTCAGAGTTTTGGTAAAAAATATTACAGTTTTGTTTTAGTAGATAATTACTCTAGATTTACATCGATATTTCTTATCAAATAAGGATGATGCTTTTGAACTGTTTCAGAAGTTTTGCAGAAAAATTTAGATAGAAAAAGGGTATTGTATCACTTCAATTCGAAGTGATCATGGAGGAGAATTTGATAACAGAAAGTTTGAAGAATTATGTGACAACAATGGTATAACTCACAACTTCTCTTGTCCAAGGATGCCTCAACAAAATAAAGTTGTAAAGAGAGAACAAAACTTTAGTTGATATGATCAAAATTATGCTATGCGAAAGTGGACTACCTCATGGATACTAGGTAGAAGTAGTATCCATGACATGTTATATACTTAACAGATTTCTTATAAGACCTATTTTAAAAAAGACCCCTTATGAGTTGTGGAAAGGACCTACTTTCAAGTATTTAGGTGCAAGTGTTTCGTGCTAAAAAATGGAAAAGACAACCTTAGAAAGTTTGATGTGAGATCAGATGAAGTTATTTTCTTGGGCTATAGTATCGCTAGTAAAGGATTCATAGTATAAAATAAAAGAACAAAGAAGATAGAAGAATCGATACATGTGGTATTTGATGAAGCACTACCTTCGACAATAACAACTGAATCAGATGATAAAGAGCATTCTTTGATTCCTAAAAATACATCAGAGAATCAAAATACACCTATAATACCTTCAGAATTACAAAATAAAAAAGGCCACTTTGAAGCTGGAATAGAGCAAGCTCCTTCATCTCAGTAGGAGCTTATGCAATGAAAAATACCAAGAGAATAGAGAGGTCTTATACACATCAATATATTCTTGGAGATCCCTCTGAACGTCTAAGAACAACTATATGGCTCTCATCTTATAGTTAGAACCAAATTCTATTGAAGAAGCTCTTACTGATGAAAATTGGGTCCAGCTATAAAAGACAAGCTAAGATAGTTTAACAAGAAAAAAGTATGGAATCTGGTGATTCGTCCGTAAAACAAGTCAGTTATTAGAACTCGATGGGTTTTTCGATACAAACTTGATGAAAATGGTAAAGTGGTAAGAAACAAAGCTAGACTTGTAGCTCAAGGTTACAATCAATAGGAAGGTATTGATTTTGATGAAACTTATACACCTGTTGCTAAATTGGAATTTATTAGAATTTTATTTTCCTTTGCATGCTATAGAAACTTCAAGTTGTTCTAAATGGACGTTAAAAGTGCGTTCTTAAATGGTTACATTAATGAAGAAGTATTTGTTAAGCGAGCCTCAGGTTTTGAAAACTAAAACCATCTAGATTATATGATGAAATTAGCCAAAGCTGGTTTAAAGTAGGCTCCTCGAGCATGGTATGAGATGTTAAGTAACTTTCTGCTTGAGAATAACTTTGAAAGAGGAAAGGTTGATAAAACATTATCTGTTAAAAGAAAGGAGAATGATTTACTCATAGTGTAAATATATGTTGATGAAATAATATTGGTGCTACTAATCCATCCTTCCATAAATTTCTCAATATTAATGCAGGGGGAGTTTGAAATGAGCATGATGGGAGAATTATCATTCTTTCTTGGATTACAAATCAGAAAAATAGAAAAAGAAATATTCATTAGCTAAGACAAATGCATAAAGGAACTCATCAAGAAATATCATTTTAAGGATGTCAAAACGATAGGTACTCCAATGTACACGGGAACTAAACTTAATAAAGACAAAGAAGGTAAAACTACGGAAGAGACAAAGTATATAGGAATGATTGGATCACTACTATATCTTACAAGCTCAAGACCAAACATTATGCTTAGTGTGTGTCTTTGTAAACGTTTTAATCAAATCTAAAAAAAATCAAAAGAATCTTTCAATATCTCCACGGAATTATGAATTTTGGACTATGGTATCCAAAAATTGATTCATTTGATATTATGGGCTATTGTGATGCGGATTATGTAGGTGACAAAGTTGATCGAAAAGGCAGAAATAGTCACTATCAATTTCTTGGAGGATCTTAGTCCTATAAGAAGCAAAATTGCACAGCGCTTTCGACAATTGAAGCAGAATATATAACAACTGCTAACTGTTGTACTCAAATCTTATGGATGAAGCATCAACTATAGGATTTTTCACTAAAATTTTCTTATATTATTATATTATCTGATAAAATGGGTGCTATAAATCTTTTATAAATCCTGTGCATCATTCTAGACCTAAGCATATAGAAATCAAACACAATTTTTTAGAGATCATGTTTTACAAAGAACCATTGATCTTTTGTATGTTAATACCGAGAATCAAGTAATTGACATTCTCACCAAGCCACTATCTGAAGATAGATTTTGTGTATTAAGAAAAAAGCTTGGTATATGCAAACTCTCTGATATTATTTCTGCATGAATATTCTCTGCTACTTGTCTTTACAATTTCATTTATTAGGCTCTTTTTATTCTGATTCCTTAGAAACTCTCTCTTGGTTTTGTAGGCTCCTTAGAGTTTAGAAGGCCCCTTTATTTTAGAAGGCTCCTCTCAGTTTAATAGAGCAAGATTACCCTTGTACTAAAAAGGTAATTTCTTTTGTTTTGTTGTTACATCATTTAAAGTCACGTGTGAAATTCTGACAAGTGGCTGTACAAATTTCTCAGAAGATATGCAAACGATCACACTTCCTGTGTTAGCATATGATCGTTCATCTTCACATGAGATCAACTCTCAAGAAATGCCGAATATACTAGAAACAGACTTCTCTCCTCTACTCACCCTCATTGTTCTTCGAAGCGTCGCTCTTAACTCTTTTCATTCTAACTTTTTGGTTTCATCTCAAATCTTCTAAAACCTCATCCATTGCTCTTACAATGGCACGAACCGGATCAAAAGGACAAAAGAAACTCCAACTTTTACTTATAGTTATGGTAAAACTCATGTTACTGAACCTATCTCCTCTAATCCCCAAGTATCAGACGTGCACTAGGTTATAAATTAATTTCAACTCCTAATAAAATTAAAAAGTGTTTTATTATTGTTTGAAAATTGTTTTCAAAGGAATATTTATTAGGATAGATTTTGGAATTTAATTTAATTTTTCAAGAGTTGAATTATTAAATTAAATTTATTATC
>JAOQMP010000005.1:11744744-11768370 GCA_027563575.1 Erythroxylum pedicellare
AATTCCACTTACCCATTCGATAAATCCTACTAACCTTGACATAATTATAACTCTAAAATTTAATCTATTTAAACCTCAAAACTATTTCAAATCATGCTTAACTTAAAGAAAAAAATTTCAGGGTGCAACAGTTATCTTCCAATTACTGCATGTGGATGATGTATTGTTCACGTCAAATTACTTAACCATGTTGTATGAGGTTAAGCAACTTTTGGTCAAGAACTTTGACATAAAGGTATCTAGTGTAGCATCTTCTGTCCTAAGTATTCAGGTTTACCAGGATAGATCTCAACACTCATCAGACCTTTCATAGAATACATAAATTGAGTATGTGTTACAAAGGTTTAATACGGTCAACTGTAAACCTGTCGTAACACTTGTCTCTCATAGTTAAAGATAATCTTTAGTACAGTATCCAAAGAATAAAGTAAAGAGAGAGGTTATGAGGAATGTTTCGTATTTTAGTACGGTTGATAGCCTGATGTATGCTCGGTTATGTACTAGGTAGGACATTGCATTCACTGTTTGACTACTTGGTCAATATCTGGTTAATTCAGTTGTAGACCATTAGAATACAGTCTAGTGAGTGATGAGATACTAAAGGGAATTAAGGATTACATATTGACATAAAGAAAAGTTAACAGACTAAACCTCGTAAGGAATTTAAATTCAGATTTTAGCTATGATTCTAGATGACTGAAAGTCTGCTTAAGGTTATAGTTTTAAGTTTGCAGATGACATGATGTCTTAGAAGTGTCTTAAGTAGACACGAGTAACTTCCTCAGCTAGTATGTAGAGTGCATGCTATGGGGCTGCTTCATAGACGATTTAGCTCAGAAACTTGATTTCTGAGTTGTCTGTGGTTATTCAGTGGCTAGATCCACTTGGTTATACTATGGTAATCTTCTAGTTGTGATGTTTAATAACAACAAAGAATATCATGGGGTCTTAGCATTTAAAGGTCAATTATTTGGTCATAAAAGTGTTGATACGAAAACGTGACATTAAGGTTTGGAGCATTTAAAGACTGAGGAACTGTAAGTCAATCCTTTAACTAAAGGACTTCACCCACTTATGTTTATAACACAAGTATATAATATGGGTGTTTTGACATCCTTAGACACTGTTCATTTAGGGATCGTTATATTTGCTCCATGTCTATTTGTACGTTTTGATTTATTATGATAGTATAATGGTTCATCAATAAAGATGATCATCGTTTATCCTCAGTAATACGTATTGTCAATACATTGTCATAATACGTATAAAAGTCTTAAGATTTGTGTCAATCTTAAGCATTTAAAGGTCATTGGACATATATATATATATATATATATTAACTTTGTGCTTATGTCATTTAGACGCATACAGTTTTAGTACAAATATCCATGAATTTGATATGACATAAGGGGATATAAGTTTTTAATCCCATAAAGGTTATCTAATGCAATTTAGCATTGAGTTAGAGAACATAAAGGTTTTCTCCAATGCTGTTGAGCATTTGGTGGGAGGAAACAAGTTTTCTCTAATGTTATTTAGCATTCAGTGAGAGAAAACAGGATTTCTCTAATGGAGTTTAGCATATGTGGTTTAGCATAAAGTTGGAGAAATCAAAACCTATAAACGAAGATGATATAATTTAGATCATAAAGGTATCATCCTAGTTTGTCATACTCTATTTTCCCATTCATGTTAGTGAGGTATTTTGTATACATGATTGTATTGGATTTGTGTCACACATGACACATGTATCTGATACTTTTCAGTATCGAAAGCCTTGTAGGACATAATAATGGACTTTCAATATCTTTGGATCTTTGCTTTTAAAACTTATTCAACTAATACAGTAGCGTGGCTTAACCGAGTTTTTAAAATATTTTTTAAACTAGAGTCAAAACTGCAATTAATGCTTATCTGAAGGGGAGATTGTTGGACAATTTTGTCCTTTCCCATAAAGTTGGACAATTATTAATTGCATTTTTCGGTTTTTAAATAAATTATCGGTTAAGTTACGTAATTTAATCCATATAAAGATAATAAAATGGAAATAAATGATCTAAATTAATGGATAGAAGTCCAGGTGAAAAATGGATCCCAATTAGTGTGGACTGGACCCATATCAGCCTTGTGATGGGGAAGCCAAATACGGAAGCTATATAAAGGTTAAGGTCTCTTACAGTTGCTAATATCAATCATAAGCATAAAGAATATCCAACTCATTAAGAGAGATTACATATTGAGAAAACTATAGAAAGACTTAGCCGTATCCCATAGAGTACTTTTTATAAAAGGTCTCGGGAGCTTGAAATTGGCATCGAAATCAAAGATGGAATCGAAATCAGGTATTCTGCATTACCTTCATTTTTTAATACTTTCATGTAGATCCGAGATACGTAATAAGGTCTATACTATGTATTACATGTGTCTGTAAAACTGTGATCTTTTTCTGGTTGCAAGCTTTCATAAGATATAGAAAGTTGAACGGACCAAATTTCATAACTGAGTTGAAGGGTTGGCATTTATTTCGATTTAACTATACGATATGTTTGATTTATGTATTGTGTGCAATTTCCATTGTGCTCCGGTATATTCATAAGCTACAAATGTTGTAATTCCCTGAATAAAAGAGCATTTAGTTGTCAAGAAGCATTTTCTATAACTTAGCCGAAACATAAGGGTTTGTTAATTGTGTTGGAATTGTTTGCTCATGTTTGCTTCTTCTTAAAAGATTGCAAAAGAGTTGTTCCATAAAGCTTCTACAAAGCTTAGACCTTAGAGAAAAGTGAGACGATTTGCTTTCAATCCATCTTGTAGGTTCATTTAAACTTAAAAATCTTTTATGTACAAAAGCAAAAGAGTTGTCCCATCAAAATAATGTTAGTTTAATGCATTGTATTTGCTTCTTAATTTTTCCAACTATATTTTTATATGAATTTTAGGATAAACTCTTCTGCACCTCTACTATCATTGAGCATTTCAGTCTTGTCTTAGAAAGAAAGTCAAGCTATTCATGCAGTTAGGTGCTAAAGGGATAACATTTAAGACTCAAGAAAAAGTCAAATTCTAACTAAAGCTGAGGTTGCAAGGAAACGTGCATATGATTTAGATGATGAAGTTACAAGACTTAAGCACAAAAACACAAAATGAAAAGATTCAAGCTCAAAATAAGAAGATTCAAACTCAAAATGTAACTATTAAAAAGCAAGCAATAGAAATGAAACAAATTTCAGTTAATTTGGCACATTTGGCAAGTACTGGAGTAATTCCTAGTTTGTTAATAATATTATTTGTGATAAACATGAACAAATTAGTGATAAATTTATTGTAACATATAATTTTTATTTAGTGACAACATTATTGTAACACATAACTATCATATTTGTGACAAAATTTGTTAAACAATATAGTCTTTATATTTTTTTTACCACCAATGCAATTTTATCTTTAAATTGATAGTTTTGTTTGTGAGAATAGTAAACACATTAGTGACAATGCTTTTCGTAAGAACAAATTTTCATTTTTGTGACAAAATGACATTGATACTTTTTCCTTAAATATATTAGTGACTAAGAAGTAATGGACACTGATAAAAAAAGCAAAAATGACAAATATTTTGCCACTAGTTTTAATTATTTTAATGGCGATAATGCTATCACAATAAAATGAAGTACTGTTACAACTTTATTCATCACTATGATAATATAGTTTTATCACAAATATGTAAAGTTACTGTAACAATATAGTTTTGTCACACATTCTATAGTTTTTAATGATAGTACTTGCACAAACATGTTGCATAATTGTGACTAATTTTCTAAATTAGTTGTTATTTTATTAGTGACGGAGGTATTTGTGACGACTTTAAAATTGGACACTATTAATGGTAGTGACTAATGTTATTGCTTTTAATGACAACTTTTGCTTTCACTAAAAATACAATTTCTTGTAGTGTTTGTTCTGTTCTTGCAAGGACAAGATTGTTCAATTGTACGAGTTACCTTCATTCAGAGCGAAAGGAAGATCATTGCAAGGAAAGAGGTTTGAGCAATGCAGAGCAATCCTAACGGACTATTCTTCACTGGTGATGGGACAGGTGTAATTAGTGTCTAGAGGTGGTTGTCAAAACATGATGCTGTTAATGAAGAAAAAATTATATGAACTACTACAACTTTTAGTGTATAAATTTGTATAGAGTACAGACCAACCCTATAATGTTTTTATTTTATGACATAAATAAAGTTCACATTTCTACACTTAACAAGGATTGGTATATGATGTATGCTTATACTGATTAGTGCACCAAATGCTTGTCTTACTCTTACATGTAATGAGGTTATACTCTATGACAAAGGAAGTTCCTTGGATCTTCGACAATGATTCTTTTGTTCCAGCCAACTACTTCAACTCACCTAGTTTATGATACTTTACAGAACTAGTTCACAAACATGGAAATCTAATGTAAAATTTGTCCTTTCATATGTGAAACAATTTTCCCATGCTATCCAATCTAATATTTGCATTGTTATTTGATATTTTCCAAAATGGTTTTCTTATGTAAATAAAACTTTTGAAATGGAAAAGCATTATTTAGAGTATAGAGATGTTAGATAGCATCAAAGCATGAAATGATTTAGACTATAGCAGAGCATGCCCTCGTTGTCTTATAATGATACCCACGATACAACTGATATCTCCAATAGAAGAAATCAAATTAAAATTCTATAGATGATTGTAAATGATCACGACAAAAAAATTGAGTTGTTCTAATCTTCATTTGCAATATACATTGGCAACGAAATATAATCAAAATTAATCTATAAATGACCATGATTAAGTAATTGGCATCTGGAGCATGCTAACCCCAGACATCCATAGATGCTACTTCTGTGGCACCACCTTGATATATACAACTTCAATAGCCCAGTAATCGGATTTCTGATTTGATTCCTCAATACTCACGCCAAATTCTTGCAAGTTACCTTGCAGTTTAGACAATAAAATAGGAAAAATAAATAAAAAAAGGTTGGGGCTTTTCTTAAGAGACTTGTGAGGTTATTTGACTGAGTGTTTACCCAAAACAGTAACCAAACTTACTTATGCAAAATACCATCAAAACAATGGAAGGTGAAAGCTCTTTTTCCATAATGGCTCCACCAGTGTTTGATGGAGAAGACTACTAAGTGTGGGTGGTGAAAATGGAAGCATATTTGGATGCGTGTGATTTGTGGGAATTTGTAGAGGAAGATTGTGAAGTACCTTCTTTACCAAGAAATCCAACCATGGCTTAGATCAAAACACACAAAGAGAGGAAGACAAGAAAATACAAAGAAAAGGCCTCCATATTTGCTGCAGTTTCTTCTGCCATCTTCAGTAGAATCATGTCACTTGGCTCAGCTAAAGCTATTTGGGATTTTCTTAAGAATGAGTATCAAGGAGACAAGAATCAGAGGAATGAAGGAGCTCAATCTAGTCAGAGAATTTGAAATGCAACATATGAAGGAATCAAAAACCATAAAGGCATATGTAAAAAGGTTTTCTGGCATTGCAAATAAGGTCAAGATACTTGGTGTTAAACTTATTGACAATAGAATAGTTCAAAAAATACTAGTATCCTTGCCTGAAAGATATGAGGCAACCATTGCTTTTTTGAAAAACACTAAAGATCTGTTTAGCAGAACTATTAAGTGCATTGCAGGCGCAGGAAAAAAGAAGAATGATGAGACAATATGGAATTACTGAGGGAGTCTAGCAAGCTAAGTGGCAACAAAATTTTAGAGATAAAAACAAGATGTAGAAAGGGAAGAAAGGAGCAGCAAGCAGTTCAGAAAATGCAGCTGCTGAAAACAACATCACACTAGCAAAAAAGGAGGAAAATATCTTCATTGTCAAGATTGTGGTAAGAGGAATCATCCTAACTATAAGTGTTGGAGAAAACCTGACATGAAATGTAGAAAATGCAAGAGAATTGGGCATGCAGAGATCATTTGCAAGGAGAAGGAGACACAACAGCAGGGTGAGGCTCAAGTTGCAACTCAACAAGAGCCAAAACAACTCTTTGTTGCTTCATGCTTTACATCCAAAACATCAAGTGATAGTTGGCTTGTTGATAATGGTCGTACAAAACAAATGACCAATGATGATAAGCTCTTTACTTGATAGATCAGCAACATCAAGGGTCAGAATTAGGAATAGAGACTATATCGCAGTGAAAGGGAAAGGGACGATAGCCATTGAAAGTCTTACAAGTACAAAACTTATCTCTGAAGTTTTGTGTGTTCCTGAAATAGATCAAAATTTTCTAAGTGTTGAAAAATTGTTAAAGAAAGGGTTCAAACCTTTGTTTGAAGATAAAATATGTTTGATCATTGATCAAAGTGGTTAGGAACTATTCAGAATTAAGATGCAGGGCAAAAGTTTTTCTTTGAATCCTTTGAAGGTGGAGCAAGTAGCAAGTGGCATTTCCATGCCAACTCACTACTGCTAGGATAGGGCATTTTCATGATCAAGCTTTGTTGTTCACACAAAGAAATGAAATGGTAAGAGTTCTACCAAACCTGGAGGAGCATCTCACAAACTGCAAAGCTTTTATGCTTGGGAAGCAAATCAGACTTCCATTCAGAACGTCTACATGGAGAGCTACAGAGAAATTACAGCTAATCCATACTAATCTATATGGTCCATAGTCAACTCCTTCACTAAATGGCAGCAGGTATTACATAGGCCTCATTGATGATATAATAAGAATGTGTTCGATTTATTTTATGAAGTTTAAGTCAGAAGTTGCTGGAATTTTCATGAAGTTTAAAAACTGGATTGAAAACCAAAGTAACTACAAGATTTAGGTCATTAGATCAGATAATGGCACTGAATATACATTAGAGAGATTTAACTTTTTTTACGAGGAGGCTAGAATTGAGCACCAGCTCACTGTCCCTTACTCTCCACAGCAAAATGCGGTCAGTTAGAGGAAGAACAGAACCATTATGGAGATGACTAAGTGCTTGCTACATAAGAAGAATCTTCCAAAGAAGTTCTGGGCAGAAGCAGCAAATATTGTTATTTTCCTATTGAATAGGCTGCCTACAAGAGCAGTGGGAAAGAAAACTCCATTTGAGGCTTGGCATGGTGTCAAACCTACTCTAAACAACCTTAAAATATTTGGTTGTCTGTGTTTTTCACATGTTCCATAGGTGAAGAGAGACAAACTTGATGAGAAGGTTGAATGTAACATCCCATTACTTACGGAGAGGCTAGAATAGTAAATATGAGTGATTAATGAGAGATTAGAAATTAATTTCATGCTCATGCATAATATGTCATACACATACATATGAATAGTGAAATCTTACACATGAAAATAATTGTACATGCATTCATGGATAATTCCGGGTATAATTGAATTGAGTTGAGATATTATTGGAAATTTTGAATTTATTATATTAGAAATTTTATTGGTTAGTGTGATTGTTATATTTTCAAATTTTGATGAATTTTAGGAATAATTTTGAAAATTTTGGATTATTACGGAAAATAGAAATAGGAATCAAATGATATTAGAGATAATTGTATATGTAAGGATGAAGTTAAAGGAATTAGTTCAAAAGGAACTTATTTAGAGCCTTATATATTACATAGGTGATAAGTGTCACTGACTTAGTTAAGTTGCTTTTTATAGTTTTGTTAGAAAGTAAGTTATGTTCTCTGGGAGTTAAAAGACTTTAGTACTATGTCTTAGTTACTTTCTTCGTAGCCGCCTTCTTCAACTTCCAACATACAGAGTTTTTCATCAAACATCCTTCTAGAGTTAACTTTGTTTTTCCTTATCCTATACTACTCCCACTTTGCTATCTGTTTCTTCTACCCTAAGAAAGAACCGAAGCTGGTTAATTATACAATGGCATACGAGAATTGCATGGAGTTAGGGTTTACGATAGTTGAGGATCTTAGAATTTTAACAAGTAAGTATTGAGTAAATCCTTTAGAGTTATGTATTTATGAAATAAATTTGATGAAATTACTGTCATTTGCATGATCATGACATTTGCGTACATCTTCATGAACACTGCGCTAATAGGATGAAAAATATGGATAAAATGTTATTTAGTATTTGAAGGTTATTTATGATCTGGTAATGCTGAAATGATTTTTGGATTTAGAAAGAGCAATGAAATGGTGTATGGTATTTGTGTGGAAATTTATAAAATGATGATGTTCAGACATGCTCTATTCTCTTCACTGTGAATATACATGTATATAGATGTGTACGTGAATATGTGAGTGTTTTAGAGATGACCAAAAGAATGATGTTAGAGTTGAATAATAGTTGTAAAATGATATTATAAGATGAGAATGAGTATATAAATGAAAGTTGAGAGGAAAAATAGATAATGCGTATAAAAGTTGAAATACAGAGAATGGTGAATGGCAAAACATAAATAGGATAAATCACTGATCTTTGGCTTTCGATGGAATTTGAGTAAACTGGCATATTTAGGGGTAGTGTAAATTTGTTGTATTGAGTTGAAAGGAGATGGAGTAGGAAGTCTATGAATGAAAATGGTAATGTTGGATTAGTTATGGAAGACACCTTAGAGAAGTTTGCTGAGAATGAAACAAAGAAAAAAGAAAGGAGAGGTAAAAGTTTTTATCTGAACTTCCTTGATTAAACTGTACTAATCTAGAAATATTTTGATAAAATTGTATTAATAAAATTGTAGATCTTTCTTTTATCTTTCCATTGATATAAAGTTTGCAATTTTTGGAGTTCTGGATCAAAAGTTATGGAAGCTGGAAATTAGGTATGCGATTCGAATTGAAGGGTGAAAGTCGCTATCGTGCACATGCACGATAGCGACTTTGGTGACTTATAAGTGAATGTTTCTATTGTGAAAATGCATGATAGTGACTTTGGAGGTTAAGTAGAGAATGTTGCTATCGTGCAAATGCACGATAGCGACTTTGGAGGTTGAATAGCGAAAGTTTGCACTATAGCGACTTTGAAGTTTTCAGGGGTGATGAACATCCAATGGTTTTTTGGCAATATCTTCTTCGTCTGACCTCCAAATGACATGATACTTAGACCATTGGAATTGTAAGACATTTCTCTACCACTGAAAAAAAAATCATAGCCATATTAACTGAACTGAGAGAGATTGAGTGATAAATGTGTACGGGTCTGACTAGTATGCTCTCACCCAAATTATGTCTTTATCTCTCACGCCTATGACTTCTCACCCTCACACCTGTGACTCACGCACGCCCATGAGTTTTGTTCCTCACCCCCATGAGTTTAATTTCAATGGATAATGGTTAATTATCCCATCAAGTTACTATGCTCTCCAATAGTAACCATGACTTGATTTTGATCTAAACACCCGAGAGCATTGTGCAAGCTGAACCATCTTGCTTCTTTCAACTATAACTTCTTCTCTAGACCTCAAAATGACTTGATTATTAATCCAATAGATTTATAACACATTGTTCTATTTCTATACAAAAATTGGTATGATTATAAATTTATTTGAAAAAGATTGATCAAATGAAAGTGAGGGAATCTGTTGGAACAGTGTAAATAGGAATATTTTACTGAACACGCTTCAGTATTTTGATTATATTTGGATTTGTAGGATTCCAAATGAGATTATTATTAATTTAAGGTAAACTAGAGATATAGGCTTACAAATCGTATGAAGAAGTCGAATGTAAATTCAAACTTTAATATGTTCAATTTCTATATGGAAGTTGTGCATAGTATATTGTTTTAGAAATAGAATACTCCAAATATTTTTGAGGTATATCTCTCAAATTACTAAACTGAATTGAATGATTTTGGTGTAAATGGAAACATAAGACATAGAGGAACAATTTTCTAGAAGAGAGTATTGCTGAATTACTTCATTTTCATTGTCAAAATGATTAAGAAAAGTAGACCAAAAACTTAGTTTTGGGAAAAATCTGAAAGCAATACAATGAGGAATGAATTGTGATTTTAATGGTTTTATTGAGGTATAAGCCTAAGTATAGATTATAGTTAGCTGAGTTTTATTATGGGATTGATTTTGTGAAGAAATTGATGGATAAGTACTCGAGATTGTCATGAACAAGTATTGTACATAATTCATTTCATACATGTGCATTGTTAAACACTTATACTTGTGCAAATTGTGATATATGTGATGTTATTTGATATAGAGGAGCAACTAAAACGTCAACCTCCAGACGTTACTGGAACTTCTAGGCATTAGCTTCGAGAGCAACTCGTGAGTAACCTAGACGGTCTCACTCAATTAAATGTTTGTTTTATATTATGTTTGAATTATTAAATGAATGTCTCTTGATTGTTGGATTCCGGACAATGAAGGTCCAATGATTGTGATATTTGATTAAGATTTTTATTAAGATATTGAAGTGCCACTTGAATGTGAATGTGACGAACTAAATGTTTATGATATGATTGATTGCCAAAAATGCATTCCATACATGAATGCATGATCAGATAATGAGAGTTGTGACCTAAGTAGCCAATGTGAAAAGAGCTTTAAGCTCAATTATGTGCATCAGAGCCTCAGGCTCAACATTTAATGAGCTTGGTATCTATAACAGATATAGGACAGTACTGAAATGAGCCCGATGTCTATAATGGATATGAAACAGTTTAGGCACTCGGTCATAACAATGTAATAATTGGAAATGAGTCACATGAGCATTTCATATGCATTTTATTGTTTGAAATGCCAAATTGGTTTGATCTTAAGTGAAAATGTGATATGTGTTCAATTATGCAGAAATGGAAAGATGTGAAATATATGTTATATGTGTTGATGTAATGCATAAATTGAGTGAACCATCGATGATGGTTACTTCATTGAGTTCGCAAAACTTACCAAAATTGCAATGTTGACTTTTCAGGACCGAGAGATGACTCTAGCTACTGAGAGACTCTAGCAGTCGTGTAGATTTGTGTTTTGAAAGAGAAGTCATTGCTCAAAAGTCGGTCGGCTGGGTTTTGGACAGCTTAGATAGATTTTGTGTATTTCCTCCTTCATGTAGCACTTTTGTATTAGGCTATGATGATGTTCATGTAAGGAATGTTGCAAGACATATTGTAGACCTTCGTTTTTTATGAAATGAAATGAGGAAAAATTTTATTTTTTAAATATTGTGATTTTCTTATGATGCTTTATAAGTCAATAAAGATATGATGCCATGTGAAGTGAATGTAGTGATTGAACGTAGCGCATCATTGTCTTAGGTTATGTACTGGAATAACCTTCGGGCGTCCCAATATGTATCCTAAGGTAAGGGGGCCACATTGAACCAGGAATTTTTGTTGGCTATGCTTGGTTTCTAAATCCTACATAATCTTTCAACCTATACGAGAAAGATAGTGACCAGTAGGGATGTTCAATTTCTTGAACATAAGCAATGGGACTGGAATGAGGAGTCACCAACCAAACATCAAATTGTGTCTTTAGTTCTTGATGAATCAGTATATGATCAACCTATCAGGGGAACGAGGACACTCTCAGACATTTATCAAAGTTGTAATGTTGCTGTTTTTGAACCAGCAGGATATGAGAAAGCAAAAACAGGTCAAAAATGGATAGATGCAATGAAGGAGGAGCTGGCCATGATTGAAAAGAATCAGACATGGGAGCTAGTGCAGAGGCCTCAAGATAGAAAAATAATTAGGATGAAATGGGTTTTCAGGACAAAGCTTAATCCTGATGGCTTAGTGAACAAGCACAAAGCAAGATTGGTGGATGGATGATCATTTGCTGAAGTTAGGCTTTGAAAAAAGCTTAAGTGAATCAACTCTTTACATCAAGAAAGTTTGTTCTAACATTGTGATCATCTCTCTCTATGTAGATGATTTACTTGTTACAGGAAATAATGCTACAAAGATTGAAGAATTCAAAAAGGAGATGATGAAGGTTTTTGAAACGGCAGACTTTGGTGAAATGAATTACTTTCTGGGAATGGAGATCAAACAAGCTCATAATGAAGTTTTTATATGCCAAAAGAAGTACTTGAAGGAAATTCTGAAAAGATCCAGAATGGACGAATGCAGGAGTGTGAGCACTCCAATGATCAAAAGGAGAAGTTGTAGAAAGAAGACGGAGCTGAACGAGTTGATGAAGAAGTGTATAGAAGCCTAATTTGATGCTTAATGTATCTCACAGCAACAAGACCTGACATCTTATATCATGTTAGTGTTTTGTCCAAGTTTCTAAATTGTGCTAGTGAATTCCACATAATGGTTGCCAAACAAGTGGTTAGATATAACTCTAACCTATGGTCTCAAATTCAGTAAAAGTTAGAATTTCAAACTTCACGAATATTCTGATAGTGATTGGGCAGGATCCATTGATGACATGAAGAGCACTTCTGATTATTGTTTCACTTTTGGATAAGGGCATTTTTCATGGTGCTCAAAGGAACAAGAAATGGTAGCACAGTCAACAACTAAAGCAGAATTTGTACCAGCAACAACTGTTGCTAATTAAGCACTATGGGTCCAGAAAATTATGGTGGATTTGTAACTAAAGCAGGATGACAGCACTGAGATATTTGTAGATAATCAAGCTGTCATAGCTATATCTCAAAATCCAACATTCCATGGAAGGACTAAGCATTTCAATATCCAGTTTTATTACTTGAGGTAAGTGCAGAAGAATAGTGAAGTGATGTTAGTGTATTGCAAAATAGAAAACCAGATTGCAGACATCTTTCCTAAGTCATTTCATGTTAGCATATTTGAATTTCTTAAGGAGCAGCTGGGAGTTTGCAGTTCCTGATCCAGTAGGAGAATGTTGACAGGTGTATTAGGACCTGATTGTAATTTGTGTTCTGCAGAGGTCCTGGCCTTTAGTTTGTCCTAGTATTTAGCTTATTTTCAACAAGTTAGTTTATGTTTCTGTTAAGCAAAGTAGTGGTAGTAGTTGCATGTTTTATTAGCCCTGATAGCAGATTTTTTGCTATTTTCAGTTCTCTTGTACTCCTATATGTTTTGCTATTTTCAGTTCTATTGTACTCCTATATGTTTGCAGTTGAAGTTTAATAAATGTGTACACTTTTCAATACATTATTTCTTCTTCTTCTTCTTCTTCTTTTTTTGCAATTTAAAACAACAAGAGCACATACTTGTGCTGCTTTTGTTTTACACTATGAATATTGTACTAGAGATAGAATTAGGAGCTCATATTTATCTCTGCATAATTTTTGGACAAGTCATGTAAAAATGAACTTGGAAATATTCTGCACTTGGAGATCTTGAAGGAATTCTGGCTCCAGATGGTGCCTCTCGTGCAAGGGAGTAACACATTTGTAGATATCCTTCGGTTCAATAGACTATGAAAGTCTTTTATCAAATCCCGATCCAGGGATATTATATTAACATATGGAAGATGATTTTAAAACAATCAACTTTATAACCAAAGGCCAAGTACTAATCTTTTAATAAACAGTCTTTTCCTGTGTCTTTTTATTTTACATCCACTTGACAGTGAAATTCTAAAAGTAAAGAAGTAACAAGATGGCACTGGATAAATGAGATTCTTATTAGGACTTGACAATGCAACGAGAAACTGCTCGATATATTAACTTGAATCGATTATAACACACGTACATTATACAAAAATCTCCAAAACTTGCAGGAAATTTATTAAAAAAAAAAAAAAAGAGAGTCACCAAATGAAGATAATTATCAAGTCTCAAGGACAAGGCTAGACACAAACTTTAAGAATTATTTGGCAGCAGCAGCCTCTTCCTGTAACTGTTTAACCTTGGTGATATACTCGTTCATTGCTTCATCCTTGGATTTCCCTGCCAAAAAGAAACTTCACCTGAGTGCTAAAACGTAATTGCATATGACAATAACTAACACTTGAGGTCCACAGGTAATTAAATTGATTTTTTGCTACCTTCAACAGCCTTCCATGCATCCCACTTGGCCCTATCCTTCATGTTGAACATTCCAGGACGATCTACATAGCAGATTAATTTGGTAAAATTAAATTATTCGAATGTGGACATGAAGCTAGAAACTCACCGGTGTTCACTGGTCCAACAGTGGCTTGCTTATACAGCCCATAGAGAATAAGCTTGTTCTCATTTGTTGCGTTTTCTGGCAGGGTTTTAGCTTTTACAGCATACTGTTCAAAGTCCTCCTGCAAAATTTCAATGTTTAGATTGACAGGAAACCTATTTTACGATTGCAATCAAATGCAAGTTCCAAACTTTGACTAATTCTAGCACACAATCGAAAGGAACATAATTTACCAAAAAAAAAAACTTCAATCAGTAAACTCAAACACGCAAGGAAACAAAGATTTATAAAACAAGCCAAACCCAACTTGGATGGATAAATAATATGACAAATAAAAGAGCTAAGAATAGATTAAACAGGCGCACACTTGACATCAGACTGACTGTTGCTTCTAAACAAAGAAAAGGGTTTAGGGAAAGCTGACTTCACCTTCAAACCCATTTTTCGTGGTGATTCCTTCTTTATACCAACTTCGGTGTATGGAAGTTGCACTTATAGCATTTTGTGTATGGTGAGAATATAGTGATCGAGCGAGAGGGAAACTATGCCGTGTTATTTGCTCACATGCCTGCACATTCCTCACTTGTGTACTCTGTGATCTAGACGTGGTATATGGAATAGCTGGCGGATCTTTGCACGCGATTTGAGGTTGAAAATTAGGTCAATTATTTTTGTTGGATGGTGATAATTAAGTAATATCGCAGGCTGTATATTCGGGATTCGTTAAGTTGTTACGGGGAATGAATGAATCTATATATAATAGCATTCAACATAAAAGAAAAAGATAAACACGAGTTTAGAAAATTTGGGTGGGCAATTTAAATTTATATCGTTCAATTGGCCTAGGGAGTTTAAGTTTTGTAAGTTAAGATAGGAATTTAGCACTCTAGATGATCAGTGATTTCATTCTACTAGAAATTTATTAAATAATTTTGGACACAAATTTTTCTCATGTTTTCAATAGAAATTTAATATAATTGCAAAATTATGTGTTTTCTTGCAAGGATGAATGAAATCAAATATTATAATTTATTAAAAAAAGGAAACCATAGACTAAAATAAATACTTATGATTCCATATTTATTTACTTGCAACTTTTTTTAATTGACCAAGTAAAACAATTTAGTTAAATTTTTTTTGTTTTGAGAAAGGCCCGTAATGGAGTTAGAGGTAAGATTTTGGGTGAGTTAGATGAAAAAATTTAGGAGGTTCATGTTGTTATATAGTGTCTTTATAATTATTTTTCTATATAATGTGTTGATGAAAAAATCTAGGTCGTTCGTGTTGTTATATAGTATCTTTATAATTATTTTTCTATATAATGTAAATAACTAAATATTGTCAAGCATAGTACCTATCATTTATTCTCTTAGTTATATAGGTATAATATTGTTTTCTTTATCTCTATTTGTTTATTCCATGGTTTGAGGCACTTCTCTAAGGTGGTAGCTACTTATATAGGTACCACCACTCTAGAAAATTGTATTATAAAAATATAAAAAAAAAGACAACAAGCTATCAACAACTTACATTTAGCAAGCCTGGCGACAACTTGCTTAACGATAAAGGGTCTATAAAAAGACCCTCTCTCTTTCTTGAGATATGAATCATATGTGATATGTGGTGATTATGAGAAAGAGATTTTTGTGGTACTTTTAGGAAATGTTTTCCTAAAATGATGAGTGACAAAATAGTGAGAATATTATCTTATAAATAGTAAATTTGGAAAACACCTTGTGTGTGAGTGTTACTATTTTCTCGTGTTATTTTCACTCTCTATACTTACTATTTTTCATTAGTGGAAGATTTATTAGGAGTTTGGTCTGTAGACTTAATCCAAATTAAAGAGTGAACCATGTTAAATTTTTGTATACTATTTCCTTGCTTACTTTTCCTGTGAGATATAATTCGTTCATTTTTTTCCTAACAAGTGGTGTTAGAGCCAGGCGAGAAAATTACAATGAATGTTTTGGCACAATCTATTCAGATTTAAGGTAAACATAGTGAAAGTTGGTGAATAGTAAAATAGTAACCAGAAAAAGTAGCAACTGTTCATGTATTTATTTTTGAATTAACATTGTAGCAGTCATTGTAGCAAAACTATGGCAACTAGGTGTTATTCATGTATATGATATTATTTATACGTATAGGTACCATTCAAAGCGAGATTCGGTTATGTGTCAAAGGATTTCTCATCGAAGATGGAGACAAAAATAAGCAAGATGATTAGCTAAAATGGCTCCAACTACTATATATAGAAGAACAAGATGAAAGATCTTATGTTCATCACAAAAATGCATTTACTAGTGTTTACCACAACAAAACTCGAAAATAAATTGGACGAGGAGTGGACATTTGAGCATGAGCAGGTGTGTGATTTTATTCGACAATTTGTTGAAGATAATGTCTACAACTATATTTGCAACGAGACTCACACATGAACGTTATGGAAGAAGCTTGGGGAGTTGTATGCCTTAAAAGCTAGTAACAATAATTTATTTTACATGACAAATTAGTGCAAATAAAATATCGAGAAGGTATATGGCAAATCACTTGAATGAATTTCAAAGGATTGTGGTTTAATTATTAAAAATGGGCATAAAGTTTGATGATGAAGTACTTACCCTTTTCTTACTTACCTCCCTGACAGAGTCTTGGGAGACTTTGAAGATTTCAATTACCAAATCTGTAGTTGACGGTGTTGTTAACATGGAATCTGTAAAAAGTGGAATTATGAATGAAGAGATGAGACAGAGATCACAGAGTTTGGCCTTTTCAACACTATTAGAAGCTTTATTCACAGTTTCTAAGGGGAGGAGCAAATCTAGAGGTCCAAATTTTAGAGATAAGAGTTGAGTAAGATCAGCTAAATATGCAATGTTGAGTGTCATTGCTGCAAGAAGGGTCATCTTTATAGGTTTTGCTAGAAGTTCAAAGAAGAAAAGAATAAAGGTAAGGAAGTAAAAAAAGAAGATAACAGTGATGATGAACACACATTGACAGCTACCACCATTGAGGACTTTCACATCATCTCATATGATAATAAAGTGAATAGTGCATCATATCAGTTCAACTGGATATGCCATTATTTATGCCACATCACATAAAAAACTCTTCTCGTTATATAAAAAAGGAGATTTTGGTGTCTTTAAAATGGGAAATAGGGGTTTGACCAAAATCACAAAAAATGTGATATTTACTTGGAGACAGAAAATGGAATGAGATTGATTACGAAAGGTGTCAGGCATGTTCCTGGTCTTTGGTTAATTCTAATATCTATTGGCATACTTGATGATGAAGGTTTTTGCAACACTTTTAAAGATGATAAATGGAAACTTACTAAAGGCTCCTTGGTAATCGCCAAAGGTAAGAAGTGCTTAAAGTTATACGTGATACATGTAAAGCTCTCCAATGATGTTATGAATCTAGTAAAGAAAGATGGTGTAATTGAATTGTGGCACAAGAGACTCGATCATATAAGCGAGAAAGGAATGACTCAGTTGGTGAAAAAGAATGCATTATTTGGAATTAACTAGGTGCATTCAAAGAAGTGCATTGATTGTCTAGCAGGAAAGCAAAAGAAAGACGCTTTCAAAAGTTCTCCTTCTTTTATAATGAAGAATATGTTGGATTAGTGCACTCATATTTATATGGGCCAATGTCAAAGTCACTAGGTGGTGCTCAATACTTTATGACTTTCATTAATGACCATTCAAGGAAGACGTAAGTATACCCCTTGAATACTAATGATTAAGTGCTAGATGTTTTCAAGCAATTTCATGCCTCAGTTGAAAGACAAATTGGGAAGAAATTGAAATGCATTTGAACAGACAATGGTGGAGAATACACTGGACCGTTTGAAATTTATTGCAAAGAGCATGGTATTTGACCTCAGAATATTCCTCCTAAGACACCGTAATTGAATGACTTAGTTGAGAGGATGAATAGGACTTTGATGGAGACCGTTAGATGTCTACTTTCACATACAAAGTTGCCTAAGTCATTTTAGGGTGAGGTTTTATTCACAACAGTACATGTGTTAAATCGCTTACCCTGTATCCTTTTACAGTCTGATGTTCTAGAAAAAGTACGGTCAGAAAAGGATGTTTCCAATGATCATATGAAGGTATTTGAATGTAAATTTTATGTCCGTATCTATAAAGATGAGAGATCTAAGTTTGATGTCAAGACTTGCCAATTTATATTTATTGGTTATAGAGAAGATCAATTTGGCTATCAGTTTTATGATCCATCTTAGAAGAAGCTGATTCGCAGCCGTGATGTTATGTTTGTCGAAGACTATTGAAAATCTTCGCAAAATGAAAAAGGACGTTCCAAGAACTGATGATGACCTAATGGATTTAGAGTTAATTCCTCCAAAAAGGTGCTAAGATAATTTAGAGACGAAGCTGAAAATCGATCAAATGAAGATGATATTTAGAATCAACCACTTGCACCAAAGACTACTCATGTTCTAATAAGAAGGTCTACTTGAGTAAAACAAGCATATACTAGATACTCCAGTGATCAGTACATGTTACTTACTGATGGGGGAGAACCTGAGAAATTTCAAGAGGCTATTATAAATGAATATAAGATGAAATGAGATAAAGTCATGTAATATAAGATGAAGTCCTTGTATGAGAATAAAACTTTTGAGCTTTTGAAGTTTCCAAAAGACAATAAATTATTGAAAAGTTTTGTCGATCATTTACAGAAATGACAATAAACCCCATGTAATTGGTAAGGGAGAATTGTAAGATGGCATCAACTTACATTGGTACCATCACTTTAGAAGATTGTATTATAAAAATAGAAAAGAAGACAACAAGTTGTCAATAGCTTGCATTTAACAAGCTAGGCTACAACTTACTTAACAGTGGAGGGTCTTTTTACAACTTGCTTAATAGTGGAGGGCTTATAAAAAGACCATCCCTCCCTCTTTCCTGAGATATGCATCATATATGATATGTGGTGATTGTAAGAGAGTGATTTTTTTGGTATCACGCACAAACAAGTGTTTAAAGTGTTTCTCTCTCACACAAAATAACACAAGTGTAAAACAAAGTAAAGAAAGTAACAAAAGATTTATAACAGCTAAAGTTACTCTTTCATTAACTCTCAGCAAAACGTTAACAAAAGAAACAAGTACCTCATTCTCAAAGCACTAACAAGGAGCTCCCTACTCAAAGCCCTTACAAAGAACTCCCTACTCGAAACCCTTACAATGAGAACTCCCCCAAAAACTCTCAACTCTTAAAGCTCTCTCCTTTAAGTGATTTCTCTCAATGAATTTCTCTCAATGATCTAATCAGTAGGTCTTAACTCTAATGAGCTATTTATAGGCTCCTTCAGATGACTAAGTTAGAGTCCTAATAGAACTCTACTAGCTAAGATCATAATTTTATCCTATCTTATTCTTATCAGATGCCATCCTCATTCAATTAAGACTCTATCTAAGGGATTAAGTTACATCACATTAACAAGATAAAAGATTACCCTATCTAAGAATGATTATCCTTATCCATGAAGATCTCCTTTATCTTCAGATGATCCTTCCACGTGATCTTTATCTCTTAATGCTGATGTTCATCTACTGTGATCTTATCTGCTGCACCATCATGAGCTACATCATCCACAGTTGCCACATAACTGCTGATGTGTTTTCACCACGACCTATCTGCACATAAGTCCATCAAAGCACCTCCATGGGCAAGTCCATCTTCCATGATCAAGCTCACTCATAGTGCAGTCTCGTCGCTCTATGACTAAGTACAAGTCACAATCTGAGTTAGTATAAAACCTCGCACACTTTACATACCTTCGACCTGCCTCACCAAAGTTAAGTGATTATACTTCTTGTCACGCTCGCATGCCTTCGCACATCCTTGCAAGGTCTTACATGCCTTTGCTCATTCTCGCGCACCCTCGGGTCTTTCATGACTTAATTTTCTAACTCTGCGTGGCCTCGCATCCGAATCTAATGTCTCTTCGAAGATTTCTACTAATGCGTGCCTACGCATGTCCACACTTATTGAATCTCGCCTACTTTTAAGATCTTCACCGATACTTCCCGCATCCATTGCCTACTTCACAAGTTCCTTAGGTTTTACTCGCCAACTTGTAAGACTTCATCTTATTCCTTCGTTAACACACCTTCCTTATGTTAACCTACTTGTCAAGCATTGGCTATGGCTTTCCAACACTCGCACGATCCCGCAGTCTAGACTTAGGGGTCTAACAAACTATCATAAAGGTCTGCTTTGGACTAAAACTTTCAAGACAAGTCATGCGCACCTTTGTTCCGCAATCCCGCTTAGGTCTACTTAAGCAAGATTCAGCCTTCTCATGTGAATGTCACCGAACAATTCTGTTAGCCTTGGAACACCTCACGCACACACAAGTATTTAAAGTGTTTCTCTCACACACAAAATAAAATAAGTGTAAAATAGAGTAAAGAAAGCAACAAGAGATATATAATAGCCATAGCTACTCTTTCACTAACTCTTAACAAAATGTTAACAAAAGAAACAAGTATCTCCTTCTCAAAGCACTAATAAGGAACTCCCTACTCGAAACCCTTACAATGAGAACTCCCCCAAAAGCTCTCAACTATTAAAGCTCTCTCCTCTGAGTGATTTCTCCCAATAAACGACTTACTGATTGAATGATAGGTCTTAACTCTAATGAGCTATTTATAGGCTCCTTCAGATGATTAAGTAAGAGTCCTAATAGAACTCTACTAGCTAATATCACAATCTTATCCTATCTAGGATTAAGTTACATCACATGAACAAGATAAAAGATCATATAAGAATGATTATCATTATCCACGAAGATCTGCTCTATCTTCAGATGATCGTTCCATGTGATCTTCATCTCTTAAAGTTGATGTTCATCCATTGTGATCTTATCCACCACGTCATCATGTACCATATCATCGACAATTTCCATGTCACTACCGATATGTTTTCACCATGGCCTATTCACACAAAAGTCCATCAATGCACATCCATGGGCAAATCCATCCTCCATGATCAAGCTCACTCATGGTGTAGTCTCATCGGTCCATGACTAAGTACAAGTCACAATCCGAGTTAGTATAAAACCTCGCACACTTTACATACCTTCGACCTGCCTCACTGAAGTTAAGTACTTATGCGCATCCTCACGGGGTCTTGCATATCTTTTTGCATTCTCGTGCACTCTCAGGTCTCGCATGATTTAGTTTTCCAACTCCACACAGCCTTGCATTCAAATCTCACATCTGGACGAAAATTTCTGCCAATGCGTGCCTACGCATGCCCACGCGTATCAAATCTTACCTTCTCTCGAGATCTTTGCTGATACTTCTTGCATCTCTCACCTACTTCTCAAGTTTCTCGGGTTTTGCTTGCCAACTCGCAAGACTTCACCTTGTTCTCTCATCAACATGCTTTCCTCGTACTGACTTATGTGCCAAATATTGTCCAAGGCTCACTAATACTCGCACAATCCTGCATTCTAGAAGTAAGGGTCTAACATTCCCTCCCTCTTTCCTGAGAATGCATCATATATGATATGTGGTGATTGTAAAAGAGTGACTTTTTAGGTACTTTTATGAAACGTTTTCTTAAAAGGGTGAGTAACAAAATAATGAAGATATTATTCTAGGGATAGTGAATTTGGGAAATACCTTGTGTATGAGTGTCACTATATTGTCGTGTTATTGTTCACTCTCTATATTTGTTATTTTTCATTAGTGAAACATTTATTCAGAGTTTGGTTTGTGAACGTAGCCTAAATTAAGGATGAACTACGTTAAATATGTGTGTGTGTGTGGACAGTGACGCATAAATCAACAGTTCTCATAAGGAAATTATACATAGTATCGCATAAAATTAATAACATGATTTCATATATATATATATATATATATATAGTTGACGATTAGTGGTTACTTTTTCTAATTAAGTTAGACCATAGGAACATTGTAAGATAAGAAATGAGGAGTAGAACGACATGTGTATAAAATAATGGAGGATATAGTTGTCACACTTCTATTTGTCTCTTATTTCAATATTTTCTTTAGTCTAAAACACGTCAAATTTTTGATAAATTTCCTAAAATTCACCAAAAATTTTTAATAATAATAATAACCTCCAAATAAATTCTCAACACATAAAAACCCAAAATTTTCATTTTAAATCACATTTAGAAACCAATTATACCCAGAATTGTCAATACATACATGTACAAATATTTGTATGTGTAAAAAAAATAAATATTCACTTATAAGTGAATACTTAAATATGCAAAGCATACCATGCATTGCTAATTCCTCAATATTCTAACCCCTAATATGTTGGATCTCGTTTCCGGAACTTAACCCTTGCTTCGATAACATATCTGTTCGATCCCGTTTTCGGAACCTAACTCTTGTGTTGATACCATAAGATGTTGGACCTTAACTTCTAAGCCCAACATTCGGAGTCATAAAGCGTGAGCAAACAAAATTCTATAGGGTTATTTCAAGGAACCCACTTTAGTCATCATCCTACATGAGTGGCCTATACCAGGATAGACATCGAAGCAGCTCCCTTTTCCTACTTTCGAACAGATTTTGGGAAACCCCAAAATCGATATTTTAAATAGACTTGTCCAGAACATTGGAGGCTCTATGCCTCTAGTTTAATTAGAGACAAGAGTCATCTCATTAGGAGATCCCATAACAAGGTTATGGATTAAAAAAACATACAGGGTTTTGACCTCAATCATGTTGCACCTGTCTTGGGGTAATTAGCATAATTGTCATTTTGGATGTCAGAGTAATAACATCCTAAGATAGTTTGAAAGAAGACTTCGAGGTCTACATTTTCCATGAAGACCTAAAAGGCAGATTCTATCATCTGAAGGGTCAAAAATGGAGCAGACGATAGCATCAAATGAGTAGTGTACAGAAGGAGAAGTATTGGTCACCTAGGCAGAAAGCAGACGAAACAGAAAGACAGACGAAGTAGGAAGGCAAACGAAGCAGAAAGACATACGAAGCAGGAAAACAGGCGAAGCAGAGTCAACTTAAGATGAAACAAAGTCAACTTAAGATGATGCAACTCTTAAGACGAAGCGGAGTCAACTTAAGACGAAGCAGAGTCAACTTAAGATGATGCAACTCTTAAGACAAAGCAGAGTCAACTTAAGACGAAGCAAAGTCAACTTAAGATGATGCAATTCTTAAGAAAAAGAAGAGTCAAGTTAAGATGAAGCAAAGTAGACTTAAGACAATGCAACTCTTAAAACGAAGCGGAGTAAACTTAAAACGAAGCAAAGTCAACTTAAGATGATGCAACCCTTAAGACAAAGCAGAGTCAACTTAACACGAAGCAAAGTCAACTTAAGACGAAGCATCTTTACAGACGATATAACTCTATAGATGATTACATCATCACAAACAATGTGGCATCATCACAGACGATACATCCCTACAGAAGTAATGACGTCATCACAGACGATAAGTCTTCACAAACGATATCTCTTTACATTTTTAAATAACTCCCCTTCTAAGGACCACAACTTTTAACCCAGATGTCCAATAATTCT
>JAOQMP010000005.1:11778793-11792517 GCA_027563575.1 Erythroxylum pedicellare
CTAAACTAAAATAAATTACAATTATAATTAGACTCGAGATTACAACCAAACTTAAATTACAACAATCAAATTAAAAGTAAAACTAATTTTTTGTTGCAATAATATTAATTATATTTGTTAAATAATATTAATTTAATATAAAGTATATATTAATTAATTAAAAATAATGATTTTATTTTAATTTTTATAAATAAATAAATAAAAATTATTGTATAAATATAAATTAATTTAGTTAATAACTAAATTATTGTGGTATATTCTTTAAAAATAATTTGATGTAAAAAATTGGTATAGAATAATTAGAATAACACCAAATTTAGTATTAAAAATTTCTTGAAAGATTCTTGATATAAAATTTTAATGTGATGATTGGGAATGGCCTCAACTCAATTTTAGAATTGTATTACTGTAAGAGAAAAAAGAAACAGTAAAAAAATACTTAAATTTATTATTATTAAGGTACGGGTGGGGGGTTGGGACTTGCCCCTCAAATCGTCTATCTCAGTAATCTGGCTCAACAGTCCGACCCTTTATAAATGAAAGATTGTGATGAGATGAGCGCCCAGGATTACTATGACATAGGATCAAGTCCGTGGGACTTGGGAATTGAAAGCATATGGAGACAAGACAGACAGAGACTGAGAGTGATAGGTTTGGTTATTTTTCCGTTTCTTAAATGATAAAACTTCAAATCTATCTTATCTCCCTCTTCCATGCCGTTTCTGCTCTTTCCTGGTATACTCCGCAACCCCAATCCCAATCCCAACCCCAACCCCAACCCCAACCTTAACCCCTTCCCAATCTCTTCTTTCTCTGCCCTTTTCATCTCTTTACTTTTAATTCACACTTTACATGCCGTACTCCCTCCGTTTTCCGTGTTACATTTTGACTGGTTTCCTCACACCAATGTCGAGATCTGTTGCATGGATTTTATGATTTTTTCACGGATTTCTGCATCTTATTAAATGCATTTTTCTTGCCTACTCAGAAAAACCATTTGTTGTTTAAGGTGATTCTTTTTGTTTTCATGGTTTGAATTTGGTTTTGACTAGCTGTCTGTGCCTGTTGATACTTAAAGCTGCTTCCTTTTTGTTGCTGAAGCGTTATTTACTATACTGCTGTCACTTTTATTTGAGATGCTTCTGATTCTAACATAGTTAGTTCATTGTTCATTTTGTGTTTGATTGAGAAGAATCTGGGTTTTAGTCAACTCGGTAACTTCGTCTGAGTGCAGAAACTCAGGAGCAAAGCAAATAGACGAGCTTCGGTTGCGATGGGAGAGTACAATGGTGTTGGGTATGTGGGTATCAATGTAAATGACGTCCCTTCCCCTAGATTAGATAACCTAAAGAAAGTCTCAGTTTTACCCCTTATCTTCCTGATCTTTTATGAGGTCTCCGGAGGCCCTTTTGGGGTTGAGGATAGCGTCCAGGCCGCTGGTCCGCTTCTGGCCCTTCTTGGCTTCTTAGTCTTTCCATTTATATGGAGCATACCTGAGGCTTTGATTACAGCTGAGATGGGTACTATGTTCCCAGAGAATGGAGGCTATGTTGTCTGGGTTTCATCTGCCCTTGGTCCTTACTGGGGTTTCCAGCAAGGATGGATGAAATGGCTGAGTGGAGTGATTGATAATGCTTTGTACCCAGTTCTTTTTCTTGACTATCTCAAGTCGGGAATTCCATCTTTAGGTAGTGGTTGGTTAAGAGTTTTGGCAACTTTAGCTTTGATAATTGTGCTCACCTACATGAACTATAGGGGTCTAACAATTGTGGGATGGGTTGCAGTTCTTTTGGGCATCTTGTCACTGCTTCCTTTCATAGTTATGGGGCTTGTTGCGATACCAAGGTTGAAGCCTTCAAGGTGGCTTGTGGTGGATTTTGGAAAGGTGGACTGGAATTTGTATCTGAACACTCTTTTTTGGAATTTAAACTATTGGGACTCGATAAGTACACTTGCTGGAGAGGTAGACAACCCAAAGAAAACTCTTCCTCAAGCTTTGTGCTATGCTTTGATCTTGGTTGTAACCAGTTATTTTTTCCCCATTTTGATTGGTACTGGAGCTGTTCCACTGGACCCTGAATTATGGACTGATGGATACTTCTCAGATATTGCTAAAATACTTGGGGGAGTTTGGCTGAGATGGTGGGTACAAGGGGCAGCAGCAATGTCAAACATGGGAATGTTTGTGGCTGAGATGAGCAGTGACTCTTTCCAGCTTTTGGGAATGGCAGAACGAGGAATGCTTCCTGAGTGCTTTGCTAGGAGATCTCGTTATGGGACTCCGTTGATGGGGATATTATTTTCAGCTTCAGGAGTGGTTTTGTTATCATGGTTAAGCTTCCAAGAGATTGTGGCTGCAGAGAATTTCCTTTACTGTTTTGGAATGATACTGGAATTTATTGCGTTCGTACGATTAAGGATCATATATCCAGCTGCTTCTCGGCCTTACAAGATACCTTTGGGAACAGTTGGATCCATTCTTATGTGTGTTCCGCCCACCATATTAATTTGTGCTGTGTTAGCTTTGTCAACACTGAAAGTTATGATTATAAGCGTCATTGCCATGGTAATCGGCCTTGTGATGCAGCCTTGTCTGACCTATGCTGAGAAAAAAAGATGGATGAGGTTCTCTATCAGTGCTGACCTCCCAGGCCTTCATGATACTAATACTGGTATTATTGACTCCCCCGAAGGTTAGGAATAGTAGTTAGCTGATTTGGAAAGAACATATTTTTTATGTGAATCTTGCTTAAGGGCGAAACCAGTATCCTTCTACTGTATCTGTTGAGTTTGTAAGGAGTTTACTGACAAATGGGTATTAGCTTTATGTGCTCTAGACACTACAATGTCCTTATGTACCGAGGAAAATGCACCAAAAGCTATTTATCATCCTTGTTTTATGAAGATGATAGATGAACATGATAAATCAAAGTGTAATAAGCACCATAGGGTTGCCTTGATGAAACTTGGTGAATTTCGTCTTTCTAGGTTGTAATGTTGCATCTTGTAGCACAGCAATGTATGATGGAACTAATTGTTATAAATTTGGGGTTCCGTTTCTGGAAACTTTAATATGATGAGCAAATTTGGAGATTGCTGAGCCTAAATTGTATCACATCCCTTCAATGGGTGAGCTTTGCTGGGAGAATTCTGTTTCTCTTCTCCCTCACATGGAAATTATTTGTATCACTAAGACTATAAGACTAAATACTACTCTTCAATTCTGTTTTCATTAACTGGTTTTATAGGCAGAATAACGTGTACAAGCATGTGTTTTTATTTCCATTAAGATGTTGGATGTCTGATTGAAAGCATTTTGTTTTCACCCTTTCACATGTGGTATTCTGTGGATGCAAACCATCATCTCATATTTGGGTGGCAAGATAAAGATTTCTGAGACTCTGGCCGCAATGCTTAGGAGGTTGTACAGAGGAAAAGAAGTGATGAGCACAGTATGAGATGGAAGTTTCAAGTAACGAGAACAAGAGGATCATGTAGCCCATATGGGTTCGGTAATCATTCTGGAATCATATTCTTGATTCTGCTCATGGAATTGGCATAGGAACGAAAGGAATAAATACCAACAAGCACGACCTCAAGTGGCAGCCGGGCAGGATGCTGTCAAGCAGAAAGAAAAGACCAAATGGGTGGGCCTGGGAATGTTCCTGATGTTCAAAAAGAAATATGATAATTT
The DNA here is from genome assembly GCA_027563575.1 of Erythroxylum pedicellare. Classification (NCBI taxonomy): domain Eukaryota; kingdom Viridiplantae; phylum Streptophyta; class Magnoliopsida; order Malpighiales; family Erythroxylaceae; genus Erythroxylum; species Erythroxylum pedicellare. The sequence goes on from JAOQMP010000005.1 coordinate 11,782,488, forward strand.
CATTTTCTTGTAAAATGAGCCAAAAAGAATTATGCATTTTTGTGATAGCAATTATGCATTTATGTCCATTACCGTCTCCACTAGATCTATATCAAAATGTGACATTTTACTTTTGGAAAAATTAAATAATTTCCGTTGACATGTGAACCATATGGTAATTAAAAATGGGACAAATCTTATTAGTGCATTTATATGAGTGCCCTTGGCTGGAGGTGGTGTTAGCAACAGGCAACTGATGTAGCGATCATGAAACAGCAGCGCGTACTGGAATATATGCAAACCTATATTTCAATCTTAAAGCCGGGATTTTGCTATGGTACCATGTGGTACGTGGAACAGATTTCAAGTTAAAAATGGAAGGAGTTAAAAAGTTGAATGAAACAATGTGAACAGAACAGGACGCCAATGCAAAGACCTGATTCAAGATAAAGGCCAAAACACGGCGAGTCTTGGTGATATACATGAGGTATTTTCTGGAAGTTCATATTCTTGTATCTAATTGTTTCAGGTCAGTGCATATAACGTTGGCAAAGTTTTGCATTAGTAAATACTTCAAATCTTATTGTTTTCGTTTTTCTACTACAGTTTAACATGCTTAGAGATGCATATATTTGACATAAAGAATGGAGGCACATCCTAATCAACCTTTTCCTCTTTAATGGAGGCACATCCTAATCAACCTTTTCCTCTTTCTTTCTTTCATTTGCTTCTCAACGTTGAATGTGGGTTGCAGGCGTTGGAGAAAATTGGTTTGTCACTGGACTCTCCTGCTTGTTACACTGTCCGTGAGGTTGAGAGGCTTTTAGTTTGTCTACCATTCTCATTCTGTACTTTTGTTGCAAAGCTGTAGTGGTGGAATCATTCATATCATGATCTGTGCTGATAATTTGGTGTCTTTGAAATTGTTATTAGATTCATCTGGATTGCTTTTCCAGTGGTGAAGACTGACTTCCTTGCTGATTCCTGAATTGATTTGCGCAGTTGTAGGTCCTAAACTCGTTTTCTCCACTTTTAACAGTAAAAACTTTTCCTTTCTACAGAGCTTTGATGATGAGACGATTGAGAGATTTCACCCGGATAAGTTTATGTTTCTCTGTAATTTTGTAGAGCCTGATAGTCTGGTATCTCGTAAATTCCATTTATTGAAATGTTCTCCAGAATGTCGTTTACGATCTCATAAACAAGGTTGTATGTATTTATAGTTTAGGGCCTATAGTAGATGGATTTCATCGTTGCTTTTTGCCTTTGGATCAAACAAATTCCTGAAACGAAATCACGGACATAGCTAAAGTTGGTAATAACACGGTGCATTTTGTTAATGCCCTTGCTGCTTTGTTCTATGAAATTACCGTGTTCATATGATAATTTAGTTTACTCTAAGGTTAGAGCTGAAGCGTTTAGTCACGAAAAATCTGATAAAGATACGGTTAAAATACTAAAAATACAGGTATAGATATAGAATCTATAACAATAGTGATAAATTAGAGGCTGAAGATTTGTTTCAAATCTCTTTAATCTTTGATATTAAGAGTAGTTTAGATATGATAAAATCTTTTATTTCTTCCCATGATTAAGATATTTTGTGATGGATTTCCTAAAATGTATTAGAGCCATGACAATTGGGTATAAAACTTGTGAAGATTTTCACCAATAAATTTAGAGAAAAAGGATATGTAATAGCCGACACATAAGAAAATTAAAAAGTGTTATTTACATATGAGAACTCACAAGTTGTTTTATTAGATCATTCGATTTTAAAGCTACAATTCTTGAATATCAACTATATAATCATTAATGTAAAAATGAACATAAAGTGTTACTTCCTAACTTCTCTTAGCATTACAGACGACACCTAGAACAAATATTACATCTTATTCTGTTAACTACGAAAGAATGTTCTTGTTGTGATCATTTACTTTTGGAAATAAATAAAATTGATACTCATTTACAAGAGGTCAAGATTAAATTATATCATCATAGAAATAGAAATAATTATATATTATTTACAAATTGTCATAAAAAGGCTATAAAAGTCTTTAAAGCAATGACGGATGAATTAGATAAAATACATTAGAGATGTGAAAACTGCAGATATGTGGGAACTTATATGATAATCAAAGATAAAAATGATTTTACTCTCATAGATAAAACGAGAATAAAAGCTATAAATCTTTTTGGAATATATTTAAATATAGATTACATCCAAAATATAAAAAAAAAGAAATAGGTAAATGAAAACTATTGTGCGAGTAGACATTGCTATTAATAAAATGGATTATGAAATAATTGAACAATTTTTAGAAAAAAAAAGCTTTAGTCAACAACTCTCTCAGAATCTAGAAAAATTTAGATGAAAACTCTAAAAACTCTATATTTAATCAAGATAATGATACAACAACTCAAGTAACTTGAGTAGCTGAAACTTTTTGATTATAATTATTTGTATTTCTTCGACTACTATTACCATATTTATAATCAAGTCAACTTTATTTAAAGATGTTTACTTAAAGATGCATGATCCTTCAGGAAGTAAAATCAGAGGCAACTTACAATTGTGGTCTTATAGACACCATAGGGAAAAAGATTCCTTTTTAGAAGATGAATGGTGAGATGATGCAATATTAGTAAAGAAAAGTAAAGGAATAAAGAAACAAATCTTCATTGTTGTTTAATTTAAAATCCTACTATGATTGGATGTAATAGTCCTTATTATTATAATAAGATAAAAAGAAGAAATGTAAAAAGAAGAAATATTTTAAGAAATGTAATGCAAAATACTATAAGAAAAAAGAAAGATACAAACCTAGAAAACCTACGTTTGGAAGCAATAAGAAAGGGAATAAAAAGATATCAATGTTATTGTTGTAAAGAAAAAGGACATTATGTAATGAATGTCCTAAAGGATTTAATGCCAAGAAAATTGAAATAGATGATGAAATAAATGAAATGACAGAAAAGAAGATTTTATTAGAATTAATACTTTTGAAAAATGTCTTTTGAAGAAAGTATTTTTATAATAATAGAAATAGAATATGAAGAAACCTCAAATTTTGAAATAAATGAGTGAAATAGGAGAATCTTCTAACACTCAAGTTGATAACCAAATAATAAATAATATAGTAGAAACATCTAAAAACATGGAGATTATAGTCAAGAAGATCTTATTGATAGAAAAATGCTTTAAAAGATTCAAAATACTATGTTTTCTATAAACTCTTATAGTGGATTAAATGACATTATTAGAGAAAAATAGGATCAAAATTAAAAAAACACCATATGTTCTACAGTATTAATCTTAAAGAAAACCATAGATATTAGTTTCACTTCTAATAAAGTACTAATTCCTTTAGTATCTAAAAAAGATATTTCTAAAAAACTTAATCACATTTCCAAAGAAATTAGGGGAAAATAGGATGAGTGCACATCATATCCGTACAAATGATAATTAGATATAATCTTAGAGAAGGAATAGATAGTCCTATAAATTTAGCAATATTAGATGATCGCATTCATAATAGAAAAGCCTATATGGGAATTTCGAGAGGCAATCTTAGATATAAAAAACTTTTCTTTAATATCTATCCTAAGATGTTTTATAATATACAAGATAAAGATTTTCATAGAACACTCACTTTAGTCCAAGACTTTAAAAGAAAAGATTTAATTAGAGATAGAAATAGACCATATTATACTACCTAACATGATATCTTATACCTTATTCAATACTCATCGTATATAATGTTTAGTGAACAAAGATATTCTTGACTTTCCAAAGTTATTTTCTGAAGTTGAAAGAATATATCTTCTTTATATAGTAACTATAGAAGACCTAGAAGATGATTTATATTTGAGAAAATAAGTATCAACAGGTAAAAACCATCAAAGATTGACTAGAATTAGTAAAACCAAAGATAAAGAAAAATTACTCTGATAACTCATTACAGTTTTGGGATAAAGACAGTGAAGAAGCAAATTTAGAAATGAAAGATGAATAAAAGATTATTATAGTTACTAATATGAGATATACAGTAGAAGATAAAAAAGAATTTTAAAAAACAACTTCTTGAAATAGAAAATCTAAAGATAATTAGGTCTAGTAAATCTCCTTATTCTTCCAAAGCTTTTATAGTTAAAAACAATGCAGAACTAATTAGAAATAAAGCTAGAATGGTAGTAAGTTATAAAAAATTAAATGACAATACATTTTTTGATTGATGATTCTTACCTCGTAAAGAAACATTAATAAAATTGATAAGAGAAAAACAATTTTTCTCTAAATTTGATTGTAAGAGTGGATTTTGGGAGATAAAAATAAATAAAGATAGTATTTCATATACTACTTTCTTTGCGCCAAATTGTTAGTTATGCCTTTTGGTTTAAAAATTGCTCCACAAATATTTCAAAGAAAAATTTATAATACCTTCAAGTATCATAATTGCATACATTGTTATGTGGATGATATTTTTATAGGTAGTGATAATATTGCTTATCATATTATACATCTCAATAAATTTGCAAAATTATGTGAACAACATGGTTTAGCTCTTTCTGAGAAAAAAGTTAAGACATGTTAGAGTGAAATAGAGTTTCTTAGCATGAAAATAGATGATAGGGGAGTTAAGCTTCAAGCTTATATCCTTAAAAAATATCACAATTTCCTTATAAGTTATTAAATAAAAGCGAGTCCAAAGTGTTTTTAGGAGTATTAAACTATGCTTCAAATTTTATTCAAAACTTAGCCGAAATAAGAAAACATTTTCAAATGCTTTAAAAAAATCAAGATTTGAATTTTCACCAAAATTTGATTACACAGGTAAAGAAAAATTAAGTTTTGTGTACATCACTACCAAAACTTTCGTTATCGTTTGATGGGAATGATTTAATTCTTAAAACTGATGCATCTGATCATATTTGGAGTGGAGTATTAAAAAAGATAGATTATTATGATTCTAATATTAAGATGAATGAGCTTCTTTGCAGGTATACTTCTGGAACTTTTTACAGATGCTCAATAACGATATCATATAAATGAAAAAGAATTATTGGCAGTAGTACAAAATTGTAAATTTTTTATTTTTATTATCTAAAAGATTTTTATTAAAAACTGATAATACTCAAGACAAGACTTTTATTTAAAATAATTTACCTTCTTAACCTGAACATAAAAGGTTTATAAAATGACAGACTTTATTAGCAAAATATACCTTTGATATTGATATTATCAAATAAATAATAACATTCTTTGCAGATTTTTTAACTAGAAACAGTCAACCTCAAAGAAGAGATATTGGATTTATTAGAACAAATGTCAGAAGATATCGATACTTTCCAGGTGTAAATCAAAGATTTGTAGATATTGTGAACTACAAGTCGATACCAAAAGAAGTTACAGAGCTACTTCTTTCATTTTGCCATATATAGCAAGCTAAGATAAACCATTACAATTACTTAGAACAAAAACTTTATAGCCTAGTCAACAAGGCTAAGATAGTTGAAGAATCATCTTCCACAGGCTCTTGTTCCCTAATAAAGGAATATATTAGTCAGTAGATTAAACCAAAAGAGGTTACTCTTGATACTATCTCTCTAAGACCTGATACTACGCGCAAATTGAGGATATAAAGAAATATCATAGTTGATAGCTTCCAAACTGTTCAAGTGCACTATGAGGTAATGAGAGATTTATACTCTCTACACAATAGCGATACCTGCTATATTGATTTTTCTGCGATATGTCCTAGATTGAACTTTTTACAAGGCGCTCATCCTTAAGCTATTTGAGATTGGTATGATGTTGGAAGGATAATAGCTATATACTTGACTAACTTAGAGTTTCCTCATATTTCATTACTTACTAGATGGATTCAAGAACGGGTTAGTGATTGTTACCGAAATAATCCTACAATGACTCTAAAAGATACCTTAGTATTAAAGATATTATCTACTAGTCTAGATTTTTATGAAGATGAATGATATGATGCTTATCATTTCATTACTTTGGGAGACGCAAAACATTTTCTCATTACAGTGGATTCAAGTTAACAAAATTTTTTCTAAGTACACCAAAACTGATATCCATTACAGAAGAGGAATTAGTATGAGAATTGTTATTTTTTAATATAGAGGCAACATTTAAAAAGAAATTTTGAACCTATGTTGAAAAAAGTGAATTTTTTTCCTCTAATGATAGTCCCAGCTAAAAAGGCTTTGTTGGCTACTAAAAACTTTGTAAAAAAATAAAATAATCATAATTAAAAGAGACAAGATAAGATCTTTATTATGTCATCTCTGCAAACATATAGAAAATATTTGTCCTTCTTGTAGGTTGGAAGACATTTAAAGTAAAAGATAAAGTTGAACAATCTTTGTATATCTTGTTTTTGTACTATCTTTTATTATGAATAAAAATTTCTCATTTTTGCAAGTACATTTTACAACTTCCTTTTTAAAACCATATTCTTCTCCTAAAATCTTTGGTATACGTCTTAAGTTAGGAAACAAATTAAAGTTGTGTTGGACTTTACTGAACGAGCGTCAAAGGTCGTTACCTTATTCTAAGGTTAGAACTGAAACATTCGGTAAAGACTGGACCAAAAATTTTGTAAAGCTACGGTCAAAACACGAAAGATACAAGTGTAGAAGCGTAATGTACCTTTTAATTTGAAATTTTGAAAATATTATGCTGAAAATTATATAATGACTTCTTATTTTATGAAAAAAATTTATATATGGATTGATTGAAATATATTTAAATGCTATAAAATCTATAAATGAGATAAATTTTTTGAAGAAGTTAGTAATATTATAAAAAGTAGTGATAAATTAGATAATGACGATTTGTTTCAAATATCTTTAATATTTGATATTATGAGTAGCCTAAATCTTTTATTTATTCTCATGATTAAGATATTTTGTGGTGACTTTTTTGATGGATTTCCTAAAATGGGGTAATGAAAAATTTATACTCTCTACAAAATAACAATACCTAATGTATTGATTTTTCTAGAATATATCCTAGACTAAACTTTTCACAAGGGGTTCTTTCTTAAAATATTCAAGATTAGTATAATTTTGGAATGATAAACACTATATACTTGACTAACTCAGCGTTTCTTAAGAAATTATTACTTCTTAGATAGATTCAAGAAAAGATTAAAGATTGTTATCTAAATAATCCTACAATGATCCTAAAAGATACCTTAGTATTAAAAATATTATCCGTTGATCTATATTTTTATGAAGGTAAATAATATGATACTTATCATTTCATTATTTTGGAAAAGGCAAAACATTTTTCAAGTATAATGAATACTAAGTTAAGAAAAAAAAAATAATACCCAAAAAGTAATATCTATTACTGAAGAGGAATCGGGATGGGAATCATTATTCCTAACATGGAGGCAACATAACATTTAAAAAGGCTTTTCAAACCTACGCCAAAAAAAGCAAATTTCTTCTTAAATAATAGCCTTAGTAAAAAAAGATACCGCTTATTGCTGAAAAATTTGTAAAAATAAAGATAAACATGATTAAAAAAAGACAAGATTCGACTTAGTCCTAAAGCGCAAAAAAATATATATACATATATGAAGAAACGTCAAGGGTAGTTACCGAACTCTAGGTCCCTAGTTCACGCGTATTAAGAGATACTCACCGGCCGAAGATAAATCAACTCCACCCCAACTGAAATTTTTAGTTTTATTATGTTAAGCTAAACAAAATAACACGAAGTGATCGTTGTATTATCAACTCCATCGTTCACAATCATGAGTCAAGTATGACCGGGCATCACCACACTATAATAATAATTGTCGACAAGAAGAGCAATGATTGGCAATGTAAAATGCAAAAAATTGGAAACCCAACTAATAGTTTTCAAAATGCTTTGCAGTTCTAACAGTAACAGTATTAATTAACTTAAAATGGGAATTGGAGTGACTGGAAAACAAAACCAATCATTATTCAAGATGCCAATCCCTAGCATCCCTATTTTGTCAAGGATCACTATTTCTCAAAACCATCTGGATACCATTTCAAGGATGAACTCTCCACCAACTCTACGCCAAATATTCCATACAGGCGTTAATATAACACAAGAAGCTGAAATCTAAATACGTCGCTTCTTTGGGAGTCGACATCCATTATGTGGTCGTCGAGTTGTATCTTCAATGGCTACTATAGGACTCCAATCACTTCGGGAGTCAGTAAAACCCTCTCTAAAACTCATGATAGCTTGCCTTTTCTTCTTAAAGTAAGTAAACCCTTTCACCTTTACCACAATGGATTTCAACCCCAATTTCCTTGCCTCGCGTCCAACATGCTCTGCAGTTGCTTCTGCTGTATAACGTGACATTTTGGGGCCTCCCCTCAATTCTGGTACGTGTCCAGATGAACCAGAGTATTTTCTATTTCCCTTAGAATCTGTCACTGTAACAAATGTATTATTCCGCATTAGATTTATGTAGACTACATCAGCATTCTGGTCAGCAGCATTATCAGTGTATTGGGAACCCCCTTCCTCTACCACCTCTCTCACAAAATCCATGGGCTTGGAATCTGTCTCCTTATTAAAACTCTCCCTACGAGCAGTATGGATGAAACTTCGAAAACCCAAAGCATAAGGAGGGTGCAGACACGCCTCTGAGGTCGGAAAACCAAATTTCATCCCCAAGTTTCCTGAATGTTGAGATATGTGGTTTTCACTTCCAAATGATGCAACACCAGTGTAAGAGCTCAAACCGCCTTTAGGGTTGTCTAAACAAACAGCAGAACTGAACAATTTTCCTGTCAGAAATAAAGCAAATCAGAAAAGCGTGTCCGCAGACCAAAAGCAGAGGGAAGAAGACATGGATAAAGAAACATACCATAAGAAGTTCAAATGTAAACATGTCCAAAGAAACAAACACAGAAACACACGAGAAGAATGAAAACAAAGGAGTGTCATCACTAATCATGAACCCCTCTTATCCTTCCTCCATTTCAGTTCAGCACGTGACTCCTACTTCATGCGATGAAATTCAGATGTTATCTCAACACCAAAAGAACAAAATCATGGCTGCTGAATACTAGAAATTTACCAGTCAAACCACTATGTTGGCCTCAGTTCTGCAAAAGTTCTAATAAGAACAGCCAGAAAAGGGTTCCATTTTTCGCTTCCAATTCAGAGAAACGCTAAATACTTGCAGAAGTAAATCATCAACCATTTTAGAATTTTGTCCAAGAAAGTAAATTAATCTTAAAAATGCAAACTTTACAAGGACAATCTTTCTCATCCTCTTCCTTGTCATCTACACTAAATTCTAAACAGGAAGTCGCTCTCCTTAAAATTGATTTGATCGATAAGAGTATCAGTAAACCCAGCGAATAAACTTAACTATATCATTGAAAAAAAAAGGTAAGGGCAAACATGGAGATATTGCCTGCAGAAGAAATGAAGCCTTTGGTTGCTGAAAACACGCAGTGGTTGATCGTCCTTCTAATCGCCATATGAGTTGTTCTGAACCGTAATTGGGAAAGACAGAGCCGCGAGCTTGGGATGGGGGGTCCGTTTTCCCCCTTTTCCGAAACCTCAAATGCAACGTTGTCGTATCAAGAGATAACCCTGTTGAGTGCAATGCTGTCGTTTGCATTCTTGTAACAATGGGAGCTCCAACGTTGTCGTTTATTGGCTTCCTTTGTTCCTATCATTTTTATTATCAATCTATTTTTAATTTTTCAAAAAAAAAAACCTAACGGAGCAACAAATCCAATAGAAAAGGAAGTAGCAACACTTGTTGCAATCATAGTGTGAAATTTGTAACATGGTAAAGTTAATAATAAATAAAAAAGATAATAAATTAAATAGTATTTAATTTAATTTTTAATTTAGTATTAATACTTTAAAATTTTCAACTTAATCAGTAATTTTTAAATTTAATATAAATTAAGTCAAAAGCTTATTTTTAATATAATATTTCTATTAAATATTAGTAAAATACCCATTTATTAGTCACATGAATAAAAAGTTAAAACATCTTCTTTATATAAATTT
>JAOQMP010000005.1:11805157-11832607 GCA_027563575.1 Erythroxylum pedicellare
GGATTTTTAAGCATATCTTGAGCTATAGAGCTCCGAATGAGAAGGTTCTTGTTTCAAAATAAACTAGAGGCATAGAGATACAATTGGCTTGAAGAAGTAAAATTGTGATGATGGTGATGGGTTGTTATGGGCAAGCCACCCATGTGAGATGACGACAAAGTGAGGGTTCATTGGAATAAACCTATAAGGAAACCTGCTCACGCTTTTTAACTCCGGAATGATAGTTGGGCTTCAAAAACGGGTCCCAACATCTTGTAGTATCATAGAGAGAGAGTTGGACTCTAAAAATACAGGTTAATGAAGATCAAGTCTTTTGACTCTAAATGTTGGGCCCCAGAAATGAGGTCCAACATTGTTTGGTATCAGAGCAATTGTTGGGCTCCGAAAACGATGTCCAACAGATAAGGTATTGAAACTTCTTAAAGAGTGTGAAGTCATTAAACACTAAATTTTTTTGTAATGTGTAACTGATAAAAATAAGGCTTCTTGCATTGATTTCCAGTGAAACAATATTTATATATTCTAGGTCTTTTTATGCTTAAACATGAATAATATTATCAAAATATATTTTCAAGGTATAATTTGAGTGGTGCCTTAGCATAATTCAAAGACTTGTTGAAATAATTTTTGACAATATTTTTAAAATTTAGGTAGTTAAGGATTCAGGGAATGGGAAGATACCAATGATAGAAGTCAAAGGAAATAAACAAAAAGGAAGGAGAAATAGAAAAAAATATTCATGAATGAGGAGGTAAGATAAATATAAATTGAATAAGTGTAGCTATCATAATGAAGATTATAACAAAATTTTTGAATTGCAAGGAAATAGATAACATAATTTGAGACGTCTGAAGATAATTATAGTTAACGATATATGTTTGAGCTTAGAGAACGTTACAAAAAGGTCTCATGATGGTAATAGAATTCCAACTCTTGCTTTTATATGTCAAACTTCTTTTTAAAAAATACATCCAAATTAAGGTAATATAGTTAATTAATAACAGAATAATATTGTTGCTACAACTATGCATGTAAATTTGTTGCTATATGTATTTTTTAACATTATAACTATTTCTATACATTTATTGCTGCAAATATTTCTATTTTGAAGTTTTTCAAAATTTTAGGTTTAGATTGAGATTAAATGATGTGATTTCATAAGTAAAGCCTTAAAATCTCACTAATAATATAGTAGGATGATTATGTAAATTATAATATAAGAAATATATGTTTATACTTCTTTATCAAAATATTTATATACCATATTGCTATATAATCTATACTTAGAAGTTTGTCAAAGGATTTTCAATAGTTTTATAACTTAAGATGGAATGTGTTCGAAATTACCTAAGTACGTCTTGGATTCTATTGTTTTTAGTGAGTAATCTAAAAATTAAGTATCTTTGGTTGTTATATAAAGTAATATAAGTGTTGTTTTTCATTGATATTTTCTATTATGAGTTTTAAGTGGAGGTGCACCAACTACTGGAGGTCAACATCATGAAAGGTTTAGCTTAAATTGATTTCGTTTGTATTTGTGATAAGTATACAAGAAATCTTAGCATTGATACACATATGACATGCTAAGTAAATTATTTTATGATGTTTACTTTTAAGAAACTAATATTTTTCATTATATAATTAATAATATTTAGAGATTTGAATTTTTTGTTTTTACGGATATTCATTATTATGCTGTATAATAGACATTGGTGATATTACTTGGTGCAAATTAATGAGGGTGAAATAATATTTTTCAACTTATATGGTGCATAAGATAGTGAGGAGTCTCTTGACTGGAGCACTGGTGGATGATAATATGATATGGCTAATCTTTCATACTCTTTTTTGAAGAAGCGTCAACTCTAACGTAAGAATATTTTATCATATAGTAAGTACATGTTTTCTTATAAATGACTGAGTTGTTTGATTGATGGTTTGATCATATCATCTTTGGTCTACATTTCCAGTCTCATATCCATAATCCTTTTTAAATCAAGTAAACTAGTAATAAGTATAATCTGTCTATCTCAATTAGAATAATGATATTTTTGTTTACATATGGTTATTTACTTGAATTTATTTATGCATTGGTAAACTAAGCAATGACTGTAAGATTTACCTAAACTATGCCTTGGAATTTTTGTATGGGAATTAGGCACTTGGTTATAAGACAATGGTGGCTTAATGTCAATAGTTTGTGTTTATTTAAAATATGCACTATAGATGTTTATATTAATATGAATTAATTGTATATTGTGTAAATCCCAATGCATATTACTTTTAGTTTAAGCATTCATTGGAGATTTAAAACATCGTTTTGATATAGTTATGTCAAGTGAATGCAATTCAATGCAAGATCATTTATTTTCTCCTCCAACCAAAAACTAAGGCTAGACAATATGTACAAAATAATATAAGGATAATGATTTTAATATTATCTACGAATTTTAAACTTTCATGTTAGGAATTTATTAGAATTCTTATCTAGCCTTTGTAGATTGTTATGGATAGGTTTGCCTATAAATATTTACTGTAAAATGATGTGTATGATATTAGCAAAATTAACTAGTGTGTTTAGTTTTTATTAGTTTAATACCATGTAAATATATTATGAAATATGGAGGGGTGTAGCCTTAGTGAAATTGTAATATATGCTGGATTTAATGCTTTTTATATGAATCCCTTATTTGTTATCATTAATTTGTACTTAATTAATAAAATCTAATTGTGTTTTATATTAAAGGATGTAAATTGGATATTTTAGTTCAAATCATCTTGGAATTGCAAGTTTAAATATTAGTTAGTAAGCCTAACATAATATTTCAATAATAAGGTGTAAGCATGCTTATCGCTCTATCAAGAATTAGTGAAAAAAAACTTAAAACAAAACTTAGTAAATAAGATGTGGGCACTCTCTATCTTTATGCCATATACTAGTGAAAAAACTGAAGAAAATGTTTCAATAAAAAAATTTGTAGGCATGCTTTATCACTATTTGATAAATTCTTTTGTGACGAAAAACTTAACAAAAGAATTCAATAAATAAAATGTAGACACACTTTATCATTATGTCACGAAATGATAAAAAAAACATAAGACTTTAAAAATAATAATTAATGGGCAAATTTTATCACTATATAAAAAACTAGAGGTAAAAAGTTTAAAATATGAAGACATACACATCATTTATCATAATATTGAGAACTTATGAAGAAAAAAAACTTAAAAGAAGAGTTCAATTAATAAGATGTTTACACACTCCATCCATATATTAAAAATTGATGAAGAAAATCAATATAATACTTTAATAAATAAGATGTAGGTATGATCTGTGTTTATGTCAAAAACTAGTAAAAAACTCAATAAGAGACTTCAATACATAAAACATTAGAATATTCTATCACTATGCCACAATTGGTGGAAAATAACACAATAGAAGACTTCAATAAATAAGACAAAATAGTTTTATTGTTATTATAAGATTTGATATAAGAAAATTAAATTTAAGAATTCAATAAATAAGATGTAAACATGCTCTACCACTATATCACAAACTGGTAAAAAAATCAATAGAAGATTTTAATAAATAATACAGAAACATCTTATATCGCTATATCATGAACTGGTAGAAAAAAGCTCAACAGAGTACTTAATTTAATAAGATGTAAAATGTAAATAAGACATAAACACACTCTATCATTATGATAATAACTAATAAAAGAACACAACAAAAGACTTCAATAAATAATATTTAGGCACGTTTTATTACTGTCACAAACTGGTGAAAATTAAGATTTCAATAAATAAGAAGCAAACAAACTTTAGCTTTACTTCAAAAGCTAGTGAAAAAAATGAACATAGATATTAATAAATAAGTTGTAAGTATACTCTATTATTTTGTCTATAACTATTAGAAACAAAAACTCAATAGAAGACCTGTCCACATATTTTTAATGATTGACATCAAAAGTAAGCACTAATAGTATAAGGATAATTAAACATAGATGTCAAAAGTAGACTCAATCAAATCCCCAAGATAAGGATAATTAATCTAATCTATAAGATAAGAATAATTAATACAATCTATAAGATAACAAAAGGGGTTAATACTTAAACCACATTCTTATCATTAATAACATACTAAAGATGGATAGTAATCTCTAATATTCATGAAGTGTTGTCATCCCCATTTAAGCTCATAGATTTTGTAATAGTGAGCTTGCTCTTAAGTTAATGGAAGGTAGATGAAGATAAAAATCTAGTCATGACATTAGTAATTTGATCAAAATAAGGAATATGTTTGATAAAGAGAGTCTTCTTAATAACCAAGACATAAAAAAAAATATTTGGTACTTGCATGAGAGATAGGATTAATAACAAAAAAAGGTAGCACTACGATTGTCACACCACGTAGTGGGTTATAAACCAGAAATACCAATTTCTCTAAATAAGGAGTTGATCTATAAAAATTCAATAGTGAGAAGTATAACTCTTTAATATTTAGCCTTAATACTAAAATGGACAATAGTAGGCGCAACTAACCCAATCAACATCACATTAGGCGTTAAGGGTAAGAGAGGTTACTTTGTTTAAGACAATATCATATGAGAGTGTAAATTGAAGATAATGTGAATTTACTTAATGGCAGTTCCATGTACATTGGTAAGGAAATGAAGGAATTGGAAGATTTTGAATATAACAAATTCAATGTCAAGGTGAGTGAGGCAAAGTTAGTATAGGATTCTAACATGCTATGATATTCAATGAAATTAAGAAGGGGCTAGCCATGGTTATTGAAGAGAGGTAAGGTATAGTGGGGTGGGAAAAAATTTAGAGGTTTTAAGATGTGTATGGTGAGGAAGATTCCAAGTAGATTTGGTTTGGGTAAGGAGAAGGCACCATTAGGTATAGATGTGGCTTTAACATTAAGGAAATAATGAATACGAACAAGATCTATAAAGGAAAATATAGTTTGAAGATCATAAATTAAAAATGAAATGAAGGTTGGTGAATAAAAAGGCAAGTATCAAATTTAAAAGAAGTAAAACCAACTTCAAGAACTTTCTGACTTGGGGCAAAAAAAAGCTTGCTTGAGGCTATAAAGAGTCAGTTAAAGATGAAAAACATGGTGTGGATGATAAAAGATGGGAAAATTAGAAGGTTAAAACATAAAAATTAGTTTTTGAAGGGCATCATAAAGAAACACAATATTGACATCAATTAACATGCATACTAATTATTTGGGAGAGCAAGAGTAAGAATGACACATATAGTGTTGAGTTTAACAATAGTAATGAATGTGATAGTATAGTTAATGCCAGAAGCTTAATGATATCCTTTTACAATAAGGTAGATCTTATAATGACCAAGAGAATCATCAGGTTTACATTTTATTTCAAAAAACTCATTTGTAACTAATAATGATGGCACTTGGAAATGGAGGAAAAAAGGTTTGGGTTTTTTTATAATGAAGAGAAATAGTGCAATCGAGGGATAAAGGGAAGTTGAAGGTGAAAGTTAGGCTGAGAGAAACATTTTACTAGTTGATCTTGCTTTTCCAATTTGAAAGCTCAATGGAGTTGGTTACTATTTTAGTGGTGGGATGGTGCCATCTTCATACCCGAAAAGGTCACAAGTAAGTATAATATAATCAACTTGGTATTTTCATATAAGATAGTTTGAATGATTTGTAGTGATATTAATAAAATTGGTAATGTATGTAATTACGATAAGTGTAGTTGAAGATGATACAATTGTCATTGTTGTTATGGTGGTTTAGTGTAATTTATTTTAGTAATTACTAGTGTGGAATGGAGGCGAGGTGTGTTTAAGCTTGTAGCCTAGGTTTAAAAAAAATAGAAACTAAGGCTAGTATGAGCTCTAATACCATCAAAAAGCTTTTGTATAAGAAAAGTTGTGTTGTATTCGTTATTTGATTTACACAAGGCAAGATGCCTTTATATATGAATCAATTGAGAGAAAGTAGCTGCAGATAAATACAAAGTAACTTATCAAATTTACAAGATAGACTTAATATAATCCACAAAATAAGGATACTTAATCTAATCTACAAGATAAAGATACTTAATGTATCTACAAAATAAGGATAAAGATTAGTACTTACATGCTATCTAGAAGATAAGGGTAGAGACTATTACCTAGCTGCTATCTTATCATTAATAAAAAAAAAAAACTAAAGCTGGATAGCTATCTTTACTAATCCTCATGTTTTATAAGTAATATTCTTATCGTAATAATGGCATATACAATATTATTTTGCATAGTTGATAAGCTTACAAAATGTCATATTTTCTTCCTTTAATATTTAATGATTAACATTAATTTAAGCTTAAATATACTCATTATTCTTATATCTTGATTTAGTATGAAAATTCAGGTGTTAAGGGCAAAATAAAGATAATTTGATAAATTTAGATAATTTTGACATTGTTTTTTACATTTAACATTTCTCATCTGAGTTTTGATTGAGATCATTTAAGTTTCTACTGAAAACTTATAAAGAGTTATTAAACTTTCATGTTTTTTTATAGATAATGATTGAATGAAGTTCTCAAACACAAACATATTATAGTTATAGCTAGTGTTCTTCTTTAGATAGAGGAAGTTAACAAGAAAGTTGAAAAATATTATAGTTATAGCTAGTGTTCTTCTTTAGATAGAGGAAGTTAACAAGAAAGTTGAAAATGACCTTACATAGGTGTGTGCTAGCTTGTATTGCTTTTTGGAAAAACAATTTAAATTTTAAGTTTGAACATAGCTTAAAATACAGGAATATTCTAACCCATGTTCGTTGTGACAGATGGATAATGTCCAATTAAGGAGCCCAAAAATATTAGTTTTATAGTTAGTTTTTAAATTAGGTTTTACTAAGTTTTAGGATAGACTGTCTGTTTTCTTCCTCTATCTTTTCTTTCCATAACTCTATGTGACTAAATTTTTATACTTGGTCGAAGAAAATTGAAACCTTAGGGTACATAAAATTGTGATATCAGATTTATTTTTATTATTCAATTTATGATTTTGAGTATTGAATGTTATTATGTGTTTCTTTTTTGTGATTATGTCAATTAATTATAAGGAGTTCTAATAGTTTATTATTTGTTACAATCTGTAGTTATATTAGATAATAAATCAGTAATTATTTTATCCCTCTAATTTATGAAGCTAAAAGCGCTTGATGAATTACTATGTCATCATAAGAAGAAAACTTGACTAAATTAAATACAACTACTTTTATTTGTGTTTTTTTAATTCTGTAAGATCTTCATGACACATTGCATATGAGTCTATCAGAAACAACCTCTCTACAAGGTTAGGGTAAGGTTGCATACTATCGGATTTCCCAAACCTCACACTCAGCGGGACTTCAAATGGGTGTTAATGATGATGAGTTTCTTTAATCTTTTAATTCTTAGAATTTCTACTAAACTAAATCTAAACCTTTAACGCTCAACTCAGGTTGTTCAGCAGTTATTGTTAATTGGAACACATGTTTTCTAACTAAATACGAATATAAAGAGATTAAAAAATAGCTTAATTAGTGAATAGTAAAGTACAAATTGATTTATAATTATATCAATGATCAATATAAAATTCCGATAATGAATGTAGAGTTGGATTAAGGTTTGTTTTTGATTAACTTACTCTTCTTTTAATTTTCATTATTTCTTATTTATATTCTTTCAATTATTTTTCTCATAGGTAAACCCGCAAAGTTATTATCCATAAAACATAAAACTAGACTGGGCACTCTCTGTTGGAAAAATCCTTACTCACACTATAATATGTATTTTTAAGAGTTAAACCTTTTATTTTTCTATGCAAGTAATAACACACCAAATTTTGACTTTATTTTTAAGGAAATTATAACTAATTTTATGGTTCATTTTTAGGATCATTATTTATAATTTATATTTATTGTCCTAAATTATGTAGTTTAATCAAAAAATAGAAAGAATCTCATGTAGGTTAAGGAAGGAAGCTAGACAAAAATCATAAGAGGATAATTTAACTTTTGGTTTCTTATTTGTTATGGATTTAGATTTGGAAGAGGAAAAAGTTATGGGAAATTTGGACTTTGGAGGTGCTTGTTACCTCTTATCCGAACTAACAATCCATTTGCATAGCATTCCCTAATTTATATGCTAATAACACTTTTGAATTAAAATATGGAGTTATATATGTCGCATTTTTCATAGTCATACAGATGAAGATCATCGCAAGCAATTCAAGGAATTTCATGTATTCACAAGTATGAAACCCATGAGGGTAACAAAAGAATAAATCAAGTTGAAATTCATCTCATTTTTATTAAAAGATGTAGTAAAAGATTGACTCTATTACTTATCGTCTAGTAGTATTTCCATATGTAACAAGATGAAAAGATGTTTTTCAACTTTAAGAGTGACAAACATTCTTAAAGGAATTTGTGGTATAAGATAGCATAATAGAGAATCCTTGTATGACTATAAGGAACATTTTAAAAAGCTATGTTTAAACTACTTCATCATCAAACTATTGAACAATTTCTTATCTAATATTTCTATAAGGGCATTTTACACACTAATAAGAGTGTGATTGGTGTTGCTAGTAGAGAAGCAATGGTGGATAAAACTCTTGAAGTCATAAAAAACTAATTGTAAATATATCAAATTAAAAAAATTTAGCCTAAACTTAACCCATTACCTAAACATTTTAATAAGGTAAAAATTTTCTCCTTTGAATAAAAATTGTTATTCTAAACTCTCCCATTTTTAAATGGTTATATGTAACATGCAAATAGTGAAAGCGTGCAAAATTTGTTCAATAATTTAGTATCTAACCAATATATGGCCAACTCTTTAATAGGAGTTCATTGAGAAAATAAACATAATAGGTGGATTTTTTAAAACAACCTCAAAGGAATTACCACCTTTATTCAAACTCATATAACCAAAGAAGAAGGGATCACCTCAATTTTAGTAATTGGAATCCACAAGGAAATCATCTTGTGATTCAAAACTACTTAATATTACAAAAATATAGGAATTAACACTCTCCTACATAATAAACAAGCCAAACTTCTAATTTTGGTATGTCTTTAAAAGATATTTTTAAGTATTTTGTTATTCATACTTTGTAATTTCAATATAACAATCAACATTCAAAGTCTAGAAGATCAAATAAAATAGATGGCAATCATAATTAGTTAGCTAGAGGTATAAAATTTAAGGAAATTTCCTCCCAAGCCATTGAAAATACAAAAGAAAATGCAAGTGTAATCATTTTAAAGAGTGGTAAAAAAGGTTAATATGTCAAAAAAGACACCCTATACACTGTCAAAGTAAGAATAAGAGAAAAGCATCGTTGTAGATAAGAATCTTTCCAATAATGATGAGGCACCTATGCATAAGTTTCTCCCTTTTTTTATTGTAAACCAATACCCCTTTATCCTTAGGTTTTATCATAACCTAGAACATATCAACAATATCAAGATTTATATAAGAATTTTGATAGATGCAAGGAAAATACCCCTTTTGATGATATTAAAAAGTGCCTTATTATGTTAATTTTTAAAATCAATTATGTAAAGTTAAGAGGAAACATAAACTTAAAGAATGTGAGATAATAGGAGTTATTCCAAAAATCTTCATGCAAAGAGTAATGATTTAGGTACATTTACCATTTTGTACAATAGTTAACACTAAAATTTGAAGGCCATGTTGGATTTAGTATCATCTATTGATATTATTTCATATTCTATATATGATTCTCTAAAATTAGACCTTTAAACAAAACTAAAATTGTGATTCAACTAGATGTTAGATCCAATGCCTATCCTATGAGTATAGTTAACGATGTCTTATGTAAGTAAATGATATGACTTCTTTTTACATATTTTATATGCTTGATATGGAGAATGATGATTAAATAACTCTTGTTTTATTATATTCTTGAATGCATATAAGACTAAAATAAGTGTTCATGATGACATACTTACTATAAATTTTGATGATGAAAAAATTAAGGCTATGATTCATTTAGTTAATTGATCAAATGACCACTCTAGGGAAATTGTTGAAGATGATCTACTTGATTCTATGGAGTTTTATATAATTGATATAGATAAAAATGTTCAAACAAATGTTATTTTATTAGGAAGATCATTCTTGGAAAACATCTAAGACTTATGTAATGGAATTGTAAGTTGAAATTATTATGTTTAATATTTATAATCCCATGAAATATAGATGATGACATTCATATTTATTCGATAGCTATTATTGATTCTTTAACACAAGAAGTTTTTAAACTTAAAGGAGAAGATGGATTGGAAGTTTCCATTTGTTAGCATCTTAAGAAACAAAATAAGGAATTAACTTTAAGTACTAAATTGTAGGAAATTGTTGTAGAACCAAATGATTCTCTAAAGTTGTAATGGTTAAGTAATGCTAGCTTTTATATTCTACTACCAGTTTCTGTATGAAAAACCTTTATGATTTTGTGTACAGGAACCTATTCTAGATTTCAAACCACTCTCAATCATTTTAAATACATATTTCTTGGACCTCATGCTTGTTCATCTTTAGTATATCTACCAAAATACTCTACCTTTATTTGACCTCATAATCTTAATTTGCTTATCGAATTACTTATCTAATTTTACATTACAAACCTTAAAAGCATCAAATACTTCCCTTTTTTGTTCAAGGAAGTAGAGATACATATATTGTAAGTAATCATAAATGAAGTTAATGCAGTAACTTTGATTATATGAGTTGATATTTAGGCAAAAAATGCTTGTATATATGATTTCCAATAGGTTTGAACTCCTCTTAGCACCTTTCTTTAACATATTGTTTTTTTTACCTTAATATAGTCCATATAGATGTCAAAATCAATAAAGCACTAAGTAATTCATCATTTACTAATCTCTTAATTCTCACTATAAAGATATATCATAGTATCTGGCGCCACAAAATAGAGGAACCTTATTCGTAACACATCTTTTAATGTCAGTATTATAATTAACATGTAATGTGTAAAGTGCATCAACTTGTAAATTAATATGGTAAGGACCATTAGATAATGTACTATTCCCAACAAGATTAGTATTAAGAAATAAGTTAATACAATCACTAAAGTTAAAGCAATATTTAAAAGGTATAAGTCTTGAAACAAAAATCAAAATTTTAAAGAAATCTGAAATATAAAAGATATTTTCACTACTAAAATAAATTTCTACTGAGAACTAATCTACATATTCTAATAGCCTTTACATGTGAACTAATCTTGTTACCTAAATAGATGTACCATTCACTTCACACTGGCTTCCTTAGATTTTCCAAACATTGTAAGGAGTTTGTAATATAGACTGTAGAATTAGAATCAATCCATCAAGTGTTATGAAAACATCAACCATATTGGATTCATAATAAACAATAGAAACTTGAATACCTTTATTAACCAAGCTTGAAATTTAGGATCGTTCTTCTTTATGTGTCCCTTCTTCTTGCAAAAGAAACACTTAGACTCCTTTATTTCACCTCAGGAGTTATCTTTATCTTACCTATCCTTTGAATTGATCCTTATTCTTTTCTTGGGTAGCTAAATATGCATTTTCCCTGCCTTTATAGACAACCTTCTTTCTTCTTACACATATATGGTCATCAACTTATTAATTGAATAATTATTCTTATGTCTGTTGCAAGAGATTTTGAAATGTCCATACTAAGGTGGCAAGGTATTCAAAATGTATTACACAAGGAAATACTCAAATATAACAACTTCAAAAACCTTCAATTGAACCATAATGTCCCTCATTTGCATAATATGCTCACATACACCTCTAATATTGATGATATTTTAAGATGAGAATCTCATAGTTAGAGTGCTAGTAAATGCCTTATCTGAAGATACAAATTGCTAATTTATAGCCTTTAACAAAGCACAGACATTATCATACTGATTAACCCCGAACACTAGCTGAGATCTTAGTCTTTATAAACATTACACTGAGGCAATTAGATCTCTCTCACTTTTCATAAAAGTCAACCTCATCCAAAAGGCTAATTTTAGTAATGGGAGGTGGTTCATCCTTTCTAATAGTATAATCAATGTCCATTCATCCTAAATGAAGAAGAATTATCTCCTTCCTAATAGTATAGTTATCACCTCTTAACTTAAGAATATCACATTTCATATTAGAAAATTTCACAGGTTAAATCATTATAAAATAATAATAAACATGCTTATGCCACAAAATTGAGGCAAACTAATATAATTGTGCTTTATCAATGTAAACAATGTGATAAAATGATCTGACAACAATAATTTCATGTGGGCTAAATTCCTAACTTAAATTATTCATGTTCCTTTATGATGAAACTAACACATTATATTCCATTTCTTCATCTCCATAAGTAAATTAAGAAATTTAACATGATATTTCACATTAATTAACCACATAAATGCAATGAAATTTCCTATGGGATGATCTTATTGCACTATATATGATCAATTACAAATTAATGCCTTTTATTATATATGATCTTGAAGTTCTCAATACAGAAGACTCATTAAAGATGCTAAGGTTAATCTTTATTTAAGGAAGAAGCATATTACTAGGCTTTGTGAATCAATTGATTCAAACACATATAACAATTATATATAGCAAATTCCACGATATATACGCATAGAAATAATTTAAGAACAAACTTAAAACATGTTTCAAATATCAATTTGTCAATCATCAATGAAAGCCCAAGCATTCAAATAAAAGTTCATATATTTAGTTTTTTTTTAATTCCCAAAGTAGACCAAGTATCAAAGCATACCAAGGTAGATCAGGCAAAAATCATACCCTTATACCAAATTAAAAGAGACTAACTTCCAGCCATTGACAGATTTAACAAAGTGGAATAAGAGCTTTGCAATCACAAAATTCTGATTTTGAATGCTATAAATCCAAGTTGAATGGTTTTATTTTTCGTAACTTTTAGCAATCTTGCTTGATGGTATGCCATCTTTATGAGTGCTAGGCTTAGGGAAGTCAAAGTCATAAAAAAATTTGGTTAGAATGGCATTCTTCTGTCAATTAAGAATGCTTTTATTAAGATGAAAGTTACCAAGGAAGTTTATGTTAAGCAAAATATTGGACCATTTATTAAAAACTGTCATTATGAAAATCTGTCACGATGGAAAATTGTTAAACGTGTTTTAACTCAGTCTTTCATATTTGATTCTTAGAGAAGAATATATCCTGACACATGGTCGTGTGTCAAGCTCTATTCATTCAAAAGCTTTTAGAAAACACATCATCCTGAAACTTTAAAATTTTATGATCACATTTATAACTATACACGATACAATCTTCCCTTTGCAATCAACAAAATGAAGATAATGGATGATAGAGGACTATGCATTTATCACTAGGATTCAACTTGTTAAAGTATCTCATATTAACTAAACATGAAAATGTTAAAGGATTTATAGGTAGTAAGAGTCAATTATTTAGATGACTAGTTCTAGTCAATTTGGCAATGATTGATGTAAGCTCAATTATTGTTAATAAACTATACACTCTACCTATATTAAAAATTATAATACAGCAGTCTATGACTTAAATCACATCACAAAGTTGCTATTCATTGTTTCTCCAACTTCTGGTATTACTTGCTTTTTATAATTTGAGTGATAGAGCATTAATTTGAGAACTCCTTAGGACCGTTTCTTATCGTAGGTACTTGTTATGTGAATAGGAAATCTGTAGCCTCATCAAAAAGCATCTGAAATAAGTTAAAAAAGAGAATTGGTCATGGCAATGGTAGATTTCAAGTATATATTAATTGAGGCCTTAATTTCGAAATAAGCAATGATTAATTAAATAAATTCTATAACAGAATTTGTCATACGCCACTGTATGGTTAATGTTTTCTTAAGATTAATAAACTTATTTCTCTGGCCTGACTAAAGTCTGACTGGTTTTATTATTATACTTTTTTCTTTTTTCTTTTTATGAAAAAGAAAATGTTAATGAACCTTGCATTTCATGCACAATGCCCCACAAGATATAATAACGCCATCATATTGCCTAATGTACTGGTTGTAAGTTCTGTTTGCTTGTACTTTTCATAGTTCTTCAAGAATCAGAAATGAACGTGCGAAGTTGAATCGATGTTTGGTCCGTCCACTGCTGGTGTTCACAGGACACTGAAAAAGATACTTGATTTGGTAGTTGGTTAAAATTGAACTCATATAAAGTCAGTCTAACATTGTGGTGTAACTTATGTTAGATAATTTAAGTCTAACATTGCGGTGTAACTTATGGTAGATAATTTAGATCTTTCATTTTTCCTGTGTAAAAAGAAAAAGAAAACTCTTTCATTTGTTTTATATACACATTAGGACTTAAACTCGTTTCTTTTTGTGATATTATAGTTACAAAAGAAAAGCTTTACTAATCACTTTTTGTGAAGGATTTGAATTCTAAGGAATAATGAAAAGAGTCTCCTTTCAAAGCATTTAGTTTAATGGTCACCACTTTCCTTTATGCAATATTAGGGACAAACTCATCGTTCCTTCAAGTAGGAAGAGTGGATGTCGACAAAATAGCTATAATATCAACATTATATAAAATTTTGGTCAATAAAATTTGATTTTAGAAGTGATTTATGGTGTACCAAAAATTTTAAAAATGAAATACTAATCATTTAAAGTTGAGGGTTATAAATGTGGCTTTGGAATATGTAGTCTAAAAAAATAATTATAAAATAATAATAGTATCCGAGAGGTTGCCGGCTTCGCAAGCATCAAATATGGCATTGGACGTTTTATAATCTGAAAATATTCCATGGAATTACACTGTATTGGGGTGTGATCTATTCGTTTCATATAGTATATAACGTTATCAACAATTAAAATATTCCTAAGCTTTCTTAGGTAATATTGCAGCAATATTTAAACGTGTCGAGCACTTGCAAGTTGCAAGGATTAGTGTTGGCTTTTGGTAACATCCGACAGCTCAATTTTATGGTTATTCACAAAGTTAAAGAAGTATCAAACAAGCTACTAGTCAAAGGTTGCAAAGTTATGGCATAATTAAATTGATGCATGATTAGGTTATTGATTAATAAATTGTGAACTAAATTCGGACGTCATTGGAAGTAACTGCTCCACTTTTTTTATTTTTATTTTTATACTTCTGGGACTGAAAATAAATGACGTTACTCAAATTATTCATTGTTTGGTATAAGAGAAACATTGTTTAGTTGCCTACACACGGGAGTTGGGGTAGACAACTACAACTACCAAGTCTTGAAGAGAAGATGTGTTTTGTCATCGATGAAACTCGAAAGTGAAAAATATTTACTCTGATCGACAGAAAAAGTTCTGATTTGGCCATCGGGCCTAGTGGTTCATTCAGAACTTTTATTATCATAGTCTTATTAACTTTTAGAGTTTTTAATTACTTTGGAGTTGTATTACCAACGGTTCCAACTTTACCTATTCATATTCGGCTTTCTTTTCTCTTTTACGGCCATCACCGATTAGTACTTACGAACTTCCAAACCTCCTAATTTCTGCCATCAGTCGTTTATATGAAGCCATACTTTGGTAATAAAATCTATAAAATTGAAAATAAGATGTGATTACTGATGAGTGATAAATATTTACATGACTCCATAGGAACAAAGTTAGGTTTTGTACACTCAACTCCAAAGGAAAAAAAAAAAAAAAAAGAAGAAAGAAAGCACAAACTGATTTTTATAGTATGATGTTAGCTCTTGAGTTTAATCCAAAGAAAAAAGATGTGAACATGAAAATCTAGTCTCAGCGGCACAAAAACGTCTCTGTCATTGCTTCCATCACAACTTTTTGTCTTATGTACCCAAAATCTACATATAATTTTTTATTGAATTCATGTAATTATTTTTTCCTCCACGGTCATTTCTTTTCTCGGAGACACTATTTCTTAACCATGGAATTGGCCTTGGGGACGTATTCAACAATCAAATTACCCTAAAGAAAATGACAAATGTAGAATCTTATATTATTGAGTGATCCCCTTAGACTCCAATATACCCTTATCTCTTTCCTGATAATGAAACTATACCTATTATTACACACCATAAATAGTCTATATACGAAGGGCATTTTGCTCGAGAGTCCTTAAACTTAGCCAAGACCCAATAATTGATTTTTTTTTTGTAATATTATTGTATAGTAATTACACGAAAACAATAATATAGACCTTTTGGTATTTTGTAACTTGAAAGGAATCTATCATTTTCCAAACTTCAATATAAAGTTAATATAATATAATATGAAAAGAAAATGATATTGATGTTTTCAATCCAACTCAAAAAATTTCCAACATTCAATCAAGCAACGTGTTCAATGTATAAGGTATTCTTTTGGGGGTACAGCATGTTGTAATCCCGTCCCGTGTGCTTGGAACTACAAGTTTCCTTGATGTAGTTTAGCTGAGGATTATTTCTGATTCTTCCCTCAAAACTTCACTTGTTTTAGATGACATGTAACCTTGTGGGAGTTGAATTTTTTTTTTTTTTTGTAATGTTACTGTAAATTGTTTGGCATATTATATTTATTTATGCATACAAATGCAAATGTTCCTTTTGGTGTTGTTATTAGTACCATTTGTCTTTACGACCACTCGCGGTTTCTATCTTCTTGCGTACGTACAAATGCAATGGTCAACTGATTGCCGGTTAAAGGGTGAGTAGGTACAAATACAGTCTCCTGTCACTAGCAATTTCTCTGTTCTAGTTTCTTGTAGAGGAGGTGTTTTCTTCATTATCAAAGTCATTACTTTGTATCGTTTTTCCTATATAGGAGTAGCGCTTGACTAGAGTTTCAGCATCTAGACTGCAGAGGTTATAGGATTCCCAGCCTTTTCCTTTATAATTGTTGGGAAATAATTGTTTGGGATCATGCTTTCCATTGATAGGAACGATCCAGACATCATGTATTGAGGAGTTTGGTCTTGGTTTTTGTCGAAAATTATTATTATGGTCAATGATGGAAACAAGGGAAGGTTGGTACATGATTCGTTCGTGAAGTCGGAGGGTGAAGGTGAGCACTATAGGAGCTTCTATCAGTGGGGTGAAGGAGAGAAAATTCAGATGGACACACAGGGAAGAGGGTTTTCAGACACGTACAGGAACACAAGTGAAGAGTTGTTTATCAAATCCTTGATGGAGACATCAATTGGCATGTCTGCACCCACCATGGAAATGCTGGGATTCAAGAATCTTTCTCAGAACCTTCGCACAGATAGCGAAGAGCTCTTCAAAAGTTGGCTTACAAATGGAGAGGCAAGCAACCCAAAATAAAGAAACTTCTTTTATGAGTTGATAGTCATGCAATATTCAGCTAAAGAAACTTGATTCAGCTTTGAATGTTATTTTCAGCTCTTTTCCTTCTTTAACAAAAAGATAAGTGTGTTTTGTTGCAGGCACTTCTTTCTTTGAAATTTTTTTCATTTTTATTCGTGTTTTTTCAAAAAATTGCAGCAGAATTTTTAGCTTGACCAAACGAAATTATGTCAAGAAACTGATTCAAGCATGAGCGACTAACAATCTGAAATAGCAATTTTTAGCCATTCAATACCAGTTGGTCATACGTGGTGTTTGATTAAAATATTAATTTTCTTTTCCAATTTCCCCTTGCAATGCTGAATCTGATTCCTGCATTTCTAATTCCTCTTCCAGACTAATGTCTATCCATCAGGCACAGCACATCGGGCACGGCAATCATCACGGAGGTTAGTGGATTTATTTAAGTCATTGAATTGATTCCATTTATGCTTGCTATCCATAGACCCTACAAATTGATAATAGAAAGTCTTAACTTTAGTTTGTTGATCACACTTGCATCGTTATAGCAACATTTGAAATTCCGAAAGCATTTCGTTTTGAATTGAAGCTTTGTGCTTTCAGAAAGAGAGTTGTGTCACCTCTTTAGGAGTTAATGACCTTTCTTTTTCTTTTTTCTCTTGTAATTAGTTCCTATTGCAGCACCACCATTTGTTGAATTATAGTTCAGTTCCGTAAGGCATCTCTGTCCAAAAATATATCACAATTTTCGTTACAGGATTTCCACTGAGCTATCAAATCTGTCAAATCAGCATCACGGGGGAACAATGCAAAAGAAAAGAAGCAATGATGTATTTGCACAAATCAATCCAGTAGACGAAGAAATCTCTGAAGATCTCAATCAAGACTCAATCAGGTTTCTGCAGCCCCCTTTCTATCTGCTCTACGTAATTTGATGTCTGCAGATCCTAGGAACTAGAACCGATTGACAGGAAATTAGAGCATCCTGATGTTCACTCTTAATTTCCTTGTAATGATTGCCAGGAATGCTGTGGAGAGAAGTATGCAAGCCAGTAATTTATATCTGGCCAAGGTTTGTGATGTTTTGTTATTCAGTGAAACTTGAGGTGAAGGAGGATTCTTTGAAGGTTTCTTTGATTTTTTACAGGCCTGGTTTCATAGTTGTCAACCCATGACCAGAAGTAGATCATCTGAGCTACGGTATCAACGTTCTCAACAACAATAAAATTGTTGGAGCTACCGATACAGTATTTCTGTATTTCTTGCAGAAATGTTGATATTACATATGGTAGAGATCATCATTTTCTAATGGGAGACTGCTTCTTTTTCAGGAAAAGGTATGCTGCCATGCAAACTTCTCACTCAACTTTAGGCATGGGACCAGCGCAGACTGCTTCAGAGGTTGGTATAAACAATTTGAAACAAGAATTTGCAGATCCAAACGGTTTCGCCGACCTCCCAATGCATGACGCTGCCAATCAATTGGATGCATTCATTTCCACCTCCCATTCTTCTTCCTCTACGTTCAACAACCCACAGTTGGGAAATGGGGACAGAGTTTCCTCTGTTGTAAACATGCTAAAGGGTACACTAGAACGCAAGAAACTAAACAAACAGATAGACAAAGAAACTGTTGAAGATAGTTGTAACGCACTTCCCCTGGCTCAAGAAGTAACAGTCAACTATGGTTATGTTCAAGGAAACGGAAATAGCATTCTTGAGACTCCAGGCACTTATCAAGAAATAAGCCCTGTCCAACTTAAAGGTCCTGGGATATTGCAGAGCTTTCAAGGATCCATACCTTTCGACTTGGAAGGTTTTGGAAATCCTGTAAATGCAACTCAACTAACTGCAGTTTCCCGAGAACCTTCTCAGAGTGAATCTTCTGCAGCTGCACCAGTGGTTTCATCTGGTTTTGATGTATGCGACGGTCCCAGCAACTCAAATCAAGAGCCAACCATCTGCGAGAGCTCGAAAATAGAGGTTGAAAACCGAAGAAGCTCAGA
This sequence comes from Erythroxylum pedicellare, assembly GCA_027563575.1. Classification (NCBI taxonomy): domain Eukaryota; kingdom Viridiplantae; phylum Streptophyta; class Magnoliopsida; order Malpighiales; family Erythroxylaceae; genus Erythroxylum; species Erythroxylum pedicellare. The sequence continues at coordinate 11,824,524 of JAOQMP010000005.1, forward strand.
AAATGGATCTAGAGTTAAAGGTACACACAATCATCTGCATATATTACTAGTTTGCTTCTTCAGATGCCAATTTTTCTCCACATCTGATCTGAAAATTAAGAGGGATGTTCATTACACTCACTTTCTTATCAGTTCACTTCGAGGTGAAGTACTATTTAAAATAGATAACGTTAATTTGATAATTTTTCTCAGCTGTCATATTCTTCTATGTTGCTTTGCATATACCCCACGGCCCTTCTTAACTTCCTGCTACTAACTATAGGTTCACCAGTATATCTTATCACTTTGAAGAAGAGCCGAGCATTTAACCATGGAACTCTTCATTCTATAAAAAATGCACCTCACATTCTATATGTAGATGACAACAACATAGAATTGGTAAAGAATTGCAGAATATCATGTAATGAACTTGTGTACACGAAAGTGAAAGTGAATTGGATCAAAAGAGGGCTACTTCTTTCGTTGCATTCTGAACATATATAGCTTGAGTGTGCTGAATACATTTGCTTGAAATTCAAAAATACAATGATGATTGGAATGGACAGAACATGATGATTTATCTACTAATACAAGTAATCTATACCTACTATATTACAACACGACTTAAACTTTACAACAACATTAAATCAAGTTACACTCTAACACTCCTCTTTGATGCAAGTGCTGTTGAAAACTCTAAGCTTTTCCTTAAGATACACAAATCGAAGTTTCTGTAAACACTTGGTAAAAATGTCTACAATTTGCTCATCTGATGAACAATGCAGCAACTTCACTTGGCTCTCCTTTTCAGCTTCTCGAATGGCATGATATTTGATCTTAATGTGCTTGGTTTTTTCATGAAAAATCGGATTTTTCACTATAGCCATAACTGATTTGTTATCACAGAAAATTTCAGTAGCTTTCTCCAACTTAAAATAAAAATCAAGCAAAACTTTTTTTAACCACAAACACTAATTCACAGCAGAGGAGGCAGCAACATATTCAGCTTCAGCAGTGGATGAGCAATTGATTCTTGCTTCTTTGTGCTCCAACAAATCATAGCTGATCTAAGAGAAAAACAATAACCTGATGTACTCTTCATATCTGTTAGTGATCCAGCCCAATCACTATTAGTAAAACCGATCAAATTCGCACAACCAATTGGTTTATAATGCAATCCATAATCAAGAGTGACATACAAGTATCTCAAAACCCTTTTGACAGCCCTAAAATGAAGTTCAGAAGGAGAATTCATGAACCTAGACAGCAGACTTGTGATGAACATAATATCAGGTCTTGTAATTGACAAGTAAAGTAAGGAACCAACAACACTTCTATATAGAGTAGCATCAGCTAAACCAGATCCATCATCAGTCATTAACTGATATGCATTTTCCCAAGCTGAACTTGTTTATCATCCCTCGAGCATACTTTTCTTGAGAAATGAAGATCCCATGTCTGCCTTGCTTAACCTCTATTCCCAGAAAATAAGACATCATTCTTAGGTCATTCATCTCAAAGACTTGTTCCATTTTAGTCTTAAACTCCATTATAGCCTTCAAATTATTTCCAGATATCAAAAGATCATCAACATACACTGAAACCACCAATGTTTCAGTTCCAGAAAGTTTAACATGCAATGTAACTTCATTGCAACTTTTTTGAAAACCAAAATTCAGAAGATACTTATCAATCCTTGCATACCATGCTTTTGGTGCTTGCTTGAGTCCATACAAGGCATTTTTCAACAAGTAAACTTTATCAGGATCGATTACCAATCCCTCAGGCTGCTTCACATAAATTTCTTCTTCAAGTATGCCATTTAGGAAGGCTGACTTGACATTTAGTTGAAAAACTTGCCATTTGAGATGAGCGGCATGGTATCAAACCTTGCTACTGGAGCAAAGGTTTCATTGAAATCTATTCCATGCTTTTGAGCAAACCCCTTGACAACCAATCTTGTTGATTGTCTTATCCGGATTAAGCTTAACTTTGAAAATCCACTTTAGGCCAATTACCTCCTTATCAGCAGGTTTTGAAACTAAGATCCAAGTTTCGTTTTAGTTGATCATTCGAAGCTCTTCCTCCATTGCAGCTCTCCAATTTCACACTTCAATGCTTCATTGATGTCAGTAGGCTCATGTAATGCTACATTACATCTAGTATAGATGTCATCGAGAGTTCTTGTCCCTTTAATAGCACCTTCATCTTCAAAATCCTCATCAACATCATTCTGCTACTCTACAACACTTTCATCAAGTGCATTTTGAGAAGAGGAAGTGACTGATTGCTTTGTCCAGTCCCACATATTTGCTTCATCAAATTTCACACTCCTACTCACATGCACTCGATTAGCGAGAGGATTCAAAATTCTATATCCTTTGGAAGAACTACTATAGCTAATAAGAATTCCAAGTTCAGCACGTTGATCAAGTTTGTCCCTCTTTGCTTCAGGAATGTGAGAATAACATACACAGCCAAATATTCTTAAATGAGCAATAGATGGTTTTGATCCAAACCATGCTTCAAAAGTTGTTTTTCCTTCAACAGCTTTGGTGGGAAGTCTATTTTGCAGATATATAGCAGTGTTAACTGCTTCGACCCACAAGGTTTTAGGTAAACTCTTCTCCAACAGCAAGCATTGAGCCATATTCATAATGGTTCGGTTTTTTCTTTCACAAACACCATTTTGCTGAGGAGAGTAGATAACAGTCAACTGATGAAGAATTCCAGCAGCATGAAGAAAATTTTTAAAAGAATGTGATGTATATTCAGTGCCATTGTCAGTCCTTAAGGTCTTGATGGACAATCCTCATTGATTTTCAACTAATGCTTTGAACTTTGTAAAGCATTCTAGTACTTCACTTTTCTGTTTCAAAAAATAAACCCAACAATATCTTGAAAAATCATCTATGAATAGAAGGAAGTACTTGCTGTAGTTGATTTTGGCAACACTCATTAGGCCACACACATCCGAATGCACCAGCTGTAGTTTATCATCTGCTCTTGAAGCTTGATTCAGGAGAAAAGGAGACTTACTCAATTTTCCCATTTGACAGATTCCACACACACCAGAATAGTCACTTATAGGATTCAGATCTTGTACAATTTTTAAATCTTGGAGTTGCTTTAATGAGTTAAAGTTGGTGTGTCCAAGTCTTTTGTGCCAAAGATAAGTGTTGTCTTCAACACATATATGCACACTAGCTGCTGCATTTGGCCATCCAATAGGAAAATTTCTCTTCATTGTAACAAACAGAATTTCTGTCCCTGATGAATCTCTAATGATGCACATTTTGTTCTCAAATGATAGCTTGTAATCCTTCTCAAACAATTGACCAACACTTAGTAAGTTTATGTCAATTTCGGGTACATATAAAACATCAAATATGTTTCTTGTTCTAGAAGGAGTTTGGACAAGAATTGTACCTTTTCCTTGAGCATTCACCAATTTTTCATCTCCAAGAAAATAGAGAAATCAGTTGTAATGTGGTTTGTGCATCCACTGTCAACAAGCCAAATTCCAAAAAAGTGAGCAGCAACACACATCTCCTCCACAACAACAAATAGTTCTTCTTCATGCTCCTCTGAATTTTCAGTAACTTGTGTAGGTTGAGCATGAGTTAGCTTCTTTTGGTGTGACTTGCAGACCTTCTCCATGTGACCAAATTGTTTGCAAGCCTTACATTGTATATTTGGTCTAAACCAACAAAAATCTATTGTATGGTTTGTCTTTTGACAGTGAGAACAAGGAGGAAATTTGTCCCTTTTGAACCTTCCTCTATTTTATTCACTTTTTCTCCTTTCCCTTCTTGTTATGTGAGAATTTTTTGTAACCAGATGACTTGAACTTGTATGCAGCTGCATATGCGCCTTCATTTTGACTCTCCTCCTCTCGAAATGCCTTCCTTTGTTCCACAGCTTGCAATGCATTTGCAAGTTCTGTGATAGTGATCTTATCCATGTCTCAATTGTCTTCCAAAGAGGAAATCTTTTATTCGAATCTCTCAGGAAGTGTCACCATGACTTTCTCCACAATTCTCTTCTCTTCAACTTGCTCCCCCAACAGCCTTACCTCATTGATAGTCTTCATAACTCTGTCAACATAATCCTTGATCTTATCGGATTCCTTCATGTGATGCATCTCAAACTATTAAGTTGAGTATTTGCATCTTCCTTGTTTTTTCACTGCTCTGGAACTCTTGCTTCAATCTTTCCTAAGCTTCTGTGGCAGATTCACAATCTATGATTCCATAACTGAATGAATGCAAGAAAGAGCACAAAATTTCTTTAGCATGATGCTTGATCTGGTTTACCGCGGGATTGGTAGGAAGAGATTCACTTCCTTACTGTTAGCATAATCCCAAAGACCAAATGATCTCAAGTATGTCTTCATCTTCACAGCCCAAATTTGGTAGTTCTGGCCATTAAAAATTGGAGGTGCAATGTTTGAAGGTGTGGAAGTCATTGGTTTGGTGTTTGTTGAGAAAGCTAACGAGAATGAATGAGGTGAAAAGGTTTTTGGTTGTTTTGATTCACAAGCCTCTTACAAGATCAAGAATGCTCTGATACCATGTAAAGAATTGCAGAATATCATGTAATGAACTTGTGTACACGAAAGTGAAAGTGAAAGTGAATTGGATAAAAAAAGAGCTACTTCTTTCATTGCATTCAGAACATATATAGCTTGAGTTTGCTGAATACATTTGCTTGAAATTCAAAGATACAATGATGATTGGAATGGACAAAACATGATGATTTATCTACTAATACAAGTAATCTATACCTACTACATTACAACACGACTTAAACTTTACAACAACACTGAATCAAGTTACACTCTAACAAATTTCAACTCAGCCTTTGCCATATACAATCATGGACATAATCCAGAAATTCCTGCCATAAGTTGATAGGATTTCTTTGGCTCTGAATAGCAGAACCATTTTACACTTTGAAATTGTAGATGAATCCTAGTTCATGTGTTGTTGAAGAGAAGTTATTCAAATGCAGATATCAGAGAGCGGATAATTGACAACTTGAAGGATGATAGAAAGGTATTCCTATTTCTTTGATGGAAAAAATACTTGACCAACTTTTTGTTCCATTCCCTTGATTTAATCTAATAATTTGGTGTAGAAGGGAGGTCTAGTCCGATATGGATCTGAGACACCATCTGTTTCAGGTAATCACTTATCCTGTGAACTTTTCTGGCATGACATGGAACTCTTCGATATTTGTTACTCTCTGTAGGACTGCATTAACGAAACAATTGTCCAGTGCTTCACCTTTTAGTTCTCCTTTTAAATGATAAACACATTCAAACTGCAAATGTATGTGATGTTGAATCTTTTTAATGCACATCAGCGTTCACTAAGCAATTAAGATTTAACGTTAAGAGAGTGAAATAATTCCACATCTTGTCGTGTTTGCTTCCATTATGTGATCATGTTAACTATTGTAGTACTCGATGAAGAATAAATAGTTTTTACATTGCGGATGTTATTTAGTAATTGTTATGTGTTACATCATTCTCTCTGACCAACAATTATTCTGCCAGTTGAAAAGGTGGATCCAACTAAAAAACGCAGAGTGGAGCGCTCACGAAAGTAAGCATGATATATTCGTATCATCTTCGACATTGGAAATTTTTAATATCATTTGGAAGCTTAGGCCTAATTTATCAGATTGCTGCCACTTACGAAGTGTCTGTCAATTTTCCAGTGCTTAGGCCAATGACTTATATGGAGTTCTTTTTCTGCACATGAAAGAAAGAAAGCATCAAAAGAGAAATTAAGAAAATTTTAATTAAAAACTACTCTCCACAGACTTTGATTTTGCTATCTCAGAATAGCTCTCGTTAGGATTATGAAATACTTTTCTGAATGTGTCTGAATACACGATATGAGTGCAGAAAAATGAATTAGAAACTGAATCTACCTACGTAAATACAGAGTTCAATCAATACATGTATAGATATAATTATGCCCAGGAAGCTTTGACTTACATTGCATTTTCTTGGGGCTGTAGAATGGCTGAGGCAAAAGAAAGAAACTTGGTTCCGGCAGTGCCGTCTGATATACAAGCAGTGTTGAAGAGGTGTGAAAATCTTGAAAAGGAAGTCCGGTCACTCAAACTTAACTTATCTTTTATGAATAGGTAATGCATACTTATTCACTTGCAATTGCATTATCAGAAGCCAACATTATGGACCAAGTGGTTCAGTTTTTCTTTGCCGTCTCAGTTCTGTAAATTGTTAGGACTCCAATTACAAGGTGTTCTGCTTTTAGAGTTTATGCAATAACTGGACCCTTGTGGAATTATATTTCAGGAAGGATTCTGAGCAGACTAAGCAGATTGAAGAACTTCAAAAACAGAACGAGGAATTGACGGAAGAAAAAGAACGCCTGCTGGAAGAAATTGAGAGGATCCTCTCAGAAACAGGCAAGATGTAAAAATTTCATTGTACATCTTAGTACAAAGCCCAAACAGCAAATATTTGGTAGAAAGCTGAAAATTTTTTCAAGCAGGTTGAGCATATGATATCTTAAGCAAGGTTTGTATGAAGGAGAAAATATGGAGCCTGGTAGCCATGTTGTAGCATTATGTGTGCCTGAAGTTTGGCAAACTATATATATCTATTCAACTCTAATTGCAACCTCACAATTTGACTTTGGCAAAGAAGTTGTAAAAATGTCGAAGCTCATATATTTGCTATGAATTTAAACACTTGTGCTCAAAGCCGTTATTCTAACATCTCAAAAGCTGTATGCATGAACCAAAGCTTGTTGAATACCAGTGATAAATGTAGAAAAAAGTAAAGTGGCTACTAGCACGTCACTAGTGCCTACTTGTGGAAAACTCGGATTTCCGATCAGTGACAGTGAGCTGCCAAGTTCAGGAAGCACTCAATGGCTAATTTGTAGAAGCACGAGAATGGATATAAGAAATAAAAAGGAAAAGTATTCTGGAAGCCAATTTAATACTAAATGAACACGGTTTTCCTTCTATTATCCTTCGTATAGGAACAGTTTGTAAGTTTATCTCATTATTAAGTATGGTCCATTAACCCTACCATTATCTGCTGTTATATGCTGTTATCCATCTACCCAACCTTGAGTCTCGATGATGGCCAGGGACTTGAGTGTTTAGTGGGTTTAAAAGACGTCGATCCTATCTCCTATCTTCACCGAGCATCATTGTTAAAAACACACCATCGAGCTTGCTCTGGAAGAGGATAGAAAACGTAGACCTTCAACAACAATTTCAGATCTACGGTGGAGGCAATGACTGGAGGTATAAGCTTCCGCTATCGTTTTACATATATTACCGTGATATATATATAAGGCTTATGCATGGATGTTGTACATTATTGTTGTGTATAATTATGCATGGTTCAGTTTACATATTGGTATCAGAGCCATTTAGATAGCCTCTGTCTTGCCATCGAACTGTGAAACACCACCGAAACTTTTCCTCGTTTTTCCTCTGTTTCTACCGTATATGTATCCGTATATATATGTGTGTTTGAGGTTGTCGTTTTTCAACATTTTGGACCTCCTTGAGACGCTAGACTTGGTTTTATCGTCATCCTTGGTGCACACGACATTGTCTGGAACGTGGAGGAGGAGGAGGGACATGACCCATACGTGGAAGCTTTGGACGTGTCCTTCGGGAGACGTTGCATGGTCGGGTTTTGGACGTGTCATACGGTTCGAGTCGTCCCCGTCGTCCCATTGGCTCGATTCCCATCCAAATTGGTGGTTCCCATGCCTCAAACCAGTCGGAGCTTCAACTAGTTCCAGCCAGGTCACACCCGACCCGGCTGGAGGAGGAAGACGACACTGTAGCGATTTTTTTTTAAAATTTTCTGATTAAATTGAACTTAAGTTTGGGCCACTTTGTAAAATCTTTTTGGGTTTGTTTTTAATTATTCCTTTTAATTACGCATGTCTTATTATTAATATTTAATTTTATGACATGCATATACTTCTTGTTTAATGGTGCACAAATTACATGTAATTAATGGTCAATTTTGTATGTATAAATTCATGATTATTATACATGCAACCTTATATTAATTATTTGTGCATTATTATTTAATT
>JAOQMP010000005.1:11840396-11852303 GCA_027563575.1 Erythroxylum pedicellare
GTAAGATCATTACTCCATTTAATGATGATAAAGCATGATAAATACCATCTTTATTTAGCAATTCAATGCTAAATGTGCAGCTGCATATTCAACCATTAAAAACTAAAAATACACTTCATTTCTTTAAGAATTTTGTTTTAATATAATTAATTAAATTGAAACAAAGTCTAGCTAGTTTCAAAATGTTCGTTTGAGCTTCTAATTAACTATTAATTAGTACAAGCCCAACATTCAATCATGGGCTTTAAAACCTCCATTTATATTTCTTACTTTGCTTGATAACCTTCCTTGAAGAGAGAAAGAAGAACTTAAATTGGAACTTAAACTCAAAATCTGGAAACCTCCAATGCTCTCTTTGACGCTCCTTCTTTGATCCAAGAATGCAAGTATGGTGACTACTCTTTGTTAATTATTTTATGTTCTTAAATAGTTCTTAAAGCTTCTAGGTTTCTTTCTAGTATTTAACTACTTAATTTGGTTCCAAAAATAACCCTAAAACATTAAAATTACAAAAAGAGTCGCATGTTTCAAAAGCTAAAATTTGTTGGAATTGTTGTATGCGCTCTTTACCACAATCGTGGCTAGCTTCCATACTTCCAATTCTTCTCTTTCCTATTTCCATAAACTCAAACACACATCACACACGTCTTGAAACATAAAATTAACATCCAAATCATGCTCAAAACCATACAAGCACTTAGAATATAAACAAATACTAATAGTAACATAATTCGAAGCCTATTTACATGATAATCATCTAAGAAATACTCAAAAGCATAATTAAACATCTATCAAAACATAGTACAATTTAAAGTTATCAACATCCCCACACTTAAACTTATGCTTGTCCCTTAAACTTTTGCTTGTCTCAAACAAACCAAACAATAACACATACGTTCATGCAGTATACACTAATGATATAATGGCATCTAACTTGACAAAACCAATTTAACCTCAAACAACAATCCTTCAAGTTTTTCCAACATATTAACCTATGCAATTTATGGTTAAGCACTTTGGATTGAATATATATACTAATCAAGACATTAACATCATATTCATTCACCTAAAGCACTTGTACATATACATTGATAATTAGTAATCAACTAAAATTACAGCTATCACTAAGTATCCCTTCATCAAATTTTTTACTATTTTCAAAATCAGTAGGATTTATTTATCAAAACACCACTATTTTATTTTCTTTAATGTTAACTTGGTCTTTCAGTGCAAAGGCAAACACCTTGTCATAAATGTCCCTCGGTTACTCAAGTAGGCCACATTTTATTAATTAGTTTGGTTGGAATGTGATTCTAGCCTTTTGACGCGAAGACAAACATTTTTCATAAATTTCTCTAGTTATTCAGATATATCAGATTCTCAACTAGCTACTAGCTCTATTTATAACCCAATATTTGTTTCAAAAGGGTCAATAGAATAGTTATTCATTTAATAGACATACATATTTATTTTCATTTCATAAAGCCTGCCTCATTTCTTTTAATCAGTCATCCTTATGAAAGACTACTAATGATACTAACATATTCTATTGACTTGTAATTATAAATGTATGTAACAAATTCCCTAAGATGAACAAACTAACATCATATCTTGATTAATATGCATATTTACAAAGATACTTAAAACATAAAATGCACAAGCCAATATGCCTTTATAAATTTAATGACTATATTCAAAGCTAAACTACTTCCATCAAGTTATTGCCATTGACACATTCACACAATTCACACATATGCAATATATGTTCACACCATGTCAACCTAATCAAAAACTAACAATATGGTATGAAAAATTCACACTCATAACATGCTAATGCAAAATCCTCCCCATACTTAGACAACATATTGTCCTCAATATGAGAAAAATAAAAAAAATAAAAATAAAAATTACAAGAAAAACAAAATGTTAAGAGCATAAAACTAGGTGATTGAGGTGGTGATAGTGTTGGTAATGGAATATAGAGATACTTTTGACCATGAAATTCCAGCAATCCTTTCCTTACAGAAAAACAAAATACCATTAAAATAAAATAAAACATATAAAACTTATCACAATTCTTTGGTTACCTCCCAAGAAATGCTTAGTTAACATCGTTAACTTGACGTGCTCTTCCTTCCATACTCAACCTGGGTCAATTATAAGTGGCTTGCTTCCACCTGCGTCTCTCAGATTTAGTTTAGTAACTTGTAAATAAGCTACATATTATCAAATAATCAAAAGGGCAAAATTAATCAAATCAAGAAAACTAAATAAGTTCAATGATGCCTTTTTAAGTGATGAACTATCAATAAAATAGAGAATAATAAAACTTCCTAAATCGTCTATCTAATTCAACATTTTGACTTCTAAGAAGATGAGACGTTCCATGTCCTCCTCAATCACCTTTGTCTTCTCTTCTTCTTCCACTTCGTGAACAGAAACGATCTTCTTTAACCTTTATCTCTACTGCCATTTTTTCTTCATTCTCTTCTTCATCAACCTTTTAAATGGAGACTTCCTTATATTCTTCAAACCCAATTTCTGCTATCATTTTTCTTCTTCCTTTTGCTCCTTTAAATATTCGACTTCATCAATTCTCCTAAATGAGTTGCCCTCCTTTGGATTCTTTAATACCTTATTCATGTTGAATTTCACTTGTTCATCTCCAATCCGAAGGATGAGGTTGTCTTCATGGACATCTACCAAATCTTTTCTGGTGTTCAAAAATGGTATACCAAGAATTAGCAGACAATTTTGATCCTCTTCAAAGTCTAGAACGATGATAGTTATAGGTTGAATGATGATTTAATAGGCATTTTAGTATGTTTTTAGTGCTTAATTAATTGATTCATGTATGTTTAGGTTTAGAATTGTGTTAATTGGTTAGATATGTGTGTTTTGAGTGTTATATGGGTTAAAGCATGATATTAAGCTTTAATTTTGTGTATTTGGGGTGCCTTAATGTGTTTGATAGTGTTTAAGATCAAGCGTCAAAGAACAGAGAAGATTTGGAGGTAGCCTGATGGAAGATACAAGCCCACAATCATGACCTTACAGATGCAAAACGGACAGGCCGCGATTGTGGCGTGATAGTACACGCGGACTAGCTTCTAAAACTCAACTTTGTGGGGATGTTTCGAAATTTTTGGGCCCAGGTAAACCTAGTTTTTACCCTAAATTGAAAAACTACAAAGGATAGAGGAGTAATTTTTATGCCTCAATTTGCTACATTGAAAAGATCCAATCAAGAGGATGAGCAAAGAGAGAGAAGAAGAGAAAGAAGAAGGTAGAGCTTCAACTGCTTCAACCTCCAATTCTCCAAATTACTTTCTTTCTGTCCATCTTTTATTTCACGTATTTAATGTATGAGATGGGATTAATGATGATGAATCATAGGTTAAGGATGTTCTAAATTTTCTTTACGGATTTGTTTTTGATTTAATGTTAATCTAGTTATTTTTATGTTAATGCATTTAGGTGTTGTGATTATTTATTGTAATTGTATGCTTCGGTAATGGATCAACAGAGTGAACCGAATGTAAAATGATTAAGTTTGTTAATGAGAAACCTAATAGACCACATAAATAATCAAATTGGTAATTATACGGAGAGAGATCTCATGTGAAGACCCAGTTGTTTAATAGAATGCTTAAGATTTGATTAGCTTGTCGGTTGATTGTTAATCGAGATATTAAATGTTTGATAACACGACTTCATTAAGGATTATTAATTAGGACTTAGTGAATAAAAATTGAGAGAGAGTAATCCACCCTTCGATAGTCTAGAACTGACACCACATTATCACAAAAGTTACTAAGTTAGCATTAATGATAGGATAAATCACCTCTCTCATAATTCATTAACCTTCCTTGGTTGAATTTCAATTTTCAATTAGTGGTGAGTAATTTTGATTTCTTGTGTGTTAACTTTACATTTTAAATATTCAATCAATCCACATTCACGAATTTACTTTTTTGTTAAGTTTTTATTTTCATTTTAATAATCCTTTTAGGCCTTAGATAACTTAGAATTAGATTAGTTCACCATCTCCTCTAAAGATCGACACCTCATATACTACACTCATGACCTGTGCACTTATAGTATATTGAGGGATAAGAAATTGTAAAACTTTCCCACTCAATCACATGACCAAATCCATAGAAATTATAAAGTTGTATAATTTATAGGCACATCCTCCACCAAGCCTAATGGTTTCTTTTATCGATTGGTACACTAAATAAATATATGTAGATGTTGGCTTCATATCTTTTAGCCCTAGTTTCCTAAAAATTGACAAAGGCATAAGGTTTATACTTGTTTCAAAGTCATATAAACATTTTAAAACCTCTAAATAGCCAACTACACAGGGTATTGTAAAGCTCCTTGGATCTTTCAACTTTGAGGGCATACGGTTAGTAATTAAGGAGCTATAAATTCCGTCATGGCTAGTTTCTAGTCATCTTCCTAAGTCAACTTGTCAAATAATATGTCTTTAACGAACTTCACATACTTGGGCCCTATTTCAACACTTCCATAAAATACAAGTAAATTTGTCATTTCTTTATTGTTTCCATGAACTTTGCGAATGGTACATCAAATTCGTTCTTTAGAATTCTTTGTGGGAATGGTATTTTTGGTGAGTAAGGTGGAGGAGGAGTATAAGGAGTGTCCTCCTTCTTTTCTTCATCCTTTTTCTTTTTCTTTCTCTCTTGGTTTTCTACAAAGTGTGTCTCAGCTTGTCTTTCCATTAATTCTTCTATCTCTTTCCCACTCCTAAATGTGATAGACTTACATTGCTCTCTTGTATTTACTTCCACATTTTTCAGAAAGTTTTCCACACTTCTTTTACATAATTCATTGGAAACATGGCCCATTTGAACCTCTAGGTTGTAAATAGAAGAGGCATTATCTTCTGTTACGTGCTCAAACTTCCCTTCTAGTCTCTTCTGGGCCTTATGCATACTTATGATCTTGTCCATTATCTTGTCCAATTTTGAATCCCATTAACTTGAATACATCTTGTTGAAATCATTGTAGGTCTTGATTTCCCATTTTATTCCTTTCTTTTTTAGAAAAAAAGAAATTTGGGTGGTTTTGCCACCCTAGATTATACGTGTTCAAATAAGGATGATTACTCCCCTGATAAGATTGTTCTTCATAGAAGTTAAATGTTATTGATTTCCACCAGGAAGCAATTAGATGTGATATCACTCTCTCATCCACATAGGTCACATCCATACTGAATTGCTTTTAATGTAGAGAAAGAGGTGGCTGTTAAACTATTCAATTCCTTGGTGAGGTTATCAATTTCAACTTGCAATGTTGTCACTAAATCTATCGTGATCATTCCTTCTGGATCCAAAAGGGTTGATTATTGTTTAATTCATTTCGATGTCTACAAAAAAATATTGTTTGCCATCTCTTTAAACAAATCATGTTTTGCTTGCAATGGTGTTCATATAATTCCTTGATGATAGGCATTAAACCCTGGCCTCATAAAGTCCATAAGGGCCTTTTGCTCCCTGTGACGTATTTCATGGTGATCTTGCTTAACTCTAATTTTTGACATAATTTGCAAGCCATCATACTGATACTAGCTCCTAGATTTGTGAATTTCTTATCTATTTTAACACTACCAATAGCGTAGGGGAGGTAAAAGTTTCTCGGATCATCTCTTTTTGTGGTAGCATTTTCATGGAGTGTTAGCATTCTCGTGGAGTTCCTTCCACCGTACAATTCATTCTCAACCCTCTCTTTGATAGATTCCATAAGGGTGAGTTGTATTTGTAATTGTTCTATCACATCAAGGACTTCATTTAACTCCATTCCTTTTTACTTCTGCTGTGCTAAAATGGGATATGGAATTAGAGGTTGATATTTCTTGATTTTAAGCAGTGTATATTTAATTCATAAGGAACTTTCATTGCTCTTTTTCCTTTCTTTATCCCCATCATCTTTAACTTGATCATTTTCTCATCAGTAACCTTCGTGATCACCATTATTCTTCCCTTTAGATTCTCCTCAATGTTGCTCGGAAATGTTACCACATTTCGGGTCGATAATGCATTTGCTAACTAGCTCATTTGGACATCTAAATGATTTATGGAGGAGGCATGATCCTTTATTACTTGTTTGAATCTACCTTCCATATTCTTTTAAGCTTCATTTAGGCTTCCAAGCTTATCCAATATTTTATCTAACTTAGTGTCCATAGAGTTTGGTTTCTCCTGTTGGAAACTTGGTGGTCCTTGAGGTCAGAATTGACCTCCTACATTGTTCGACCAAGAGAAGTTAGGGTGATTTTTCCACCCAAGGTTATAGGTGTTGAATAGGGATTGTTCCCTCCACCTCTACTGAACTATGCACCCATATAGTTTACTTGCTCTTCTTCTTGGTTCTTTATAAAGAAATAATCAATAGTGTCATGGCTGTCCTCTCCATACAGCTCACACCTTCTTTGAATAGCTTTTGCAGGGCCTAAAAAGAGGTATTCATATTGTTTAGCTGTCGATTTAAGTTGTCAATCTTAACTTGTATTTCTGTTATTTGGTCGACAGCTATAGCTCCTTTCTACTCTCGAAGGGTTATGTTTTGTCTACTTCACTTATTTGTCTACAAACAACTATTACTAGCCATATCTTCTAGCAATTCCTCTGCTTCGTCAATAGTCTTTCACATAAGCAATTTTCCAGTGCTACATCTATGGTACCTTTCGTGGGTGGATTTACTCCATTTATAAAGTTTGCAAAAGGAATTCTTTTGATAGGTTATGGTGTAGACATCTCCTTTACAACTCCTTATATCTCTCCTATGCCTCGTAAAGTGATTCCCCATTGTAAAGTGATTCGTCAATGATGATGTTAAGTAAGTTTTACAATTTTTAAGCCCTCAAACTACCGCAAATAGACAGGTCATGAATTGTAGTACTTGAGGTGTCAATCCCTTGAGCAGTTCGTGAACTAATCTAATTCTAAATTATCAAAGGATTAAAGGATTATTAAAAATGAAAATAAATTGAACCACGAGAATATGGATTCATAGAAAATTAAATTGCAAAATTAACACAAATGAAATCAAATTGAGCACCACTAACTTAACAATGGAAAATTACACAAGAAGAATTACCAAATTATAAGAGAGGAGATTTTTCCTATCATCAATGAAAACCTAGTCATTTATGTGTTAATGAGGTGTCAATTCTAGACTATCAAAGGGAGGATTACTATTTCTTGAGTTATAATTGCAAGCCCCAAGGAATAATCTCTAATTAGGTTTAGTATCGAACATGTAATCTCTCAATTACAAACAGCCTTAACCCTAAATAGTTTTTAAGCTTTCTAATAAATAATCGGGTCTCACATGATCTCTCTCCATATAGAAACCAATTTGATAATTACGTGTTCTATTGGATCACTTTACTCTCATTAATCCGACTTAATCATTTTGCATTTTGTTCACCCTCTCGATTTATTACTGAAGCATGAAGTTATAGCAATTAATCACAACACCCAATGAGATTAACATAAAAATAACTAGATTAACATTAAATTAAGTCAAAATCCTTGAAGAAAATTTAGAACATCATAATCAATCCCAAATTCATTATCATACAATCCATCTCAATCTCGTACATTTAAAAGAAAGATGGAAAGAAGAAATAAACTTGGAAAGATGGAGGTTGAAGCTGCAGAACAGGTCTTCTTCCTTACTCTGCCCTCTCTCCCTATCTTCTTCTTCTTCTTGGTGTTTTCCAAAAATGGCAGAGAATGAAGCTCCTCTAAGGTCCTTTTTCTTTCTTCTTATAGTGTTTTCCATTTAGGGTAAACCCTAGGGTTTTCCTGTGCCCAAAAAATATGAAAAGTCCCTCGAAAACTTAAGTCCGAAAGGCTATCCTCGTCTTCTATCATACAGGTCATGATTGTAGCCCAAGGTTTTGATCTCTGTCACGATCGTGGCAAACCCCACCAAGCTGTATTGGGTTTTGGGTTTCCCCTGATTCTCCTCCACTCTTCGATATTGGATTTGAAACACTAACAAACATGTCAAGGCACCTCAAATACACAAAATTTAAAGTCAATGGCATACTCTAACCTATAAAACACTCAAAACACAAATTTCTAACTAAACAAGATAACCTAATCCTAAATATACACTAATTATTCAATTTAATAACTAAATACATACTAAACTACCTACTAAAACATTATGCAATCTATCACTGTCGATGCTCCCTTTGCAGAGTTGCTGAAGAAAATGTTGATCACTTACTTTTCAGTTACAAGTTCACTAAAGATATTTGGCAATCTCTTCTAAGAAGATGTTTGGTTTATGATTTATCAGTGGTTTGTTTGTGTAATTTTTAATTAATAACTGTCGAAAATCCACTAGTGCACGGTTTGTTAGCACAGTACAAATGTGTCGATCCTACGAGGAGGGAACTAATCTAATCTTAAAATCTAAGGCCAAAAATAAATAATAGAAATTCAAAATGCAATGACACTAAACGAGAATTTAATTCAATCAATCAAATTAAGAATCAAACATGAAAATACTAATTACTAAGCAATTGCACACACCCGAGAGTCAACCAAAAGAAATTACAAATTGAGAGAAAGGAAGTTTTACCTATTCTTAATGCTAACCTAACTGAATATGAATTATCGGATTGTTGGATCTAGACTATCTTAGGGTTGATTACTCTCTCTCAAGTTATAATCAATAACCCTAAATCATAAAACCTAATCAGATTATGGAAGTTGGAATCTCTCAATTCACAACATATCCAAAACCCTAATTAGTTATGAAGTTCCCAATTAAACTATCGAAAACTTATGTAAGTTCTCTCTTTGCACAAATTCTCAATCTGGTTAGATTTTTGTTTCTATTAAATCACTTAACTCTTGTTAGTCTAATTCAATTCTCAATCTGGTTAGATTATTGTTTCTATTAAATCACTTAACTTTTGTTAGTCTAATTTAATCTTTTTTTCATTTGATTCACCCTCTCAGTTTATTATCGAATTATACAATCATATAATCAAGCCACAACAATATCCAATAAACATATAAACAATCAAATTCTCATTAATTTAAGAATAAAATCTTGAAGGTGAGTTTAGAACATCCTCGACATTCTAGATCCTATAATAAACTATTTAATTGAATTCTATATAATGATAAAACTGAAAATAACAGGAAATACAATCTGAAATGGATGACGTGAGGTAGCGACATTGGGAAACCACCTAATTTGGTAAGTACTTCGAGTCAGGTTCTTCTCCTCTTCTCTCTTCCTTCTTCTCTTCCTCTATCTCTCGATGATTTCTCTCTAGGGTTTCTCAAGGTGGCTAATGAAAAAACTCTATTTCTTCCTCTTTTGTTGTTCTTTAAATATCCTCTTGTGTTTTGGGTAACCCTAGGATTTTTCTGGAGTCCAAAAGGTCCAAAAAATTCCTCAAAACTTGAAATTTTTGAGTGTCTACACTTCTACCTGATGTAGGCCAAGATCGTGAGCTATTCCTTAGGTTTCTATCACGATCGTGGCTGGGCCAACTCTAGTACTTCTATCATGATCATGGCCTAACATGCCACGATCGTGGTCATTATTTTAGCCCGAATATCTCTGAAACTCCTCTGTTCCTTGATGTTAACCCTCATCAAGGTACCTTAAAAACATAATATTTAAGCTCAAAGACTTGTGCTAACCAATAAAACACTTAAAACATAAATAATTAACAAACTAACACAATTCTAACCCAAACACATACTAAATGATTGAATTAACAACTAAACATATATCAAGCTATGCCTTAAAACACGATACAATTTACACTTATCAATGATTATCTAAACAACTTAAGTAGCATTAAGATGTGGTACTCAATCAATAGTTATCTTAGCAAAGTAGCACAAAAGTGCTTTGGTTTGGTTCTACCTTCTATAATCACTCCAACTCGAGATGAAAGAAACAAACGAATCTTTCAAGATAAGAGCTTCACTAAGGAACAATTTTGCAATCAACTTATACATCTCATCAAACTTCAAATTATCATTAATAAGTTGAGATTTGAAGATGACTTCTCTCTATTTAGAATTTCTAGAATCCTTTTCATTTAAGCCCTTGTTTGTAATCCTTACTAGTTACTAATTGTTTTAAACTTGTAATATTTATACAATTAAGGTTCCTTTTATGGCTTAATTCAATTCTTCTTTTCTTTAAAAAAATTGACATTTAGTAATTTGAGCCTTGCATTATAGAATGATAGGTGTACTTGCTTTAGATAGTCTATAAATTAATGGAATTGAGTTATATACATTGTATATGAGAATTCACCTATATAAGAATTCACCTTATATACATTGTATATAAGAATTCACCAAGTTTTTGGGGCGGTTGTCAAGAATTGGGATATCAAGAAAGCTTAATTTCTATTAATGTAGCGATTATTTTTCTTTCATATTTTATTTTACTTTTTATGTTTAATTTATTTATTTATCCTTAAAGCTCGCTTTCTTGGTTATGTGTTTATGAATTATTTTTAGGATTTCCTAACTCATTTTCATAGTAGCTAAATATAATGGAAGGATGGAGAGCACAATATTCTCAGGGTGGTAATGGTATGTTATCACTTATGACATTTTTGGAAACTTGGACAAGTATTTAGAAGCACAATGTTAGTTAAGCTTATGGCATGGTGATATGTATTTAGAAGCTTAAAGAACATCCATAATGTATTAGGATATTAGTTAGGGTAACCACCCTAACTATAAAAGTTAGACAATAGATTATATATAGGGGCATCCAATTTATATAAAGAACAAGCCTCAAGAAACCATAAATAGGAATACTTATAATCTATAGTACAGTAGTTATTACAACTTTTCATATGATGGTTACACTGCATCTTAATTTCTGAAACAATAGTATTAAAAGGAGTATCAACATCTGAAGGATGTACTTATAAAATTAGTTGCTTCAACTGAGGGTATCCTCCATAAAACTAAATAGCCAATTGTATTATCCAGGTACACTGAGCCAGATTTGAGGGAACATAAGAATGTGATAATGTTAATTAAGGTAGGAAGCTAGAGGGTAAAGAAAAAGAGGAACCCATTGTTCAAGAAAAAAAGGAAAATGTGACAGAGGAACAAGATAAGGAGGAACCAAATAAAGTTTGTCAACGAATTGTTGATAGTCATCTTAAGTATAAAAGTATAAAGGACTCCTACTTCTCATATAACAAACTATTAGAGTCAATCGAAGACCTAGGGAGTTTTATTATTCCTTACTATATTAACAATTTATTACTAAAAAGGCAATAAAAAATTTACTTAGTTTTATTAATTTGATACAATATATCTTTGTTATTGTATAACCTATTTATAGCCTAATGAACCTTTACTTAGGAACATAGGTGGAAGCAAGCCATTGATTATAAATCTAGGTTGTGTTAAAGACTTACTGAGGAGTCCAACTAAAAGGCTTATAAGGCAACATAAGCATTTTAATTTTGTGATTTCATTTTAACTAGTTTTATTCTAGGTGTTTAGGTTTCAGTTTCTATAATTTAACCTTTATTTATATTAAAGTTGAGGTTTAGTATAAATTTTCGTTAGGTTTATGGTAATATGAGTGTCATTTTTTTCTTTTACATTTTGGGTATGTGCCATGATTTACATGTGATAAAGCAAGTGGAAAAATTGGCTACTTTAAAATTTTAAAAAGAGTTACAAACCCATATTGATGGTCGTGTTGAGCTACATGCTCATGGTGATTAGAGACACCACCATGTTTCGCCTAGCAAAGAAGTTTTAGAAAGTTACAATAAGAAGCATAGTCATCAACATGTTGATTTATGCCCTACAACCAATCTCTTTGGTTGTAGTTTAGTGACAAATTATTTAAATG
>JAOQMP010000005.1:11897057-11907851 GCA_027563575.1 Erythroxylum pedicellare
TGAGAAAGATATCTTCAATAGTATTGACAATGAGAAAATTTTACAGCGATATCAAAATATGAGGACTCGTAGGGAACGATTGTAATATGTTATATGTAAGAAACTCAAGACAATGATGTAATTTTTTATTTATCAAATATACAGATATTTTTATCTTTTCAGTAATATAAAAGTACTTTAAATATTTTCCCCCAGTCAAAATAATTATTGGATCCGTCTCTATTAGGGGCTAGACCCTAGGAATGCGAACGGAGCATACTATGAGAAATTAGAACTGCACAGTTTGCTCATGCATCATTGTATATTCACACATATGTGAATATTTATTGTTTACATATTTAAAATAATTGTTTATGAATTCATTGACATTTTTCAGATATAATTGACTGAATAATGTGATTTAAAATATGAATTGTGACTTATTAGTGATAAAAATTTAATTGGAGACTGTTAGTATTATTTCAGAATTTTTGGTAAATTTTAGGAATTTCTAAAATTGAAATATTTTTAGACTAGGAAAATTATCAAATGATAAGTTAAGTTGGTACATAAAAATTAGTATGATTAAGCCTGCGAATTTTTGACATTTGGCACCATTCAATGTGTGACTTTTGGCAGCATAATATGAGGACAAGTGACATCATTCATTATGTGATTAATGGCATGACATTGTGGAGACATGTGGCAGTATGAATGGTGGGCAAATGGGCTTCATGCCTTGGTGTTACATGGCATGTTAAGCTAGTGACACCTAGTTGGTGATCAAGCAAGGTACAGTGGAGAGGTTCATTTTTCACCTTCCTTACTTCTCTCCACCGAAACTTGCTTAGTCTCTCTAACTTTTGGAATTTCTGCTGAACCTTGGATTATCATCACTTGAATGTTTGGTAAGCTCCTAAATCTAGAAAAAGGTTATATTAATTTTCTATACTATTTTCTGTTAAGGCTGAAAGTTGCATATTAAAGTTAGGTATATGCTGGATGTTTGGAAGCTTGGATTAGCTAGATTCTTGGAGCTTAATTTAAAACTTAGTAAGGTAAGGGAATCCTGTTATAACATGTATTGTTTGATGTTTGAAATGGATAAAAACGTGTACTAAATAAAGAAAGAATTGAGGTTAGATATATGCTGGAAATTGGTTAGAAAGAGTAGTTACACTAGACAGGTTTTGGTATTTTAGCCATATCTTTCCCTATGGGTATCCAAATTGGATTAATTTAAATTCAGATTAAACTAGAAACATAAACCTACAACTTTCATGAGGATTCAAATTTGATTTCTATCATTAAGAGTGTCAAAAATTGTCTTGAAGATGAGTTTCTGGATTCTGTCACTGTTAGTGAACAATATGTAGTATTTCGGGGATAACTTTCAAAATACTGAACCAAATTGCACAAAATTGATGTCATTAAAAGTTTAAGAAATAAAGGAAAAAAATTTCTACCTCTACATAAAAGTTGGTAGCCTTCTGAATTGATTTGGAAAAGATTGATTGAATGAAAGTATTGATTGAATGAAAGTGAGGGAGTCTGTTGACATAGTATGAACTGGAATATTTTACTAATCATACTTCGATATTTTGATTATATCTTGATCTGTAGAATTTCAAATGAGGTGATTCTTAATTCAAATGAAACTAGGGACATAAAGGTAAATTTTTATTGAAGAATGAAAATTGTAATTTTGGTTTTAAGAATTCCAAAATCTGTTCCTAATTTGAGTAATGAATTCTGTTATAGTTTAAGAACATACTAACTTATTTAGAGTATTTCTTTCAGTATATTGAATCAAATTGAATGATCTTGGTGTCGTTAAAAACCTAAGACACATAGGAATAATTTTCTAGAAGGAAATGTTATGTAAATCCTTCATTTTCTGGATCTTATTGATCATATATAGTTAACCAGAATGGAATGGTTTCGGAGACAGTTGAAATGGGAATGAGTGATTGAATTTAGATACAAATGGAATACAAATGATATGTACAACAATGTCTGATAGACATATACCTGAGAATTTGTCATTGAACATACATGAGATATGAAACATTGATATATGTGTTTATTCTGTTACATAAGCGCTCTAGTATTGTGAAATTATTTTTATTACGTATAGACGAGTAACTAGAGCGACTGCTTCCACATATTGTCAGAATGTCAAGGCAATAAGCTTAAGGAAGCAACTGTGAGTAACCTAAGATGGTCTCACTTTATTTGTTTTGTTTTGTATATTACTGAACTATATTGATATATTACTGAACTGCATTGACTGATTTTGTACTGAATTCCGGACAATATGTGTCCGAGACGTTTGATGCATGCAAACCATATTGAAAGTGCTACATGTATGTGAATGACACTGCCTAATTGAATAGTATAATTCTCAATTAAAAAGTTGAATGATGTACCTAGTCCAATGACTACTGATACTGAGATTGTTATACTATGATAATACATGTAAATGAGAGTGATTGAATTGATGACTGGATTGTGACAAGCATATCATTTCAATGCATGTAATACAAAGGCGTCGTGACCGGGGTAGCCAGTATGTAAGCGCTTATACGTAGAGCTTTGCTCCATGATTACTGTTTCTGCATGTAGAGCTATGCTCCGTGATTATGTTCTGACTGAGCCCAATAGGCCAGTATTTGTATACGTATGTGATAGGCACTCGGTCATAACATTAAAAACCAATGTGAGTCTTATACATATAGCATTCATATATGATTGAAATTCATTGAATGATTTGAAAAGCTAAAATTTAATGATAAATTGATATGAACTATTTGATTATATGAGCTGTGTGATTATATAATGATTGAGTTTTGTTATATGAGTGAACCATCGAGGATGGTTACTCAATTGAGTTTGCAAAACTCATAAAAATTTGCAACGTGACTTTTAGAGTTTAGTAAAGCACTCCAGAGAGACTCTAAGTAAGAGTTTCAGGTCAAGATCAGTGTGCACCTGCATATATATTTCGTTAAGTTGTATTGAAAAGTGTAGTCTTACGTATTATTCAATGTGTATAAAAATGATCTTGAAATGTAATGTTATTGTGACTACAAAATTTTTGTAATGTCATTTAATTTAGACCTAGAATAAACATATGGTTTATTCATTAAGTTTAAGGGCTAATAATGAGAAATTTTGTATATGTAATATATAGAAGATAATACTCACTATAAGAGGACCTGTCGCTAAGATTCATATACTTGCTTTCTTATTATGTGTGGTGTTGGGTTAAATGGACCAAGTGGGAGAATATAAGATTTTTACTTAACTGTCCTATTATTCACGTACGATTGTATGGTCCATTTAATGATTGAACCTTTAACACACGCACATCTTGTCACCCACATCCCCAACCTTCCTTCTCTGTGATGAGCAGCAGGTATGGAAGTGGTTTAAAAATGTTGGTTTGGGTCCCTATTATCACTAAGCATCTATTTTACACCATCGGTCGTGCTAAGGAGAGGATAGAAGATTCAAACGCAAAGAAATCCGATCTTCGGTGGAGCGGCAATGGTTGGAGGTATTTTGTGTTTTCGGTTAAAGTTCCGCTGCTATATACATGCAGGTCATGTATCTTACGTAAATTTGCATGAGATGCATGCCATATTGTTGTTGTTATTGTGTCAGGCTGGAGATTAACCATGCAATAAGAAGGTTACTAATGATGGGGATAGTAAGTGGCCATGTGAAAAATGTGATCAGTCTGTTTCTGAATGTGATTATAGGTATATGCTTCAGATTCAGATACAGGACCATACTGGCGTAAGTAGGGTGACAGCATTTTAGGAGTATGTCAGGAGATAATGGGTTTTACTGCTAAAGATTTGCATCATAAATTTGAAAAGCAAGATAATGAGAGCTATTAAAAAATTATCCATCAAGTTCTGTTCGGTAGATGTATGTTTACGTTGAAAGTGAAAGAGGAGACGTCCAGTGATTAACAGCAAGTAAAATCTACTGTCGTCGAAGCAGAAAAGTTTAACTATTCATCCTTGTCCAGGTTTCTTCTGGATATGACGGAAAAGTCCAATTTAGAGAATTCTAGTTTCAATTCCAAGGCAGAACATTGTTATCCTACCCCTGGAATGGAAGGCCCTGGGATCGGAAATATTGTAAGCAGACAAACTGGACTGCCAGGTTCGAAATAATTTGGGGAACCAGTACAGCACCGGCTTTCCGACAACCGGTTCTCCCGGTGTTCGCTGTGTTTCTGCAGATTGTGACAGGAAACTATTCTAAAAGAGTATCTCGGGGATCTGGCACAGATTGCCGCAACTGGTGAACGCTTGAATGCTATAAATGCCATCAAACTGGGCGCTGGCAAGAGATTCGCTCGGATTAAGTACCATTCCTCCAGCTTACGGTAGTGGTGGCATTTAGGTGGAAGATTTAGAGGTAAGTCGAAGCAACAGATTGGTGGTTTCTGATGTCACTCGAATGCAAATGGAGTTGGAGTTCATAAAATAGTGACTCATTTTCTCAAAGATAAGTAGCTATCGCCGGATATTAAGGAAGTTGAAAGTTTAACCTATATAGAATGCTTGGACGAGAAGCACCTTTTTTTCTTTTTGTACTGACCGACTCTTGTATATTTTATGTGAGTTATTAAATTTTTTAATGCATATAGTTGCTGCTCATGTGAACGCCAAAGTTGCTGCCGTAGAAGTGTAAACTGGTAGGACTTGGTCTGCAAAGTGCAAATACCTCAGTTTCCACTCAAGATACAGACATGGATAAGAAATAAAAGGTTTATACATATTTCAAAGATCAGCAGTCCCAAATGTGTCCTTATTCCATTGCGTCCTTTGCAACTTCTAATATGACTATCAGTAGCACATGTTGGAGGATGATGCAGCAGCTCCACTGGCCTTGATACCGAGTGGGTCCCATGTTCTTTCTGCACCAAATTGAGTGCCGGTAATGCGATCGACCTGGTTAGGGCTACAACCTGCAATAGCAATAGCAGCATTGGCAGCAGCTACTGCTGTCTGTGCTACCACCCTTTCCCTGTCTGCTGCTACTTTAAGGCGATGCCTTTCTGCTCTTGAACCAATAACCTGGCCCAGGATAGAAGCTCCAATGGTCAATGCCATTGCAGTCTTAGGCATCGCAACAGACTTCCTAAGCATGGCTATGAAAGGCACAGCTGCATGCACCGCTGTAAACCATGACACAGAGAACTTCCGTGTGTGCTCCCTCCAAACACCCAAGGGCACATTCACTGCCATCCCAAGGAGAGCAATCACAAGCATCTTTTCAGGTAGTGGCTGAGGTCGCAAAGTTTTTACAAGGGCTGTTCGGGCCAGAGCTGCCCTTGCGGCAACCACAGCAGGTGGGCATCTAAGCTTTATGCCAGAAGGCGGCTGCAGAGTTGATGCTACAAGTGGCAAGACACGACTAACAGCTCTGTATGATTTTGCAATCGGACAGTTGCCTGTTTCTAGCCACTCATTTCCCAGGGCCTCGTGTTTTGAGGTACTTCCTTTCTGGAAGATTAGAATGCAATATATAAGTACAACTATTCAACAGTAATCGTACATCTAAACTACGATGCTTGTGGATTCCAGGAGTAAAATGATACCAGCACTTAATTCTGTCAAGTTTCACAAACACGCCAGATGATTTTCAAACTGTACATTTAATATTCAAACTGAACAACATTTAAATGGAACTTTCAAAATGAAAATATGGCATCAATAGTGTGTTTGTAGGAACCCACCAGTACCAGTGTTCATAAATGCCACACCAACAACCATTTTCATTCCCTTTCATTCCTCCATTTCGTTCTAGAGTTAATTGACTTTAAAATGATTAAATGGAAATACTGTAAATCACCTCAGAAGATGGATCTCGCTTGTTACTTGATTCAGATTTCTTTTGTTTCTTCTTCCACTTATCGTTGAAGGAACCAAAGCTAAAAGGCCCACCCGGCCCAAAAACAGATAGGCTTATGGTGGCAGTTTTAGCCGCTAATGGGTTAAACTGAGGTTCAGGCACAAATTCTACGCTGTCATTATGAACATTAGACTTGTCCGAAAGTGGGACAATCCCATCTTTACCATGAAAAAGCTTAAATGCATTATCAAAATTTTGACCATCTTCAAATATAGGGCCTTTAGATCCGCGTGCCTGAGAAATAAAACAAAATATTTTCGCATCAGGTGCAAAACCAGCTTCATTTCTTCAAGATTAGAAACAATTGGAACAAATAACTTACAGGGATGGGAAAGTTCACGGGTGAAAAGGAAAAACACGTCGGCTTATTGATGTTCCTTAGAAATGGGCATTTTTGGACGGTCCCCTCATCAAAGTTACATTTAGATGTGTCCTCATTCATTACCCTGAACAAAAAATCCATGGCTTCTTCTCTGCAAATAACGTTGCAAAATTAATAGAGTAACCTCAGTTAAATTAAGCAACATAGAATAGAACGAAGAAGAAGAAAAAGAAGAAGTAGAAGAAGAAGAAGGGAAGAAAAGCAAATCCTCTAGCTAGCAGCCTAGTACTCAATGTCTTCCAATTTTTCTTCTAAGACTGTACAAGTCAGTTTCTCTTGCTAGTCACTAATTAAATATTTTCATAAGAAAGAATCCAATATCTTCTGGGGATAAATAAAAGGAAGCAACACCATGAGACTCTAAATGATGTTAATACTATAGTCAACAAATCATAGAAGAAAATCTACGAAGAGTTACAGTTTCATATTATAAACTCAATAATGAAAGGCATAAACAGCAAAATTAGAGGGAAAAAAATCATAAGTTGACAAAATAGAGTTAAAGTAATTTGTCAAAGCATTTAATTGGACTTAGTGATGCAAAAGAATTGAAGAGTTTATAAAAGAAACAGAGGCAAAATCACTAAGCCACAAGTTGTAATTTGGTGGGATGAAAAATTGGAGTTGAGGTGACAGCAAAAACAGCAAGGACTGAAATCTACTTTATCTGTTTCCTCATTGTTATAGAACAATTATGAACTTACCAAGGAACAATTTCCTTCTTTCCCCCTTGAGGACAAGGCAAATTTCCAAGAGGGATGCAATAATACGACACCTCCGCCTCTTAAGACTTATTTTAGGAGGAAATTCAGAAAACCACATGAGGATCACATGGGCCAAGATTTAGTCAACAAGTAGAATGACTCCAACGCACATCCAGTAGTCACATCCCATTATTTTAGCTATTCTGTTATTTTACCGATTGGCTTTATTTATTAGATATTATCTTTATTGCAAATACTTAGGAATAGGAATCTGTTATGAGTTGTTAGCAGTCTAGCATTATAAATATCTGATAGTTAGAGCAAGTCAGTAGCTTGAATTATTAACTTATTCGTATTGGAGTTTAGTCCCCTCCACACAGACTGCCTTGGGCGTTTAAGATCCTGCTCTCAGATTTATCAATAAAAATTCAAACTATTCAGCACTTCTATTTTCATCTTCGGGTCTCTATCACATATCTGATATGGATTGTTATAATTGTTATTAATAAACGACGAATTTTCTTACATTCTTACCTAAATGAGCTAATTAATTCGACGTCACTTATACCCTCTTCCTCCTAATCTCCATTCTCTTCCCACTTCTTCTTTGCTGTAACATTACCTTCCCTTTCAAAAACCTTGTCCACAAGGTTGATCTCCGGGAACTTCCTCTGTAATTCCAATAGGGTCTCCAATATCGCGTTCTTCTCTATCTCTCCAAACCACTGTATTACACTTGTGTTACAACTCTATTGCAACGTCTCACCATCCTTCTGCTTAAAATAGCCAATGGTGCCTTGTCTTTATTAATAAGTGATGAAGGTTATCGAGAGGATGTTGGTATTTTATCCGACACATATTCCTTAAACTGGGATATGTGAAATGTACAATGAATAAGGGACCCTTCTAGTAGCTAGAGCTCGTTTGCGACTCAACCAATTTTATCAATAATCTGGTAAGGTCCATAATACAAAGGAGATATCTTCTGATGTACCCGTTTGTAGTGAGTGTTGCTTTTAGGACTGTCGTTACCCACCATGAATTTTCTATCTGATTTCGTTTGATCTGCTTGTTGCTTCATTCTCTGTTGTGCTCTATTCAAAGGAAACTTAGCAACTTGAAGAGCCATTTCTTGATCCTACATGGGCTGGTATACTAGAAAATTATATGAATCGCCCGCAAAGGAGGGTATATAAACAGGTGGAGGATATCCATAGAGAATCTTGAAAGGAATAGAATGGATGGTTGAATGGTAATTTGTGTTGTACCATCCGACCATTTCTTGGGAACATCTCTACAAAAATATATAAGATAAGTTTCCAAAGTTTTGTTAATTGTCTCAGTCTGCCCATCAGTATGGGGATGGTAAGATGTTGAAAACCTTAGACTGATCCCGAGAAATTTGAACACTTCCTGCCAAAAAATGTTCAAGAAGAGAATGTCCCTATCACTCACAATTGTCTCTGGCATCCCATGGAGCTTGAATACATGATTAATGAAAATATGAGCTATTTCTTAAGTTGTATAAGGGTGTTTAATAGTCATAAAATAAAAGTACTTAATGAATCTATCCACAATTACAAAGATAGCAAAATTACCCTTAGACAATAGCAACACTTTAACAAAATCCATGCTAATTTCCCCACAGCAACCTTAGGGTATAGGGAGAGATTGAAGTAAGCCTGGATAAGCTGCATTATAATGCTTGTTCCTTTGGCAAACTAAACACTTCATAATGTAATTCCTCACATCCTTGGCCAGATTCCTCCAGTGAAACAAGTTTTGGACTCACTTAATAGAGGCCATCACCTAAGTGACGTCCCTGTGGGTTGTCATGAACCAAGGATTTTAACTTTCCCATTAATTCTTTATCATGGCTCCCTACTATGTGTCCCTCCCACCTCACTAGACCATCCTTCCATTCATACGATCCTAAATTCAGTTCTTTGTTTTCCATCTTCCTTATAAGATCCTAAATTTTGGCATCCTTCTCCTACTCGTTAATCTCTTCCATGGGATGTGTATGCACTTAGGACACTGACAAGGTTAACAGCCCTTGCTTGCGATGCAAGACAATGCATCAACAACTTGATTCTCCAACCCACTCTGATAAATAACTTTAATTTTGGCAGCCATGATTGTTGAAAAGGAGTTGTAATCTTTGTTCCAATAGACACTTGAGGCTTCTATGATTTGTTTGTCTCTTGAAAGGACAACCACTAAAGTAACAGTGTCATTATTTGATTGCCTTGATAACTGCTAGGAAATCCTTTTTGTAGGTTAATAACCCCCAGTGCTTAGGTACCAAAGCGTTACTCAAGAAGGCAATTGGATGTTGGTTTTATTGGAGTATTGCTCCAATGCCCAACTTACATGCATTTGCCTCAATGGTGAATCGCTATGAAAAGTCTGGTAAGGCTAATACATGAGTTGATGTTAATGCCTTCTTGAGTTGTTCAAATGCCTCTTGTTGCTTCTCTTTTCATTTACAGGTTCCCAATGCTTGCTTCTTCAACAATTCAATTAAAGGTTTAGCCACCACCCCATAATGCTTGATGAACCTCCTATATTATCCATTTAATCTTAAGAACCCTTTTAATTCTTTCAAGGATTGAGGTCTTGGTCATTGTTGGATTCTTTTTATCTTGTTAGAATTTGTAGAGACTCCTATGGAAGAAATAGAATGACCCAAATAATTGATTTGTCTTGCTCCAAAGGTGCACTTGCTTCCCTTAACGAATAGTTGGTGAGGGTGTAATGTTTGAGAATTTGAAGGAGATGTTCTAGGTGTTGTTGGAAGGTGCTACTACAAATGAGAATATTGTTGAAGAAAACCGAGAGAAAGAGGAATTTTTAAAGATATGGCTTAAAAATCTCATTCATGAGACTCTAAAACACTGAAGGAGCATTAGTGAGCCCAAAAGACATCACTAGAAACTCGTAATGACCCTCATGTGCTCGAAATGTAATCTTAGGAATGTCAAACCTTCATGCAAAATTTATGGTATTTGGATCCAACTTAGAATACCAACTGGATCCTTGTAATTCGTCCAATAACTCCTCAATCAATGATATAAGGAATTTACTCTTAATAGTGTGTTTATTTAATTCTTTACAATCCACACACATTCTCCAGATGTTTATAATCTACACACATTCTCCAAGTATTATCCTTCTTCTTGACTAATACTATCGAGGAAGCATAAGGGCTCAGGCTGTGTCGAATGAATCCCTAATCCACGAGTTCCTTAATAGCCTTCTCGATTGCATCTTTTTGTTCACCAAAATACCGATTTGATCTGATGTTGACAGCATATATTCCTTCTTTGAGTTGAATATTGTGAATTTCTAGGTGGGAGTTCAGTAGGTTCTTTGAAAACCTCACTAAAGTTTGCTAACAAATCATTCAATTCCTCCAAAGTATTGGAATAATCTTCTAGGCCCACTTGTTGTATGTGAAAATCCATGGGATATGATAGCATCATGTATAGAGTAGTTTTTGTTGGGTTGTTCATAGGTTTGTTGAAACCTTTACTTGAGATCACCTTAGCTGACTTATTTGGAATTTTCGTCAATGTTACCATCTCTCCTACGCACACAAACTTCATGGTGTGATTCATTAAGTTACAAATCACATTGTTGAGGGTCACCAACCACTGAACCCCCAAACCACGTTGCACCCTCCTACCTAAATGATCAACACATTGGTACTAAATTTGAGGCCTTGCATTCTCCAAGTAAAGTCCTTACAAGCTTGGGCAATGCAATTTTAAACCCCCTACTACTGTGATCTAT
>JAOQMP010000005.1:11922107-11958573 GCA_027563575.1 Erythroxylum pedicellare
TATGCTCCATGATATATGTTTCTGATTGAGCCGAATGGGCCAATATTTGTTTATGTGATAGGCACTCGATCACAACATTAATAACGAATGTGGAGTCTCATATACATCTGTATGTGTTTATATATGATCTAATTAGCATTGATTAAATGATGTGCCATGACAGTGTGAGCATTTGAAATATTCATGTTCCGTATGAATAATTATGAAATATGTGATTTGTGTATGTGAATCTAGTAAAATCATTAATGATGGTTCACTTACTGAGTTCGCAAAACTCATAAAAATTGCAATGTGGCTTTTCAGGTACAGGATAGGAAATTTAGTTCTTTAGACAAGACTAAAGAATCCTTTGGATTTTTTCATGGCTCAAAGGTCTATCAGCTGGCCTCAGGAGTGTTATGTCTTATATTTTTGTAGTTTTTGTTATAACCTGTATGAGGTTATGTAAATACTTGTCTAAAGGAAATAGTGTAAATTTTGTGGATGAATGCAATGAATGGTTTTAAACTTTGTTGACTTTTAAATGATATTAGTTGATGTCAAGTGTAAGTTGGATTGTTTTTGCTCTAACATACTATTATTATAGGTTATGTATTTGAATATTCTTGAATGTTTGGGTATGTACCCTAAGGTAGTGAGATGTTGCAAAAGTGGTATGAAAATTGCACAGGATGCCGAAAAGTTTAGTGTCTGATAGAGACCTTATCTTTTACATCCAATTTTTGAAAGAACTCTTTAAGATGAATGGCACTCGCCTATGCATGACCATGACGTATCACCCTCAAATGGACAAGAAAACGGAGGATGCCGAAAAGTTTAGTGTCTGATAGAGACCTCATCTTTGTCATCCAATTTTTGAATGAACCCTTTAAAATGAATGGCACTCGCCTATGCATGACCATGACGTACAACCCTTAAATGGACGGCAAACGGAGGTGGTTAACTGCACCTTAGAACTATACCTATGAGCACTTTTTCATAACAAACCTCAACAGTGGCAGAAATTTCTTGCGTTTATTGAGTGGTCCTACAATATCACTATGCATTCGGCAATAGGAATCTCCCGTTTGAGACTACTTACACAAACCCCCTCCAACAATCCCTCAATACATACACAAACCCCCTCCAATAATCCCACAATACATCTTAGGAACCTCACATAATGAAGTTGTGGATTTTTCACTTCATAATCCTGATGCCTTGCTCGCACTTTAAAGCTTAAGAGACAATGAAACAACAAGCAGATTTAAAACACTGAGATGTTAACTACAAACCTGACGACTGGGTTTATGTTTGTCTTCGTCCTTACTGACAAACTACATTGTTTCCTACTTCCCCTCCTAAGCTTGTTAAACATTACTTTGATCCTTACTAAGTTTTGGAGAAAGTGGGTGTCGTATCTTATTGCCTATCCCTTCCACCTACTATTAAAATTCACCTAATTTTTCACTGTTTAATTTTGAAATTACATCATGGACATGTTACGACATTTGTCCTCAATTTGCCTCCCCAATACAGAGATGGGTGTCCATTAATCAAACCTCTGGTCATCCTTGCTTCTAATTTGGATAAGTCAGTTTCTCCAGCATGGATGTTAGTCCTCGTCGAGTAGGTAGGCTTACCCTTGGAAGAAACCACTTGGGAAGATTGCGATCTCCTTTGTTGCACTTATCACCTTGAAGGCAAAGTGGCCCTTGGACAACGGGGGAATATTGGTAATCAAGTGTTTAAAGGCTATGATTAATTTGAGACTCGATCTGAGAAGTTGAGTTAGGAAATGAAGCTCGGGAAAGAACCTTAGGATATAGGTCATCCAACAAGAATCATCAAAAGTCCAAAATACTTTGAGGACATTCATTAAAGGTTATATACGTAGTGGGTTTTTCATGCATGAGCTTTACGTGCATGGCTATGTCTATTCACATGTATGCTTATTTCCCTTCTTTCATGTTTTAATTATTATTTCTGTTAGTGGAATGCGCGTGTTCTTGTATGATAGGTTAAGTTGTAACATGAATTAAATATGTGTAATGATTTGCAAACAATACAAGAAAATACAATATTATTTTATTTCTTTCTCTTTCTTATAGAGGAATCTCTGACCTCGAAAACAGAGACAACACCTAACATATATATAGTTTTTGACTTTTGTATATAAGTTTTATCGCTACCCAGCAATACTGATAGTTTTGGTTTGAGTTTGTTATTCCACCCAAGATGGTTCCCCAGTTGCTCCATTTAATTGAGTTGTCAAAACATGTTTATGCTCATATGTTGTCCTAAAATGAGCATTGTGTTTCATGCAATAATATGGCGTACCAAAATGTTAAAACTTGTATAGTTTCACATTTTGAGATATTTTATACTCGAAAGCTCATTTTTCGATTTAAAGAAGTGTTCTTCTAATGTTGCAATTCATATGTATTGTAATTAATTTTTTATCTTATCTTTAACATTTATATATATTATGCTTATATTTAAAAATTATGAAAGAATATGTTATTTCTATATTTACTTAAACTAAAATATTAATGATATTAAAAATATTAATGATATATAATAAATGCTTTATCTGGCATATCTTGTTATGGTTTTATGTCTTATTTTGTAGAGTTATCATTATATAAGTAGTATTTCCATAACAGAAAGAAAAAAGATATGTAATAAGCAATTAATTATAACTAGTATTTCATTACATTATAAATTGTTAACCAACCAAATCAAGTATAAAAATTAATATAATAATTATTACATTGTAGTATATATTA
Source organism: Erythroxylum pedicellare (assembly GCA_027563575.1). NCBI lineage: Eukaryota > Viridiplantae > Streptophyta > Magnoliopsida > Malpighiales > Erythroxylaceae > Erythroxylum > Erythroxylum pedicellare. The sequence continues at coordinate 11,924,876 of JAOQMP010000005.1, forward strand.
TATTGTAACAAGCTTTATCGACCACATTGCATGTGGGTCTATCATAAACAGTCTCTCTACCATATAGGGATAAGGTTGCGTACTATTGGACCTTCCCAGATCTCGCGACTCAGCTGGATTTCAACTGAGTATTGATGATGACGATGATGATGATGCTCTATCAAGTTTTACCATAAGAATTTTAATATAAAAGTAAGATTATTTTATATTTTGTACAATGCCCTTTTTTATTTAAGTCTTCTTTTATTAACAAAAAAAAAAGGTAAAGTCATTTCATTGTATTGATACTTAGGAGATTAAATTAGGATCTTTCTTATTTTCAAAAGTATAATTTTCATCAAACTAAAAGCTATTCACTTATTTTTGGACCTTTTTTTTGAACTAACATGATATTTGAATATTTAAGTTAAATGTTCGTAACATTTCATAAAAAATTTTATTTGATATAGACCAAAAAAAATAAAAAGATAAGTTATTTAAGAATATGTTAAAAGATATTAAGATTATTGAAAATGAGAACTTTTAAAAAGTCTATAATAAGTCTCAATCAAAGCCTTTAGCTAAGAGTTAAAAGTGAAATAGAGTTTTTACTTAGGGTAAAAACAACCACATTATTTAAATTGAAATAATGTTTCCCATCTTATTTCATTCAAAAGAGTTTAAATATAAAAGAAATAGTAACAATATCCTTAAAATCGTGGACCATAATGGCTAGTAACTATAAAGTAGCAAGAGTTATTGAATTTAAATAATATAAATATGAATTGGAATTATTCTTAAGCAAACGTTCTCTTTATACATGTATGGCTGACATAGGAGAAATATTTGAGATTCTTCTTTTGTGGCCTTAAAAATCGCTTGGGTTTTGAGATTCTTCTTTAGTGGCGTTGAAGATCTTTTGGGCTTACCATTACCCTCCACTTTCATGCAAAGGTTTATAAATTGAACCTCTAACTCTAAGGTGTTTTCCTACATAGCCTTCTCTATTGGAAGCTTTTTTCATTTAACAAGCTTTCTTCGACAAGTTTGGAGCCATTTTTAACCAATCATCTATCCATTATTGCTTTAAGCACGATGATGAAGTCTCCATTATCGAAAATAGGAGGCAAATCATAACAAGAATTTTGCTCATCTCTAATATGTCTTTTGAGTATTGATACATAAAAATTTGGATGTATTCATGATGTAAAGGGAAGCTTAAATTTGTACACAATATGCTCTTTAACTTCATATGGTCCATAATATCAACTTGAAAGTTTTTGATAGGCTTATTTAAAGACTGACTATTGTTAATATGGATGGAGCATGAGGAAGACCATATCCCCTACTTAGACCTTAATATCCTCCTCTTAGCATCTACTCTTTGTTTTTATCAAATTATTTGCACATTTAAATTGTCTTTGAGTTATTTAAGTAAGGCATCTCTAGTGCACTATTTAAATTTTATTTGAGTTATATAAGTCAGGCATCCTTAGTGCACCATTTAAATTGTCTTTGAGTTATTTAAGGAATTTCTAATGGCTAACTGTTAGTTCACCTCATGAAAGGAACAAGTGCCTTTATAATAATGAGGAATGGTTGGTGGTGGACATTTATAAAGATGTTGAAATGGTGACATTCTAGCAAAGACATGGTAAATAGTATTATCCTAACATTCAACCCATGGTAAGAATGAATAGTGCTTGTGAGGTTATTGGTATACAAAGCATCAAAGGTACTATTTAAGGCACCAGTTGACAACCATTCATTCATAGGTGGTATATTGAACTCATTTTCAACTTGTTCCTAAACAATTTGAAGATTTTGTTCTAAAAATAGTGAAGAAAAATATATCCCTATCATTTATCTTGATCATGACAATGCCATAGAGTTTTAATGTGATGCAATTTAACACTTAATTTAAGTCCTGGTGAGTGATAATTATAAGGAGAAAATGATTTTCTTTATATAATAATGAATCTTGAAACCAATAATTTTCACATACCTGGATTTGAGGAAGAAGACATGAAGTTTGATCTTGATAGCAATTACCCTTTTCTTTCTAGAACAATCGGTCTCTCTCCCCTTCTCCCTTTCAGTTTATACGTTTTTCATATGGATGCATAAGTTTGTTCTTAAGCATATATATTAGGGCAAAGAGAGGACCAATTTTATTTGTGCCTTTCTTTTTAATCTGATACATCCATTAAGTAGCAATATGTAATTAATTAACGGATGAGAATTTTCTATATTAATAATTTCCCTAATAATATTAGATTTGAGTAGTTGTATCTGAATGGGAAGTTAGTAGCCTCAATCCCTAAGTTTTAGGCTAACCAAGCGAGAGAATTTTAGTAACTAAAATTCTCCCACTTGGCCTAAAATTGGATGAAACTAATGCATAAGTATGATGCATTTACAATTACGCACCAAAACTCATCCTTAAAATATCATAATTATCTAAATATAATAAAAGATGAAATATGGGTTATGGCAGTTGTATATTTATTACATAATGTACTCCCTTTCATATAACACAAACACCAATATTGTACCATACTAGACCCATAAATGACATATAAATTTCATTATGGTCCATAGTAATGTTTCTAGTAAATTCAAGTTATGATATGTCATGATACAATTATGTGCACATTATAACTAGAAACAACGAAAGGTGTATATCAAAAACACATCAATAAGCTCAAAGTGTCAAGTTCTTTAGATACATCATTAAAAAATACAACCAAGGCCCATTATTTTTACATGTTCTTTAAATGTCTTTGATTGTAAACCTTTAGTTAACAGATCTACTATTATAAGATCTATTTAGATGTCAATGGGTTGGCCCAGGCCCGGGCCAACCCAGCCTGTCATATTATTCTTTTAGAAAAACTTCATCGTTTTTGAAGTAACAGTTGGACCATAAGTCGGCCCGGCCCGTGGCCTAGTCGGACCGACCTTATCAACCTGGGCCAAAATCTAGCTGGGTCAAGCAGGTTTTGACATCTCTAGATCTATTCTAATATGCTTAATAGACACTCTTTGTTTCTGAACCTCCTCTGTAACAACAAAATACTTTAGTTCTATATGTTTGACACGTCTTGAGTATTTGTTATTTTTGGAGAAGAATATAGCTGTAGAATTATCACAATAAATTTTCAGTGGCTTAGTAATGGTGTCGATAACCTCAAGTCCTGAAATAAAATTTCACAGCTATAATACATGTATTGTGGCTTCAAAACATACCATAAATTCTACTTCCATGGTGGATAAGGTAATGACAAACTGTTTAGCACTTTTCCATGATATTGCTCCTTCGGCAAGAAAGAACAAATAACCATAAGTTGACTTTTTGTTGTTAATACATCTAGCAAAATCTAAATCTGAGTATCTAATTGCTTCCAAGTGATTAGATCTTCTATATATGAGCATGTAATTCTTTGTTCCTTGAAGATATCTTAAAGCTTTCTTTACAGCTTTCGAATGATCAATTACGAGGTTATTTTGATACATGCCTAGTATTCCAGCTGCAAAACTAATATTCGGTCCTGTACGGGTTTATGCATACATTAGACTTCCCACAATAGAAGCATAAAAAATTGATTCCATTTGTTTTCATTCTATTTCATTCTTTGGACATTGCATAAGACTAAATTTATCTCCTTTTTTGAACCGGAACAGCTCTAGAAGAACATTTATTCATATTAAATCTTTCTATAATTCTTTCAAAATAGGTTTTTTGAGACAATCCTAACAGTCCTTATGATTTATCATGGAATATTTTAATTCCTATCACATAGGATCCTCTCCCATATCTTTCATTTCAAATTTCTTTGAGTGATAATCTTTTATCTCACACACCATATGACCTTTTCCTTCAATTGAAAAACCTTCAGGTTGATTCATATAAACTTCTTTTTCAAGATTTCCATTCAGATAGTTTATTTTTATATCCATTTGGTGTAACTCTAAATTAAAAAGAGCTATTAGTGCCATAACAATACGTAATGAGTCTTTCTTTGAGACAGGTGAAAATGTCTCTTTATAATCAATGACATCCTTTTGAGTATATCCTTTAGCAACAAGTTTAGCCTTATATCATTTGAAATTTCCATTCAAGTCAAGTTTGGTCTTATAAACCCATTTACACCCCAACTCGATTGGAACCTTTTGGCAATTCAACGATATCCTAGATTTTGTTATCATTCATTGATTTTAACTCTTCCTTCATGGCATCAATCCCCTTTTTTGACTCAGCACATTCTATGGTTGTGAAGATGAAACCAAATCTTTATTAATGCTAATATCAAGATTTGATTCTTGCAAATAAACTTCATAGTCACTTGAAATAACTTATTACCTTGTTTTTTGAGATCTTCTCAAAGATATCTCTTGTGACTCATTTGCTTCATATCTGTGTAAGTTTAGTTTCTTCAAGGGATATTTCATCATTCAAATGTTGTTAATTATAGTTAATACACTCTTCAACAATTGGAACAACACTTGGAATAACAATGGATGAAGGAACCATTACAGATAAAGGAACATTTATCTTTACTTGCTTTATGTCCATAGTTTGTTGTTCCTCACTCCCACTAATTTCATCATCTTCAATAAATGTTGCATTGCCGGTTTCCACTATTCTTAGACTATGAATTAGATAATAAAATATATGCCATTTAGATTCTCGAGATACCCAATAAATTAACCACTAGCAGTTCGAGAATCTAACTTTCTTTTATATGGATTATAAACTCTTGCTTCTGCTAGGCAACTCTAAACATATAGGTGCCTTAAACTAGGTTTCCTGTTTGTTCATGACTTAAAAGGAGTTTTAGGAACTACCTTACTAAGAACCCTATTTAGCAGGTACATAGTTATTTTTAGCACATACATCCATAAGAATTTGAGTAATGATGAATTACTCATCGTGCTACTAATCATATCCATCAATTTTCTATTACACTTTTTTGCCACACCATTTGGTTGAGGTGTCTATGGCATAGTGTATTGTGCACATATGCCATGTCTTTAAGGAATTTTAGAAAATGGACCTCGACATTGTCCTTTTTCATCATATTTTCATAATATTCATGAACTCTATCAAATCTTTCAGTTTTCACTTTCTTGTCTAATTGCTTTTTAACCTCATTAATGTATACTTCTAAAGCCTTCACTACTTAAGATTTTTCTTTAAGCAAATAGACATATCCATAATGTGAAAAATCATTAATAAAGGTGATAAATATTTTTCTCCACTAAAAGATCCACATACATTAGTGTTTATAATTTTAAGAAACTGAGTGCTTCTAGTGGCTCCTTTCTTTTTATATTTTGTTTGCTTTCCTTTAATGCAATCCACATATAAAACAAGATCGGTAAAATCTAGATTTTGTAGAATCTCATTCTTTACTACTATTTCTAATCTTTCTTTGGATACATGACCTAAACGTTTATGCCACAAAAAGTTGAACTTTCATTAAGCATACTATGTTTAATTCCAATATTTTGATGCACAGTAAGTAAGGATTCAGAAAATTGATCATCAAGTTTTAATTTATATAAACCATCAACAAGACTACTAGAACCAATAAGTCTAAAATTTTTACATAAATTGAAACAACCATATCCAATAGTAAAATTAATTCCGCATTCATCCAACTTTCAAACACAAATAAGGTTTTTAGAAATTAAAGGTATATAAAAAGTTTTTAATAGGTTTAAATAATAGCTTGTATCTAAGACCAAACAATAAGTCCTTATGCCTTCAATTCAAGCCTTGTTACAATTTCCCATATATAGGAAAAGCTCAATTTGGCTTATGGTTTGGACGGTAAGGAATCCATGCATTGTGTTGGATATATGAGTAGTAGCTCCAGAATTAAGCCACCTAGTATTATGAGGAACGTCAATTAAATTAGATTCGAAACATACAAAGGTCTTAAATATACCTTTCTTTTTGAACCATGCCTTACGTTAAATGCAATCTTTCTGATAATGTCCTTCTTTCTTACAGAACTGACACCTATCATTATTTTGTTCCTTCTTTTTAGTCTGACGTGCTTTAGCAGGCCTTTTCCTTTTTTAAAACTTTTGACTTTTACCTTTGGTGTCTTACTAGCTCCTTGAAATGTGAGGTTGATTGAAGGAATTTCCATGTTCTTTAGTTCATTTTGCTCTTGAATAAGTTTGCCAGTCAATTTATTATCATCCCATTTTCTCTTAATAGTGTTATAGTTAATTTGAAAAGCACCATATCTAAGAGGCAGTGAATTCAGAATAAACTGAACAAGAAAGGACTCATCTACAGACATATTTAATGTCTTCAATCTTACAATAATGTTAGTCATCTCAATGGTATGTTCTTGCATACTTCACGACCCATCAAACTTTATGGTCCTGAGTTATGCCATTAGTGTAACAGAAAGTGACTTGTCTATAAAATGAAAGCATTCTTCCACAAACTTTAGGTATTCCTTTGCATTTTTTGTTTGCAGAATAGTAGTCTTAATGTTATTCACTATAGTCATTTGCATACATATAAGGATCAATCTATTAGACCATATCCAAGCTTTATATTTAGACTTCTCTTCCTCACTGCTTAAGTCAGTAATAACAACGGGTTGTTCTTCCAAAAGCGCCAAGTCAAGATCCAACACACCTAAATGAAAATTAACTTGTTCATTTCATTCAGAGAAGTTCAAACCATTAAATACGGTAACAAATGAAGCAAAATTGCCACAAATAAAACACAAATTCTCATAATTAATTCTATGATAGATTCAAATCAAACATCATAATATATTATAGAACACCTTTGAGTATATACTACAACACATAATCATAAATAAATGTCACTTTTCATCATTATCAAGAAATTAAAATTCTTAACCAAACATATATGTCATCTTTGGATAAACAAAATATATTTGACTTAAGAAATTTAATTTCTTCAATCATGCTCACTGATAATAGGATAAATGATTTTCCTTTAGGCAAATCCCAAAGTTCTAATAATCAATGAACGCTAATTATTCGCTTTATGAGTGTCACAAATAAATGACTATTTTATGCATAATATTTTCATCATTCTGGCTTGGTCACTTTGGTGATCACAAGCTAATTTTAATCATACTACCATATATAAAAATAATATAATATATATTCATAAGATGAAATTTAAATTTAAATTTTGATTATAGGTCAAAATATCATTAATATGAACAAAACTTAAGAAATCAAAACTTTAAAATTAATTTATCCATCATCAGTCAAAAAATTAATTTTCCATTTGAAAACATAATTCCAGAAGTTATTTTGGATTAATGCTTTGGCAAAAACCACACACTTTGGCAAAAATCAAGTTCATACGGTGACTTTAGATTAATGCTTTGGCAAAAACTAAATTCATAAGGCAGAACACAGTTGAATATCACTTCGAAAGCGTTTTACGCTAAAAATGATGACATCTAAGGCATGGCTTTTACAAGAGATAGGCTGCTACTTTTGCTTCATCTTTTTTCTTTGTTATATGGTTTAGATTTGATACAACATATTAAATACATATAAGACCAAAATACAACGTACATTAAATGCATATAAGACAAAACAACACATATTAAATGCCTGGAAGAGTATATATAGGAACCATATATTGTAAGAGAAACACCAAAAGAGAATGTACATTAAATTGCATATTAGACAAAAACAACACATATTTGTAGATTGCAAGAAAAAATAGCTAGTAGGTTTGCAGAGAAGGATAGCTTTTACTGAGCAACAATAATTAAGAAGGAAGATTTTTGTATTCTGAAAAGGCTACACCTTAGGTACATAAAGGTTGTCGTATATATAACAAATAAAATACAACTGAAATCCTAAAATTAAGCTACTAAAAACAACATGATTAACAACCCACTAACATAAATTACGGAGAATCAGAACTAACACTAACATCCCGCCTTTAATTCTGATTCAGAGTGACCCCAAGCAAACTTTGAAACTTGACAAAAGCGTCGTATTTCAACGGCTTAGTCAGAATGTATGCAATTTGGTTTCTAGATTCACAATACTTTAATTCAATATTTTGTTTTTCAACCAAATCCCGTAAGAAATGGAACCGCATGTCAATATGCTTACTTCTTCCATGTGCGATTGGATTTTTTGCCAATTGAATTGTAGAAGTATGATCAACAAAAATCTTCATAGGACCCTCCTTTGAAGCACTAATTTGGCTCACCAAATTACATAATCATATGGCTTGACATGCACTAGTTGTGGCAGCTACATATTTTTCTTCAAATGTTGAGAGAGATACAATAGATTGTTTCTTTGAGGACCATGAACAAGCTGTGTTGTCATAATTAAAACAATCGCCTGTAGTACTTTTCTAATCTTTTAGGTCTCCACCCTAGTCACTATCAGAATAACCTACAAGAGTGCAATCTCTTGATGAGGAGTAAAATAACCCATAATCATAATTACCTTTTAGATACCATAAAATCCTCTTAGCCACTTGCATATGAGATTGATGAGGAGACTCCAAGAACTTACTAATCAAGCCAACATCATATGAGATATCAGGCTTGGTACATGTGAGATACCCCAGACTTCCCACCAATTGCTTGAAGTAGGTTGAATCAATAGGAGTTCCTTCTTCATTCTTAAACAATTTTGTACTAACTTCTACTGGGGTTCTCACATAATTACAATTTTGCATATTGATTTTCTTCAAAATTTCTGCATCATACTTTTTTTAGAGATAAAAATTCTATTATTGCTTTGACTTACTTCTATGCCCAGAAAATATGACATCAAGCCAAGATCAGTCATGTCAAACACTTGTATAATGGACTTTTTGAAATCTTCAATCATTTTTAAATTATTGCCTGTAAAAATCAAATCATCAACATATAAACACACCAATAACAATTTACTAAAGTCATTCACCTTCACATATAAAGAATGTTAAAATGGACATTTGTTGAAGCCAGTATCAAGGAAGAATGAATCAATTCACCTATTCCAAGCCCTTGGTGCTTGCTTAAGGCCATACAAGGCTTTCTTTAGTTTGTACACCTTCTCTTCACTTCCTTGCTTGATAAATCCCGAAGGTTGCTTGACAAACACCTCTTCTTCAAGTGGCCCATTTAAAAAGACAGACTTAACGTCCGTTTGGTGGATCTTCCAATGATTTTGTGTTGCCAAGGCAATTATGAGTCTAACAGTTTCCATTCGTACAACTAGAGAAAACACTCTTGATAATCATAGCCAAGCCTTTGCTCAAAACCTTTTGCAACCAATCGAGCCTTATATCTTTCCACCACACCATTTGGTTTCAGTTTTGTTTTGAAGACCCATTTGATGTCAATAACTTTATGGTTTTCTGGTAAATCAACAAGTACCTACGTATTATTTCTTTCAATTGCCTTTAAATCTCCTCATGCATTGTATCCACCCTTTTAGGATCTTAAATTGCCTCTTCCAAGTTTACTGGTTCAAGATCTGCAAGAAAAGCAAAGTGTACTAGTTCTCCATCATCATCAATTTGATCATCATGAGTTACCTTATAATCTTACAAGTGAACTGGTAGTTGATGATGTCGTCTAGGCCTCACAGGTTCAATTAGAACTTGTGGCAAAGAAAAACTTTGGGTTGAGCTTGAGTCTTCCCCATTTGTAATTGAAAATTCTACTTCTTCAAGAAGGATGGAGATTACACTCAGCTGAGAGTCTTTATGATGATCTAAGTTCCAATTCCAAACTTCTTCTTCAGTAAATGTGAAATCTCAGCTGACAATCACTTTCTTTGTCATAAGATTAAACAATTTGTATCCTCCATTCTTGTAGCCTATGAAGATGGTATTTTCAGCTCGATCATCTAGCTTTCCCCTTATCTTTGCTAGAGTATGAGCATAGGCTATAGCACCAAACACCTTAAGATGTTTTACACTTGGCTTGACACCACTCCAAGCTTCTGCAAGGGTGACATTCTGAACACCTTTTGTTGGAGATCTATTTAGGAGGTAGATTGAACATGAAACAACTTCTGCCCAAAAGGAATTGGGCATTTTTTTTGTTTTTAACAAGCTCCTGGCCATGTCCATTATTGTTCTATTTTTCTGTTCAGCAACACCATTATGTTGTGGAGTGTATGGATAAGTGACCTCATGCTTTATTCCTGTTCTTCATAATATTTGTTAAATTCATTGGAGGTATATTCACCTCTATCATTAGTACGCAAGACTTTAATAAATCTACCACTCTGTTTTTCAACATGCACTTTAAATTTCTTAAAACAATCAAAGACTTATGACTTCCTTTGTAAAAAGTATATCCAGATTTTTTGAGTGAAATCATCAACAAAGGTCAAAAGTTACCTGTTGTTGCCATTTGATATGGTGTTTATAGGGCCACAAACATTAGAATAAACAATTTCAAGTGGATGAGATGATTGTTGTTGTTGTTGTTTTGCTGAAAAAGGTTTTCTATGACGTTTCCCAAGTGTGCAAGCTTCACACAGTTGTTTAAGATGAAATATCATAGGCATGTGTTTGACCATATTTTTTTTAGCAAGCATTTTTAGGTTATGAAAATTTAGATGCCCAAATCGTAAGTGTCACAACTAACACTCGTCTTTAACAACTGTACTAAGGCAATGATATACACCATTGGAAATATCAACTTGGAACATACGATGGCCAGCCATAGGTGCCTGAATAATAAATGTACCGCTTTTGTCACAAATGGAGAGTTGTTGATCACGAAGATTTATGACATACCCTTTTTCCAGTAGTGAACCCATACTTAACAAATTAGTTTTCATACCTGGCACATATAAAGAATAATAAATATATTTGTGATCTCCATTCTTCAAACTTGTAAGAACATGCCCTTTTCCCATCATTGGTATAGTACTATCATCAACAAATTTGACTTTGGTATGGAATGATTCATCAAGATCAGCAAATAATTCCTTTTTGTCGCACATGTGGTTAGTACGCCCATTATCAAGAAACCAAGTGTGATAGTTTGGCATTTCATTTATAGTGGTGACCATTAAAAGAGTATGGCCTTCATCTTTACTATCATCTCCTTGTAGACAGTGAGCTTGCTGAGCATATTGCTTGTTTCTACATTCACTAGAATAGTGGCCAAATTTGTGACATGAATAACATTCAATATTAGATTTGTCACACCTTCCTCGCCCACCCCCTCTTCCTCGACCTCTGGTATTTTTCTATTGTTTGGATTCTGATGTTTCTAGGTCATCATTCTGATTGCTTTTGTTATTGAAGTAGTAATTACCTCTTCCTTTTCCATAGGATCTACCTACCTTCCTTCTTGTTTCACCACTTTGTTCATCCTTGATCGTGACTTGTGCTTAAAATGCTCGTGCAATTGGTTTCTTATTTTTCTTCTCATTCATACGTTGTTCACGAGTTTGCAAATTGCTTGATAATTCTTCAACTATCATTGAATCAAGATCACAAGCTTCTTCAATCGCCACCACCATATGGTCAAATTTGGGTGTGAGTGAGCGCAAAATGTTTTCCACCTTGGTCTGCTTTTTACATTCCTCTCCATATATTTTCATTTGATTTGTCACAGCAAGCACTCAACTAATGTAATCTACAATTGTTTCAGAGGCTTCCATTTGCAGAAGTTCATATTGACATCGTAAGGTTTGGAGTCTCACCTTTTTAACCTTTTCAACACCTTGATAAGTTGTCATTAAAATGTCCCAAGCCTCCTTAGACGTAATCGCTACAACTATCTTCCCAAAGACCTCATCATTCACGCCTTGATGAATTAGATACAAGGCCTTCTCGTCCTTCTTCTTGTTCTCATAATGAGAGGTCCTCTGTTTGTCACTTGCATCTTCCTCAAGATCTGCAACACCATGCTCTACAACCCCTAGCAACTCATGGTAGTCAAAGAGCACTTTCATCTGGGCACTCCACTGAAGGTAATTTTTCCCATCCAAGACAGGAACATGATATGAACTGAGCTATTTATAGCTTTAAGCTCTGATACCACTGTAGATTGCAAGAAAAAATAGCTAGTAGGTTTGCAGAGAATGATAGCTTTTACTGAGCAACAATAATTAATAAGGAAGACTTTTGTATTCTGAAAAGGCTACACCTTAGGTACATAAAGATTGTCTTATATATAATAAATAAAATACAACTAAAATCCTAAAATTAAGCTACTAAAAGCAACATGATTAACAACCCACTAACATAAATTACAAAGAATCAGAACTAACACTAACAATATTTACTTTTTCATATTATTACAAGTCCCGAAGTCATATCCTTCTCACAGTGATTTTAGATTTTAGCCGCATAAAATTTCATAAGCGAATCATAAGCGAAAGACAGTAGACATATTCTTTCACACTAATTATTCACTATTTGTGATGAAAAATATATAAGTTTCTAAACCATGGTTTGATACCACATATAAGGAGAATTTGATTTTCTCCACATGATAAAGAATCTTGAAATCAATAATTTTCACATACTTAGATTTGAGGAAGAAGACATACAATTTGATCTTGATAGCAATTACCTTTGTCCTTTTAGAACAATTGGTTTCTCTCCCCTTCTTCCTTTCTTCAATTTATATGTTTTTTAGATTGGTGCATAAGTTTGTTCTTAAACGTATAAACTAGGGCAGAGAGAGAACTAATTTTATATGTGCCTTTCTTTTTAATCTGATCCTTCCCCCAAGTATCAATCTATAACCAATTAATGGATGAGAATTTTTCTATATTAATAATTTCCCTAATAATATCATATTTGAGTGATAATATCTAAATGAAAAGTTACTAGCCTCAATCCCTAATTTTTAAGCCACTTGACAAAGTTACCTTATGGCAACTTCTACGAATAATGTCTTACAAATCCTCTAAGGCTAGCTTCACGATTCTTAAATTCTTTAGCTATTGATTGCCATGGTAATCAAAGCTTTAATATCACTGATAGATCCTAGATAAAGCTTTTAGTTGAGAATTAAAAGGAGAAATAAAGTTCTATTTAATATGAAAACAATCATTATATTTAAGTTGGAATAGTGTTTGTCATCTTATTTCATTCAAAAGAGGATAAATAAAAAAAAATAACAATATACCTAATATCATGAAATATAACAACTAGTAGCTACAAATTAAAAATAATTTTTAAATTTAAACAAAAATATTAACTAAACATTCTTAATCAAACATTCACTTCATTCATGTATGACTAAGTAAGAGAAATATCTAGGGTTCTTTTTTGATGGTCTTGAAAATTTCCGAGACTTATCAGCCTGAAACAAGACGGATTATATAAATATGTTATACGAGCATGTTGATAAAAATAGGTCATAAACTTGATAAATTAAAGAAAAAATTTTCTCAAATTATCAAATACATTCTTAATTTTTATTTCCTTAGAATAGTTTTTAGGTTAAAATAAGCTTTTTATATTAATTAGAAGTTTCACCATTTTTTTGAAGTATTAAGATTATTTAAAATTAACAAATGTAAAAACATTTTAAACTTCGTTTGAATAATTTTAAATTTGTAAATCACTTTTAATAAATTAATAGGGATAAAATAATGTTCAACTAAAAATATTATTTTTGAATAATTCTTCTCCTATTATTTTTATATAGGTCACAATATTTTTATTTAATTTTATTTATATTTTCTTACACATAATTAGTAGTTTGTTCCGGTAAGGATTAAGCAAGTTAAAGTTATCTTTTTAAGAAGTTGCGCTTTGATTATGGAACTAAACATAAAATTAGGGAAATATAGTTAGACTTGAAAAGAAAATATCGTTGATATTCCAAATCCAAGAATTTGTGTTTGCCAGTTCCTTGTGAAGGTTCAGTAAAAACATTTCCCTTGTGCGGCCCACTGGTCCCGCAACCTATGATAATTGTCTGGGGCTGTGCTTTGCTTTGTGTGCCTATAATAGTTTCATATGCCAACGGATACTCTGTTCTGGGCATGCCAAAGCAAAAAGAATGTAGTAAGTGAATATCTGAAGTCTGGAACTAACAAGCGACCTGCTCTTAATCTCTTTTGGTCCATTGTCCTATCTATTTCTATTTCTCCAGTTCATTTCATCACGTACATTCAACTTTTCATTTCCAGAATTTTCTGTGTTTGGAAAGAAAGAAAAATAGGGTTCTACAGTGATAGCAGGTATGATAAAAGTGTAGGTGTAATTAGCCAAGTTGTAGCTTTTCAGACATTTCTTGGCCTTTCAGCCAAGTTTATACGGAATGATGAAATCTGAGCTTTTAATTCTAAAAGAACTGATTGTTACTATATCATTACTCTTTTATCTTTAATTAGTAAAAAGATTACTACTTCACTTAAAGTTCTGAAAAATCTCCAACCGCATATGTTTAGACAACACCAACTTAATATTCAGATTCTTACAGCTTTTAATTCATTGAATTAATTTTAGTTATAGTCCTTTCATGTAGCTAAGTGAAGGATAATATGGGATGCGGAATGGGTTGAATCTAGGAGATAAAAGGAGTTTTTATGTCAGAACCTTAGAGGTTACATAAGGTTTATTTAGAACTTAAGACATCACGATTTATATCAATTAAATTATTTTTACATATTATAAATTATTTTAAAATTGATTAAAATGATTACTCCCATATATTTTTCCTTATAGAATATTATTAAATGAGTTCATTCAATATATTCGTTTGCGATTATTAAAAACAAAAGCTTCATCATTTTTTCTGAATAGCTTCAACCTTCAAGCTTCCCCGTCCTACAATTAGACAACACAGACACATTTGTTAGGGGGCATGAGAGAATGGGACCTCTGGGCTGAAGCCTGAAAGCGGAAAGTTATGAATGAAGAGGAGCCACATCACATGGGAAAGGATGTGGATTTGTCTATGGACCTAGCTGCCTAGGAGGAGGAGTGGCCCGTGTCTCTCTTGTCAAGGATACTACAAAAATAATAACTGAACAGGTTTCTAAAACAACGCGGCCAGTGTGACTTGGGGCACCGCCATTGTCAGTTTCGCCTATTTTGAATTGCACCTCTAAACCATGTGATCTCATTAATTTCTGATGTAACCTTCTTCTGCGGGTTTGTGGATGGAATTTGGGTTTGGTCTCCATTTCCAACGCCACTTACATCATTCTAATTCGGTAAGATAAAATTATTCATTATAATATTTCTTATAATTTTATTAATTATTGAATTATTGGCGGATGTCTTGTTATGTATTGTGAGGATCTAGTCTTTTTTTTTTTGATGCAGTAATTATTGGTTCCCCGAAATTAGGAGTCAAAATTTTAGTGGATAGAGATGCCAATAGAACTTCTTTGGAAGCATGTTCGTGCTCATTTAAGCTAATTTTCCACCATTTTTTCTTTTGCGTCAGACGTCTTTGTAACGATGGGGAATAAAGTGTTATAAATGCTTGTTATGTCTTCAGGCACAAGGGATGCATAAGCAATCATCATGGACAACAAAGATGTTCTTAACTTATAAGCAACATAACAATTAAATAGCTTTAAACGCAAGTACAGCTATAAAGAGAGATGCATGATTGGTAAAGATCAATTTAAGTTGAACTTGCACTGATGATAATAATTGATTTCCCCTGATTTTAATACTTTCAACTGAGAAATATACAAGTAAGTTTAATATAGTCATCTGAATTTAATGCAAACAAAAGCAGACGAAAGTATAGTGATATGAATTTAATACGCGAGTTTTACTGATTTACCGAAAGTAAATTACTATTCTAATCATCCAAGTACGGACTATGACACTTTCTACCCATGCAGACAACTGATGATAATGATAACTATTGACATATAATTCACACAGAGTAACATGCTAGCAAGTGTTGTTTCGCAAGCTCACATTCATGGCAATGGACAGGTTTCTTTTGTGCTCCATTCAAAGAAAGAGCCCACCTGGTTGCAAAAGGATTAAAGGAAAAGCATATGACATGAGAAAGCATAACAAACTGGTGTCGGTGGATCAATTCAATAGTTGTAAGGCTATTAACTGCTTTCTTTCAAAGACTTCCCTTGCGCTTGTTCCTTTGTTCTCATTGTTACTTACGCGCTTTCTTACATTGACCGCCTGAATCAATAATCAATACAAATTTAATCTTTATTGTTTAAAATTATTTGAGAAGGTCAAGAACATCGAATTCAAGATTTTTAACATAAAATTCATTGAAAAGACTTCATAAAAGACAAGTATTTGACTGATTAAACAATAGTAGAACTATACTATACTAAAATATAGACTACTTTGAACAAGTTTTGTAATTAGAGTTCTACTGTCAATAAGTACTTGGTCTTTTTGACAGAAGGTCAAGATCTAGTGACTGGTTTAAATATACTAATTCTCAATGCGTTGTCATGACTGATGAACATGGTGTTCTATCTTGACGCCACGAATATACGATAAACATAACCAAAGACAGTCGGTGAAATACTTAAGCAAATTGAACAGTGGCTAAATGGTTGACATTACCAACACTTATAACTTTGTTTTTGCATGTTCAGAAATCTTGGAAAACAGAAAAGATGCATTTGTTAGGCAGCATCCGCTGAAATATCCACTTTGATTTTGTCGATCCACGTTGTCTTGTCGGAGACTTTTTGTTAAGAGGAATTCCAAATTTTGGACTAAAGAGGCAAAGATAATTTTTATTATTTATAAACTTTTTAATAGTTTTAAGTTTAATTAATGTGAGATATTTTAACACCCATTCTTAATTGCAATTGAAATTGGACATCTAATTATCACATGAAATAATTACAACGGTAATTAAATTAGACCGTTAGAATTGAACATTGAGACGGACAATCATCATCTCTGATATAACATTAAAATTGGACTTAACTCAACTGTTACTAAAAAGATTAGAACTAATCATTTAAATAATTAACCATTTTTATTTATAAATTCTTTAATATTTTCAGTCAATATAATACTCTAATAAAATGAATATGTTTAAGTTGTCGTTCCATAATGCTGTAATCTTTAATAAATAGGCTTTATTTAACGAAGAATCATGGTAAAGGAAACTTTCTTGTGTTTCCTATTTCACCACTTTACTTTGACGTCAACCTTATGGTTGGATAGAAAATAGAAACAAATTCCAATGCCAACAAAAATAAAAAGTATCAATCTATTATGTCCACTTAGGGGTCTAAAATTTTACTATCTCAAGAGAAGTAATTGCACAATTTGTCAATGAAAATGGATATTTCAATGTCCTATACTGTACTAAAAGAATAATTGAACGAAGGGTTTTAAGAATCAGTTTGATGATTAAACATTTTTTTACATGTTAAAATGTAAAGTAGAACGCCCACAGGAAAATGAGAACAACGTCTATAAAACTAGTCTACTCCAAATATTCGAAAAAAAGAAACTAACAGCTGAATCCTACGACGACGCTGAAAAGTCCAAACATATGGATTGTTGTCTTCGTCGGCTAAAAACACGAGACACGGGTTCACTACAAACTGCAAGCGTATGCCTTTTATTTCATAAAGAGGTATGAAACTTTTGAGTTTTGAGTTTGAGTTTTGACATTAAGATCAGAAGGTGCTTTTTGCATGAAATTTAGGTGGTGGTTGAAAATTGAAATCAGCCTCCTCTCTCTCCACTTTTTCTTTTTACCTTTCAATGCCACCAATAGTATTTGCCATTACAACCAAGTAAAGAATGAAGGAAAACGAAATAATAATAATAATAAAAAGAAATGGAGAAATGATTCCAATAGAAAGCAACGAGAGGACAGCTATGCAAAACAGAAGGCGACGAGACAGTTATTTAAGGCTTGAAAGAGCGAAGGCGTGTGTTTGTGTGAGGTCCAGAGACCGGTAGATCTCACAAGTTTTTAATGCACTGCGTTTTTTCTTAGCCCCATTTTATCTGTGTCTCTGCTTCTTGTCGTCGGGTCTTTCTCTTTTGAGGTAGGAGATTGCTGTCTCTTGTGTATCCCCCACATTCACAATTCACAAACTTTTTTACTTTTGTGGATATAGAGTGAAGAAGAAGAAGAAGAAGAAGAAGGGTACAGTCTTTGATATTTGCATTTTGTTGCTTGCTCTGTGTTACTGTCTCCATTTCTTTTTGGGATATCTGTTTTTCATTTCTTTTTACAGATTGCTTCTCAGGTTGTATTTTTTTTTTATATAAAAAAAATCTTTTTTAAACACTTGAACATTGCCATTAGTCCTTCTTTCACGTGTTTTCTTTTGTTCTCTTGTTTTTGCGTTGCAGATCTGACATTTTTTGCTGTGTTCCAATTCCTCTTTCACTTTCTCCATTTTTCGCTGTGTTCCAATTCCTCTTTCACTTTCTCCACTCTCTTGCTAATTCTAGGCTGTAATATGATCATTCTAATGAAAATTAGAGAATCCTTTTTACAATGCTCCAAAGTCAGTTTCCCATTTCTATTCTTTTTTTTTTTTCACTTTTTGCTCCCTCCAGGCCTCCACATTGGCTTGCTCTTGCACTCTCCTTCCATCACCCTCTCCTCCGACGAACCTCATTCTTGGATTTTGTTATTGTGATAAAAATGTCAAATCTTTTTGCCCTTTTGAGCATACCCTTATGTGGTAGAACGGGACTTACGTGCTTCTGCTTTCTTTTTTGATCATGATGACCATAATTATCCTCTATGAGTCTGTATTGGTGTAGCCATCGCTTATGACGTTTGAGAAATAAATAATACAGCTTTGGAAGTTAGTGGCGATTGAATTGTAGAAACTTTTCTTGGTTCTGAAGGAAATGATTAAATTGATAAAGTTTATTGTTTTCCTTTTCTTTTATTTTCCTAGTTGATTAGTTTTTATAGATCCACCGGCTTTGTCTGTTTCCTTTTTGACTTCGCCTACGTGTGTGTATTTATGGAAAGAAATAGAGAGAGAGCTCCTTTTAGGACGGCTGGGTTTGGTGTTAAGGGCCCGTTGTCATGTGAGAAGTATTCATACCAAAGTACCATGGAAAAGGAAATTTCGTACTGGTAGTTGCCATCAGATGTCGTAGGTTGCACATATTTTTCATGTCTTCTCAATTTACGAATTTAGTATGGTCCACTGCATTTCTGTCATTTACTAATTTCCTTTGCTCTTTCGGGCTTTGGTTGAACTGACTCATCTTTCTCCAGGCCTCATGCACCTGTTCTAACCATTTAGTGGCCCTGTGCTTGAAAAGTTGCTATCCCGTTTATCCATACTATTAAGACCATGGGCACTTGATCGATTCTTTTTATCACTTCTTCTTGAGTGTGTTCAACATCTGTTTTACTAGCTGATCTGTTGGTAGATTCATGTTCCTGAAGATCACATATAATATAAGTTGGTTATCAACTCATTTTCAGATTTTCCATATCCAAGTCATATTACTATATTACAGGAATCTAAAATAGAACTGCCTCTTCCCAAGTCATTATATTAAGGACTTCTGATTTTTATGTTGACGTAGAACACAGCAATTGGCAATTTTTATCATCAATTCATAATGTTTCTGACCGAAAACTTGTTGACTCTGCAGATAATTCTCTTTGTGTTGAATCATGAAGTATAAAGATGGAAAGCCGGCTGTACATCCTGATAAAAAATCTAAGGTTATTCCCATGATAATATTGGTCGCTGCACTCTGTGGGTTTTCATTTTATCTAGGCGGGATCTTTTGTTCCGAGAGAAATAGCATTAAGACCGAGAATGCCATGGATGTAACGAAGGCTGTCCAAACTCCCAAGGATGCTGAAGTTGCTCCTCTTCAAATAAAATCCATTGCCTTTCCTGAATGCACCATTGACTATCAGGACTTAACTCCATGCACTGATCCAAGGGTAGGAGCTGTTTTTGATACATGATTTATTTAATATCTCACCCGAATGCATGTGTTTTAGAATTTCTATATTCATGTTATACATCTATTGCTCAGAGGTGGAAGAAGTATGGTCTTCATCGCCTAACTTTCATGGAACGACACTGTCCTCCTCCATCTGAAAAGAAGGAATGTTTAGTACCTCCACCAGACGGGTATAAGCCTCCAATCAAGTGGCCAAAGAGCAGGGATGAATGTTGGTACAGGTATTATGATTGCTTTCAGTTATCTTCTAGCCTCTGTCACTTTGAATTGCTAGGTTTTACTTTTTGTTAAAAAAAGTCTCATCTAATATGCTCCACGACTATGAATTCAGGAACGTACCATATGATTGGATTAACAAACAAAAGTCTAATCAGAATTGGCTAAGAAAACAGGGAGAGAAGTTCCTCTTTCCTGGCGGAGGTACTATGTTTCCTAAAGGAGTGAGTGCCTATGTTGATCATATGCAGGATTTGATCCCAGAAATGAAGGACGGGACAGTACGGACTGCTGTTGATACCGGGTGTGGGGTGAGTTCCATCAGTTGGCTTTTCTTTTTTTGTTTTGCTTTTCTTCTTCCAGTTTCTGCAACAAACTACATTACATATAAGTGGGACTTTCTGTAGGATTAGAAATTGAATTCCTCTGTTATGTTTTCTTAGTTGTTTACCTCTATTGTCTATAATTACTTGATCAGAGTAATTCTTATTTTCAGGTTGCTAGCTGGGGAGGTGATCTATTAGACCGTGGAATCCTGACAGTTTCTCTTGCCCCAAGAGACAATCACGAAGCTCAAGTCCAGTTTGCTTTGGAACGTGGAATTCCTGCAATCCTTGGCATAATTTCTACCCAACGCCTTCCATTCCCTTCAAACTCATTTGACATGGCTCATTGCTCCAGATGCCTTATACCATGGACAGAATTTGGTAATTGAATTTTACACTGTGAAAACAGTAACTAGGTTGATCAGTTGATTCCACGATGCAATTGATGGGAAAATAGACTTGCTGTCAAACCCATTCTTTCCTTTTCTCAAGCTCAAAGTTTGAAGTGGTACCAAACATTCCTCTGATATCTCTTCCTGACAGTTCTCTTTTGCTTTCAGGTGGAATTTATCTCCTGGAAGTTCACCGAATACTTCGTCCTGGTGGTTTTTGGGTCCTTTCTGGTCCTCCAGTTAATTATGAAAGCCATTGGAAAGGTTGGAACACTACCATAGAAGAGCAGAGATCAGATTACGAAAGCTTGCAAGAACTGCTTACTTCAATGTGCTTCAAATTGTATAATAAGAAGGGTGATATTGCTGTCTGGCAGAAAGATTCGGATACTAGTTGCTATGGTAAGCTTGCTGCCCCTGATGCCTACCCACCCAAGTGTGATGACAGCCTTGAACCGGATTCTGCATGGTACACTCCACTTCGGCCATGCGTTGTCGTTCCAAATCCAAAAAATGCAAAATCAGTTCTGCAATCCGTCCCAAAATGGCCAGAACGGTTGCATGTTGCACCTGTACGCCTTGCTGAAATTCATGGTGGGAGTGCTAGTGCTTTCAAACATGATGATGGCAAGTGGAAGGTGCGAGCAAAGCACTACAAGAAGTTGCTGCCCGCAATTGGAACTGATAAAATAAGAAATGTGATGGACATGAACACAGTTTATGGAGGTTTTGCTGCTGTTGTAATTCAAGATCCCTTGTGGGTCATGAATGTGGTATCATCCTATGCTGTGAATACACTTGCAGTTGTCTACGACCGAGGCCTCATTGGAACTTACCATGACTGGCAAGTCTCTGTGCACAAATTGATATGCTATGTTATTTTAAGACAGAAACAACGTAACTTATCTCTTGTTTATTTCCAGGTGTGAAGCATTCTCAACATATCCAAGAACGTATGATCTTCTCCATCTTGATGGTCTCTTCACTGCCGAAAGCCACAGGTAAGCATGAAGCTTTAGTTTCTTTTAAGTTTCTAGCATTTCGAATATTTGATTTGATTATCAGTTATTTATACTGGGCCTAATCCTTCACTGCATTTATCCCGGAATATATTGACTAACTGAAACTCACATTTTGCCCCACACTTAAAGGTTGACCTGGAAAACCTTTTAGCTATCTTTGATCTACCTGAATATTCATTCCATGCACCTTTTTGATTGACTAGACAACATAATACGGCGGACCAAACAGAACCCTGAAACCAAAAACAAAACCAATCTGAGTTTGGTGCGATCAGGAGAAATATCACGATTACTGCAATAACTGACGGTCCCATCCAAATAAAGAACCCACAAATTTGGCAGTGCATTGTCATTTATTTATGATCCCGAGTTCTTCTGACCCATGTTGGTACACGGGCAGATGTGATATGAAGCATGTGCTCTTGGAGATGGACAGAATCCTGAGGCCCACAGGTTATGCTATCATAAGAGAATCAAGCTACTTCGTGGACGCCATAACCACCATTGCAAAGGGCATGAGGTGGAGTTGCCGCAAAGAAGACAATGAATACGGTATCGAGAAGGAGAAGATAGTCATTTGCCAGAAGAAGCTCAGTACGCATCCAACCAGAGCTTGAGATGAGCAACAATGGTCGAATCAAAGATGCGGGTGAAGAAATCTCCTGGAGTGATCGCTGTTACTGTGGCCTAGGACAGTCGACGAGGGGGACCACAAAGCAGAGAGAGAGAGGGAGATCAAGTAAGTATAGTACTTCTGACACGATAATAATTAGTACTGAAATATTTAGGGGCACCCAATAACATATTTTTGTACCATAATTTTATGATGCCAAAATGAATATAGCATTCTTTGTTAGGCATCTGTACTGCACGATCTTGGTATTTCAATTAAAAAAAAAAAAAACTTGTAGGGGACAATCTGTCAGTCTTTTTTTTTTTTTCCTTCTCATTTTTCCTTGTTAGTATTTGTAATTTATTGAAATTAAATTATTAGGTGTGGTGTGTGCAAGAACTCTTTGTGGGTTTCAGATTCAAAATTTGATAAATTATTGTGTCAAGCAAGTTTTATTATGTTATTTTTCGCTAACAAAGAATGTAAGCTCATCTATTTTTGTCTCAAGTTCCCTCATTGGTGCTCAACATGATGGCTAAGGGACCGAGGTAGCTAACATTTTAGATGAAATCATTTAATTAGAAAAAGTTAGATCGGAGATGGATTATATTATAGTCATAAAAAAATGGAAGAAAACAAGATTAGACGAACGTATTGGATAATCACATAAAACCCGCAAACGTTGCAGAAAGAATCAAGTTATAATAAAAGAGCACTCGGCAGCCTAAGTGAAAAGATTGAATCAATCGACGAAGACGGTTGGATTATTAAATATAAGGACTGAAACAATCAATAATTAAATACGTCTTCTTGGGTTCCTGATGAAGAGGTATTTGGTTATGTTATTTTTGAGTGCAGTATAATGCCAACATTTTGAGAATTGTGTATATTACTCCCAATTGAGGACACTTAGTGCATAGAAACGTACCATGATGTTTTGACAAACAGAAGGTGCAACAATATATTTAGTTTCATATTTTTTCTATTGAAGTATTCAATTTTAAGAATTTTTTATTGTAGTCTTTGTTCTTAAGAATTCAAATTAATTAAAGAATTTTTTTTGAAAATAAAGCCATAAGAAGCAGACACAAGAAAAGAAACAACTGACAACGAAGGCAGAAACTAAACCCAAGCCAATAGGCTTACCCTATAAACCCAAACCTAGAGCCCTCGTTACCATTTTTTGAAGCATAAGAACACTCAAACGAAACAATAGATGAAATACTATGAGGAAGATAATTTCAAAAGAAGTGATCTGCCTGCAATAAAGCTACCCGAGCAAGAGCATGAGCTGCCTTATTGGCATTCCTACGCGTCCATTGAAAGGACAAATGAATGAACTGATTCTTCAACTGAAAACAGTCTTGAACTAACAATCCAATCTAAAAAAAAACGAACCCAAAGAGTTTAGAGCCTGGATGACTTGAAGATAGTTAGATTCCAATTCAACATTATTAATATTGCTTGCAATTAACCAAGAAAGTGCTTCTCGATAGAAATAATTTCAGCTAAAAAGCGGATCAAGAGCAAAAGGAAGGTAACCCGAAAATCCCATAAAAAATTCACCTTTGTCTTTGCAAAGAATAGCTGCAAAAGAAGGAAACATTTTTATCCTTAAACACAGCAGCATCAACGTTGCATTTGAGCCTACCAGGGCGAGGTTTACGCCAATAATTAGCAACATAAGTTCGACAAGAGGAGTTGGGTACAACTCGATTAAAAGTAGTCCTGGAACTACGTCAGTTTTCGATGAATCCATTAGCAAAATCACGAATTAAGGTCGTTAGAGTATCTTTTTGTCTCCAAACAAAAATATTCCTATGATACCACAAACTCCAAAGCAAAGTCAAGCAATTCTAAGATACTGCAAGCTTAGGTGAAGAAACAAGATTGTGGACAAAATCCATAATATTATAAGGAATAGATACTAGAGGAGATAAGGACCAAACCTTATTTGCTTTAAGACAACCCAAAAAAACATGATTTAAATCTTTAGCAACTCCACATCTACCTTAGCTAATATCAATACTAACCCACTTAGAAGCCAACCGAGATTTGCAAGGCAAAAAATTACGAAGACAACGCCATACAAAATCTTTCACTTTTGGAGGAAGAGCAGCACGCCAAAGCTTTGACCAAGGCCCATCAATAAAAAAATTAGAAACATCTGAGAAGTATTTATTTGCCAATTTATAATCCGATTTAACTAAAAAATTTCCATCAAAGTTATAATGCCATATGAGCCTATCCGTTGGCTTAGAGAAACAAATAGGAGTCTTAACCACTCTAGAAACATCTTCAGGAGCAAATAATCCATTGAGCAAATTAAAATCCCAAGAGAAACTCGTGTCATCAAGAAGATCATGTACTCTTAAATCTTCTATATTTGACAGAGGAAGAGAGCGGACATAGAACCCATTGTCATCATTAAGCCAGGGGTCGTGAAAGACCTTAATAGAAGCACCGTTTCCCATCTTCTGTCTAACACCCTTGGAAAGTAACTCCTTAGCAACAAAAATACTCTTCTAAATAAAACTATGATTGCTCCCTTCATGTGCATCGAGGAACCCGCAGGAAGGAAAATATCTAGCTTTAAACATTTTGCTAGTAAGGGAGTTCGGGTTAGTGATAAAGCGCCACCCTTGCTTGCAAAGCATTGCAAGGTTGAAATAATGGAGGTTCCTAAAACCCATACCACCATACTTTTTTGGCACATATAACTTGTCCCAACTTGCCCAGTGTATTTTTCTATTCTCACTACTAGCAAAACCCCATCAGAAGGAATGATGGAACCCCATCAGAAGGAATTCATCATCTTTTGGAGAGCATCACAAGTACCATAAGGGATGAGGAAAATACTCATACAGTACGCTAGTAATGCTTACACAATCATTTTAATAACAATCTCTTTCTTTGGTCTGGAAAGTAATTTATTTTTCCAGCTTTTGATTCTTTTACTTAGCCTATCTTTGATAAAAGAAAATACTTGCTTTTTATTTCTATCGATAAGTGAAGGGAGACCAAGATACCTGCCATGGTTAAGTGGGACATCAACACCCAAAATAGAAGAACATTCATTCTTATCAGACATCTTCGTGTTAGAGCTGAACATGATGCCTGATTTTTGAAAATTAACAGCTTGCTCCCAAGCTTTCTCAAAGATGGCCAAAACATTTTTCATATGTCTGCATTCACTCTGATTAGCTCTAAACAATAGAAAACTATCATCAGCAAACAATAGATGAGAGACACTTGGATTACCTGAGCATATTGAAATACCATGAATATCTCCTCTATTTTTAGCTTGTCTAAGAAGAGCAGAAAGGCCTTCAGCGAATAAAATAAAGAGATAAGGGGATAAAGGGTCCCCCTATCTCAATCCTCTCTTCGACAAAATAGGGCTAATTTTAGAGCCATTGAAGGAGATAGAATATTGCATAGTAGATACACAGAGCATAATCCAATTCACCCATCGAACATCAAAGCCTATATTCAACATCATAAATTTTAAAAAATTTCAATCAACCCTATCGTAAGCCTTGCTAATGTCAATCTTAAGAGCTATTTCACTAGAGTTACCCCTCCCTTTATTTTTCATGTGATGAATAAGCTCAAAAGTTACCATAATATTATCAGTTATTAACCGACCAGGGATAAAAGTAGACTGCATAGGGGAAATAGTTCTGGGCAACAGAACTTTGAGCCTATTTGCAAGGACCTCAGCAATAATTTTATAAATGACATTGCACAATGCTATAGGTCTCAAATCTTTCATGGTACAAGGCTTATCTGTCTTCGGGATTAAAACAAAAATAGTGTTATTGAGGGAATCAGGAAACTCACAATCATTCAACCAGGAACAACATTGAGTGAAAATATCCTCTCCAACAATATGCCAACACCGTTGGAAAAAAGCCAAATTTATGCCATCAGGACCATGAACTTCGTCAGGTTGCATCTTAAAAATAGTTTTTTTTTAATAATTCTTTTAACTCAAAAGTAGCAAGCAAAGAGTCATTGTCATTATTGTTAATAATCGAGTTGATACCCCTAAAGCTACTAAAATCATTACCACTAGATGTCAAGAATAAATTGTTGAAATAAATTTGAACAACAACACTTATGGAATCATTGTTAGTACAAGCATTACCATGATCATTAAGAAGCATGGAAACATGGTTAATATGTTTTCTTTTATATGCTTGCGCATGGAAGTACTTGGAATTTGCCTTTCCATATTTCATCCAGAAAATCTTGGAATGCTATTTTCAGTAAATAGAATCTTGGGCCAGCAAGTTGTTAAGCGCAGATTTAAGTTACATGATAGCATTATCATCGTTAGTAAGACGCTGATGCTGAATAAGCTTCTTGACATCTTTAATCTTTTCAGAAAAATTCCTGCTAATATGCTTATGCCATTGGACAAGGTGAATACCACACTCTCTTAACCAAACAGTCAAAGAAGACGTAGCATTATCAGCCCAAAATTTTTCCACTACATCTAAGAAATCTTCTTCAATAAGCCATTTATTTTCAAATTTGTACCGGCTAATTTTTTTGACAGGAAAAGAGCAAAAGGCTACCAATTTAATAGGGTTGTGCTCAGAAGTAGCGTGAACCAGATTGTATAGCTTGTGAAACTTGAAAATATCTATCCATTGATGATTGGCAAAAGCTCTATCAAGACGTTCAAGAACACGAGAACTAGAGTTTCTACCAATATAATTTCGAAAGCCCTCCATCAAGTAATTAGCATAGTCCATACCTCCAAGCTTGTCATTTGTTGAGAGAAGATTGTTAAAATCACCAAAAACAAATCTAAGGGAGCTGGTGGAGACCAGCTAAAGCCTTAAGAAGTTCCCAACTAGCTCTTTTGTGATTAGAGTCAGGAAAACCGTAAAACCCAGTGAGGCGCCATTTAAGAGAGATAGAATTATCTGTGATCAGGTCAATATGATTATCAGAGAAACCTGTGATAGAGACAGCAATGTTAGAGTTCCAAGGAGCTGCGCCTCCAATAAGGCCAAGCCTATCAACACAGAAACAAGAATCAAAATTGAGCATATTACGAAGTTCTTCCATTTTTGCAGAATTAAAAAGAGTTTCCATAAAAAATACAAGAGAAGGCTTATTAGAATTTTAAGCTCCTTAAGAGCAAGAACTACTTGGTGGTTGCCTAAACCGTGACAGTTCCAAGCTATGTAACTCATGACTCCCGGCAGGGCTGTTGAGCAAGACCGACGATTAAAGATGGAGTGGAGGGCTGAGGATGGACTGAAGAAGATGAATCTCCACTATTGTTCATCTCATCAATTGGAATAGTGATAGCGTTGTTCTTTCTTGGACATTTTTTGGTTTCTTCGATGTCCATGACAACATTCTCCTTCAAACCATGGTCTACTAGTTTATCATAGGTTGGATTGGAATTAAATTTCTGGTTCACAGTAGGTAGATTGCCAGCTGGAGTGTCCTTATTGGGATTGGACTTTTTGAAACTAATTTTCCTTGGATAGGCATCATATCTGTTACTTATACGGTTATGACTTTGTGGTGCCTTTCCCAATGATGGATCTTCCTAATTATCTGTGATAGGGTTAGCGTGAATCATGGAACCAAGATTGCATTTCCATTGCATTATCTTTTTTCTGCTCTTTGCCCTAACTTCAGTTCGAATTTCTTTTGTCCATTCCTGTTGAATTTCTTCTTTAAAAATTTCAAGTAACTTAGGACAACTGGATTCACTATGCCCAATATTGCCGCAAAGATAACAAATCAATGGAACCCATTCATACTAAAAGAAATGTCAATTGAATCTTCCCCTTGCTTATGAACACTTTTCTTACTCATAAGGGGTTCTGTAATGTCTATTCGGGCTTTAACACGCATGTAATCATTCCATGATAATCTTTTACTGTTAGGATTATAGTCTAGGAATAGTTCAATGAGATTTCCTATATTTTTTGCCAAGGCTTCAAACGCAAAACCTGGGGGAACATCATGAAACTGAACCTAAAAGTCAACGTAAGTAAAATTAACATCTTCAGATTCTCTCCTTCTTTCAGTTGATGTATGAGCAGGATACAGTTGTTAAATGACCAGGGACCCCCCGAAATCATGTTCTTTAGATCAACTTTATGGAAGAATTGAATAAGATGGAGATTATTCTCCCTTATTGATTTGATATACGCTCCGCACAAAGGCCTCCATAGGTTTAATAGCGTTCTCTCCATAATTTTCAATAACAAAAATTTGAAAACAAAATGAACATGACAATATTAGTTTTTATTTAAACTCATCTTTTCACATATAAAAGAAATAAGAAACATAAATTAATATATTTGAACCAAATTTCTATATAAACATAAGTTAAAAATTAAGCGAAACTAAATAATTTATTTCTATTACCTAAGGTAGAAGTCTAATAAAACTTGTCCCATTTATAAAGTGAATCATTATAACTCATCATTTTCGAATCAAGTATAGATGGTGTACGAATTTTAGTTAATCGGTTTTTGATTACAAAATTAACGAAAAATAAAAACATTATTTTTAATAAAAATGAATTTTTAATTATCTATTTTGCATCTTATTAATTTGTGTAATTATATTTTAAATAACTTTGTTTCTCTATTTAAAAAATCTTTATTCAAACTTAGTCTCAATTAATTTCATTTTATTAGTTTTGATTTTATTACAACATAGTTTAATGTCTTAAAGGGTTGTTAATGGTTTAGGGAGTTTTGGAAATAAACAAAGTATAATTAAAACTTGGGTTCAAATTAGAAGTTATGAAAACTTTAAGCTGAAAAAGTGAAAAAAAATTACATAAGGACTGAATTGTATAGTGGATGATGATTAGAACGCAAAATTGAAGAGAAAGAGAGACTAACAAGAGAAAAAGACACATCCAAATGTCGAAGAACTTAAAGCAAATCTTGAAACATTTGTGTAATTGTGTAAAGGGGGAAAACAATTGTAAATGAAAAATGGCAAAAACATGGTATATGGGAGCTTCAAAACGGCATTGCCTAAAGCGGTAAACACAAGCGGAAAGTAATAATATGATGATCCTTTTTGACAATTAGTGGATTTCATTAATTGTTAGTTAACAATGGATTAATATAGTTGATTTGACCAACAGATAACATCAACTATTTATTTAAGAATGTTTAATAAAATTAGTTGTTTAATATTAGTTGTGTATGTATAAAATAACTTATGAAGACTTGACTTAAAAAAATGATTTATAAGGACTTGAGTATTTTATCTTAGTATTTCTTTGAATATTTTCATAAGAATTTAGATAAAGCAAAAGAAGTCAACATCATTATTTAAAGCAAAGGTTTTTAATAATCTAAGAATGACATCTAACTGTCGTTAAACTAAAAGCAATATTATCACAAATAGTTATCA
Organism: Erythroxylum pedicellare; assembly: GCA_027563575.1. Lineage (NCBI taxonomy): Eukaryota > Viridiplantae > Streptophyta > Magnoliopsida > Malpighiales > Erythroxylaceae > Erythroxylum > Erythroxylum pedicellare. The sequence continues at coordinate 11,954,725 of JAOQMP010000005.1, forward strand.
TCTCCCAAATTCTTAGTTCTTCAACACCTTTTTGTGTAGGGTTAACTTCAACATCTTCAAATATATCTGGAGGTATAAATTTTGAATCTTGATCGATGATATTAAAAGCTGAGTCTCTAATTGTGCTTCTTCTAATTTAGTTATGCAATGCAAAAGCTCCACAAATTATTCTATTTTGGTCCATCAATGAATACTTAGGCATTTTTTTCCATTATCTTCCATCGAGCTATAAAAACACCGAAAGCACTCTCAATACAACTTCTTAATGATGAATGAACTCGATTAAAAACTTCTTAAGATCCTCTTAGATTTGCACCATGGAACTCTGATTGATGATATTTTATCTTTGGGTAAGGTGTCAAATATCCTTCTCTTTTCTCATAGTTTTTGTCAACCAAGTAATATTTACCTGAGTGATCATAGAGGTAATGTAATTAGTATGAATAATATCATAAAAAGTCTAAATCATGAATAACAAATCCTATAAATCTTAAAATTATCTGTTGGTGGTTTTAGAAATTTGAGTCTCGAATTATCAATTGTATCAAGGAAAATACGAGAATGATGTGCTGATCTCTCCCAACCTGCTAAAACATATGCAAATAGTAAGTCAAATTCATATGTTGTCAATACATTTGTAGTCATTATTCCTTTTCATCCCTTATATTGCATTTAATCCTTCTCTGCAACAACTATCGCCATATATGTACCATCAATTGCTCCAATGCAATCCTAATATAAATAATAATTATAAGATGATAAAAAAACATTTTCAACAAAAAATATAATGAAGTGGGAGGGGGAACATATTCAATTACCTTAAAATGTAACGTATATCTAACATAATTGGCAATTTGTAGTGAGATTTCCTTGAATTCAGGATTTTTTGTATGAATATAATCCTCGAAAATTTATCCATGTCACTCAAATTAAAAACTCTACTAATAATTTCACCACAATGTTGAAAGCGCTTTTGGGTATTTCTATTAGGTGCACCTTTACTTAGGACATATACGAATAAACCCGCTTTCTCCAAAATTGACATCCTATTCGAAGGACTCAAACCATAATTGTTTTCCAAAACCATGCATAATTGATGAAATATATTTGGATTTATCCTAAATATATTAAAACACCGTTTTTCATAACTATTCAATAATTCATTCATCCATAGTTCTCCTGTTAGATAGGAAGTTATACATAGTTCCTTATATATATGGTTCAAAAAATACATACCTATATAACCTGCTAAATAAGCCATCAAATCCCAAAACTCATTTTCATTGTCCAAAAATTGCTTAATTTGTAGAAGTTGTATAATTTGCATTACATTATCATCTATACCTATAAATAAACAAGTAAAATTTTATTCTAAATAAACGAGACAATTATATGTCTAAATATTAATAAATAAATAATATAATACATAATAAAATTATAGAGTACCAACAAGATAATATAATATAATAAAATAAGATAACCAAATTCATAATGTCTCAAAACACACCATGTCAATATAAGTGCACAAATCATAAGAACAATAAACTAAACATAGTAATGCAGAGAAACTATGTTTGATGTTCTTATACTCCTCATGCTCATACATAAACTTAATGTATTCAACTCTCTTTGTATCATTTGGTAAACTAAAAAAAAGAAAGGGCCTTCTTTGTGGATCTTCAATCAACATAGAAGTAAAGTAAAATTTAGGGGTACTAGCCTCTAAACTAGGCAAAGCACATAGTTTTCCTATATCATTTGTAACATCATGATGTGATGCACTAACACCAGTATTCTATGATGACCAATAGTCATTGTGTTCAGCATTTTCATAATGGAAGTAATCATCTCTATTGTTGCACTCTATCTCTCTTGAATTAATTAAATCATATCGTCAAGCCTCTTATACATTGCTGCAAATCCTCCCACCCTTTTAGTGGAATCAGTTCTTGCACTCTTGTTACTTTGTGACCTATCACTCTCTAAAACCAATTTTCATCTTCTATATCACTCACTTCATCATGTGTAGCTTAAGGGTTAGCAACATGAGTAGATGTAGGGGTTGGGGTAGATTCGCTCCACAACTCTTACCAATCACTAGTCATATAGTAATTGTTTAAACTACTAGTCTCTTCCATATTGTCATGATAATGATAGCCTGACGATTGATGATAAACATTATAATTATGAGGTGTAGAAGGAATATACACTTCCTCAACTTCTCGTTGTCCTTGTGGAGGGTTAGCCACAACATAAAATGTAATCTCCAGTGGGGGCCAAACATCTAAAAAGTTGGTCCAACTTACAATCAAGCTCAGGTTCAAGCCTTTCCTCTTTAAATGTTTTAAAATTGATATTCTCCTATAAAAATATAAATAACTTAAATATAAATTATTTAACTAACTATTTAGCATTAAAGTAAAGGAAAATAACTTAAAATGAGGGCAAAAATGCTAACCTTAATCTTCAAAGTCCACCACTTCTCACTAGCACCGATTGTTCCTTTGTCACAGTCCCATCCTAACCTCGTTTCTTTCCCTTTCAACTATTTCCAAAGACCCCATATAGCTCTTATCCAATCAAACTTATTTTTAAGTTTATTTTTATCCTATGGTAAGTTGGTCGCTTTCTAAAATTCTTCCTCCACCTTCTTCCATGATAACCTTTGACAAATAACTTCACCACATTTTCCCTTACTTCTTTGAATATGTTGGTTACAAATGTTACAAAAGATAAGAAGTGTTTCTTTTGACCAACGAACTTTGCCTATATCATTCCTCCCTTAACTTTCTCCTTTGTTTCTTTTTGGGACAAGGCAAAAATAATCCTACAATGTAGACCTTAAAATTTAAATTAACTGTAATTATAGTTAACCTAACCAATTATCAATACCACCATCGCTGCTCATCGTCGCCCTTACCTTCAATGTTACAGCTTCGTTACTTTGATAATATTAATTTTTAATAGCTTTCAGTTTTGTACCTATTTATAGTTGATGTCCATCTTTTCACAACTTAGTCTCAATTTTTTTGGATACACCGTTGCCATCGTTCACTACCTTTCACTACCCTTCACCGCTGTCATAGTTCTGTGATAATCCAATTCTTGTTTTTATTGTTCATTCTCTATCTAGTGCTTCCTGTACTTTTTGTCTGGGATGCTTCCTGTTCGCTTTTTGTTTGTCTATTCTTCCTGTTCGTTTGTTTTTCCTGGTCTGCATTATGCCATATGGAGACAAATGTTTTTGCTAAGGCCATCTCCAACCATTACACTAAATTTTTACACCAAATTTGGTGTAAAGTGGAATATTCTTAGAATCTTTTTACACCAAATTTGATGTTACTCCAACCATTCTACACCAAAATTTTTTCAAAGAATATACCGCAATAATTTAGTTATTAACTTAATTAATTGATATTTATAAAACCACAATAATTTAGTTATTAACTAAATTAATTTTTATTTATTTATTTATTTCTTAAAAATAAAAATAAAAATCATTTTACTTAATTGATTAATATATACTTTATATTAAATTAATATTATTTATAAAATTATTAATTATTTATGTTAAATTAGTATTTTCAAATGCTTTAGTTTTACTTTTAAGTTGATTGTTGTAATTTTAGTTTGATTATAATCTCCAGTCTGATTTCTGTTGTAATTTATTTAAGTCTGGTTGTAATTTCAAATATTTTTGTTGAGTTTTAATTTTTAAAATCAATGGTGTAGTTTAAATTTATGTACTTTTTATTTCAAATTTATTTTTTGTTCTTAACATATTTTATTAATGAATTTATAACACTTATAAATAAGAATTATAAATAAATATTAAAAATAAATTTAATA
>JAOQMP010000005.1:11974982-11996227 GCA_027563575.1 Erythroxylum pedicellare
TCCATACAACCTTGAATTATGCCAAGTATCATCAACTTGAGTTTTCTGAGGAGTCTTGGATGATTCAGCTTGATCTTCAGTCTTCTTTTCTTCTTCAGCTTGATTGCCATTGCAAGGTCCTCAGCAAGCTTCAACACAGCAGGTTTTACAAAGCAATTTATCTTAACAAAAAGGGGTGGGAAAAGGATAGCTAGAGGAAGATTTAATATGCCAAAAGAAAGGAGAGAAGAGTGGCGGCAGATAGAAGAAAGCATGAGATGAAGGACTTTCAATACATAAGAGACAAAAGAAATGGTTGCGGCAAGAGAGTTGAAAAATAGGAGGGTTTGGTGTGAATGAGGGCAGGAATTATTCAATACGGTGAGACAAAGAGAAAGGAATTGGCCGCAGCATAGAGAAAAACAGAAGAAGTGAGTGGTGCATAAGGACAATTGTGTGGTGCGGTGCAGAGAGGGACAAAGCAGCTGACGGCGTGAAAAATACGAAGAACAAAAATAAAGAAAACAAGTTGGCAGCTGCGTAAAAGGAGAGGGTAGCATAGAATGAAAACCACTGTGTTGAGTGTGAATAAGAGAGGTGACTACCAACTTATTTGTCACATCAATGAATAGAAAGGAGAGGAGAGTAGCGTGATAGAAGAAGACAAAAGCAAGAGAAGGGATGGATTGTTGTGACAGATTTTGATTGTGGACCACCAATCTTACTCGACACATCAGTGAAATAGAAAAAGGAAGCAGCTGTAACGTGAGTGGATGTGAAGGACGTTCGGTGGGATCAAAAGACCAGAGACCTCCGTTAAAAATCATCTACACAAGAGAAGAAGGGAGCAGCTGTAGCAAGAGGTGAACAACAAGCAGCTGGTGGTGTGGACACTGGAGAGAAGAAAAACGAAAATAACTCCTTATTACACTCAAGCCACAGCCACCACTTAACATACACTCACCACTCACATACACTCTCCATTCACACGTCAACAGCTAGAAAAAAACATTGAATAAGGAGAACAACATTGGCAGTTGGTGGTGTGAAAACAACGAAGCAGCTGGTGGCGTGAACAACATTGCAGCTAAACTAGATGGAGAGAACGTTGCAGCTGGGCTAAAAGCACATGGAAGATAGCTGGTGGTAAGAGGAACGTTGAAGACAACTGGTGCTAAGAGGAACGTTGAACCACCTGCAGCAGAGAGCTGGAAGGAAGACAACGTGACTTTGTAGAAGAAAAGAGAAGCTGGCAAGAAGATCAGAGGAACGAAGACAGCGAACTAAACGTGGCCAAAACATTTTTCAATCCATGCAGCTCTGGGATTTAATTTATCTTTATTCCTTATTTGTTTATTTTTTTTGAATTTATTCAATGCAATTGTATATTATGCCCATTACTTATGTTACATTTGATGAATATGTGTGAGTAAGCTTTTTTTAGGGTTAAGGTTAAGATTGATATTAGATTGTGATAATTTTTGTGGTATTGATTTTTGCTTGATTAAATGTATATTTAATCTCAATTTAGCTTGATCACCTAGATAAGACATTAGATGATTGAATGCCATGACCAATGGAATTTAATTTGTCGAAAAATTAATCAAGCGACTTTTTTTTTTTGGATTCGAGGAAACCCCGTAGGCGAGCCAAGCGGGCACATCTCTCCGAGGGCCCAACTGGCACACCACTCCACAGGCGGGCCAAATGGGCGCACCTCATCATCGAGGGCCCAACTGGCGCTCCACCTACAGGTAAAACCCTGGCTGCCCCAGGCTCTTACAAGAGGGGCTAGCAGGGAATCGAACTTGGGACCTAACCGAAGCCAAGCCCCGCTCTCAACCATCTAACCACACCCCTTGAGGGCTTGTTCATAATTTTATTAATAATTAATATTAAAGAATATATTTAGTTGATAGTAAATTATAATATAAAAATAAACAAAAAAAACTTCTTGTGGGTTTCATAAGTTATGACAACTGAAAAGTACAAAAACTAAAAATAGAAATAAAAAACTCAAACATGTCTTTTTACTGAATTTGAAGATAAAATTAAAAATGTAAATAGCAATAAACTTTCAATTATTGATTGATTTCTTCTAATAGTGTTCTTGTGTTCACTGTGTTTTTCAATTTCCACAATCTCATGTTCACATATGAGTTTTTATGTACTCCATCTTGTTACTTTATGACTTAGGCTTTTGTCTAATTATGTTGAATGATGGTGTCTAACAAATAATTTGCAATTTCATATGTCATGTCGGAATATCATAGAAACAATTTAATTAAATTTGGCTCATACCTTTAAACCAAGTATAACTTTAAAATATCATAAAAATTAGAAAGTAGACAAAGTTATTGATTCAAGTTTTTAAGATTAATGATTTTCAATTAAAAAAGAAAATTTCACAATTAACTTTTAGGCAATACCTTAATTTATAAAAAGGATCTTGACTAAATTAAGGATGACATTTGTGTTTAGACCTGACTGAGCCTGACCTAAAATCCAAATATATCAAATATAAATGACTTTATTTTTAAAATTTAGATTAAATAACTAATTGGGCTAAGCTTGAGTCTGATCAAGCTCAAGTTTGATCCACAAGCCTTTAACCGATCCAAACCTTAGAATAGACTCGAGTCTTTCTAAAAAATTTTAGGCTAAGTTCGGGTTAAGGGTGGTCCAAGTTCGGTCCTTAACCTAAGTTTAGTTTGATCTAATACCATTATTGTACCAATTGTCTGAATACATTTATTAAAAGATCAAATTATCCTTTGAATATATGGGGATTGACTCTTATAATTGGAAAGTTGTCTCTAATAATTGGAATTCTCATTGCATGCCTGAAATATTATATAAAATTGCAATGTTTCATTGGATAGATTGTTAGGATGACTCCTATATCTCAAAAGTTACATCACAAAATTGAAAATTCGCATTAAATTGTAATTTATGGCTAGACGGATATATTATAGGGGTAACTCTTGTGGCAAATTGGTTACAACTTGTAACCAAATAGAGTATACGGTGATTTCTATGATAAAGAAGTTATAATTAGATAGAGTATAGATGACTCTTATAAATAAAAAGTTTAATTTAATGATAAAGAAGTTTTTTTTTAGAAATTAAAAATATTGCATTAAAAAAGATTCGAGAAGTCATACAATTAGTTCCAACTAAATCAATGATGTTCACTCTTTCCACTAGTATACAATCATTGCTATCTGATGGTATCCATAATAAGCTTCTTAATCTACTATACCATGATGATGATAAAGCAATATGGTATTCATTCTTTTTTAATAAAGGACCTCTCACTAGACTGTATCTTTTATTTTAGAGTCATGTTGAAATATTCACATATTCCTTTCCTTCCAAATTTCATATACCAACTTTGCAAACAAGAGCTTAAAAAGGGTTTGCAACATGTAGTCACTCCATCTCCATAGCAACATGTAGTCACTCCATCTCTTTAGCAACATCCAGAGGTTCCTTAATCTTTTCTGCTTAATTGGCAACATCCATTCAATAATCCCAATCCAGGACGAGGCTAGACAAATTAAGGAGAAAAGATTAAGGAATCTCCTTCATAGGTATCTTATGAACTCATAACCAAAGAACAAATGATCATATGTCCCAATTAATGAGTTGTATAGATAATTATCTAAGGATGGGATGGAACCAAATTGTCTACCTTTAGTTGATAGCCTCTCATTGATTGCCGACCATAAAATAAAACATTTTTTTAGATCAGGTGCCATATAAGTTTATACCAATGAATTGTCTAATTTCTCTCTAAAAAGGCATCCATGTAGGATTTATTTTTAAAAACAACAAAGGAGTCTTTGTCCCATATCATGCAATCACCTAAATAAAATACTCTCAATTTCCCTTATAATAGTATTGTCAAGCTTCTCATGATCTGCTAATCAAGATTAAAACTATTATCCACAATAATTTGCTTAACCGTAGTATGCATAGGAATGAGATTGAAGATACCTATCTTGTCCCATAATTAGTCCCAAGTCATTCTAAAAATTAGTTTAGAATCTAGTCATAGATCCATCATCAAATATGATTTTGAATCAGTCCCCCACCTGAGCTCTTAGTCTCAACTAATGAATCATTATATACGAAGTATCTTGCTTAGGTTCACAAGTCTAGAAATCATTTCGATTCAAATGATAAGAATGTATCCATATAACCTACAAGGATTCCTTATCACTTAACAATCTCAATATCCCTTAATAAGAAGAAATTTATTAGTTTAATTCAAAGAAATTACTCCTAGACCAGCCTCTTTCCTTAGTAAGAAAAATGTTTTCGAAGCTAATTTGGTTATGTAGGAGGAGGCAAAGTTTTCAGTCGATATAAAGTTCCTCGTGATTTTTTTCCATAGACTTGATTAGGATGATGGAAGTGCTATTGTGAGCAACTCAATGAATGTGCAAGGAATTTAAGACAATATCAATTAACTGAACCCTACTTTAAAGGATAATGCTTTATTACACCAATTGTCTACTTTCCTCTTCAACTTAGTAATTAGAGGAAGGATTCAGAAAATGAGGGCTCTTATACAAGATAGGAATTCCTATATAAGTAAATGGGAGATCCTTTTCTTGTAAACCAGTAAGGGAAGAGAGCCAATTTGTCATATATGCAGCTGATAAAGGAAAAAATAAGTAATTTTTCTAATTATTCATTGACAAAACTTAAACGGTTTTAAAAGTTTCCAAGGCCTTCATTAGTGCCTTAATTGAGTATAGGTTAACTTCAACAAAGATCAAGTGGTCATTAAGAAAGTCCAACCAGTGAATACCCAACTTCCTACATTTATTATGAAACTTAAACTTTATTTCTATGCGAATACAATATCTAATTAGATTTGAGAGAACCCATATACAAAGCAAAAAGGTAGGGGGATAGAACATGCCCTTGCCTAATGACCTTAGTCGTTTTAATTAGTTTAGTAGGAGAGCCATTTATCAAGATGCAATAAGACACAGTAGAGATAGATATATCCAACCAATAAACCTTGCAGGAAAACTAAAGGCATATAGGGTATGAATTAAAAAGGACCAATCAACATAATCAAAGGCTTTTTCTAAAATCTAAATTGATTACACAACTCTTAGAAGACTTTTTCCTTTTGTAATTCTTGTAAAATTCTTGAACTAGTAGTATGTTATCACCTATATCTATCCCTTAAATATAAATTGGTTGTGTTTCATTATTGGTGGTTTAATATCACTCTTCAATCTTGTAAGAAAGAGCTTGGAGATCAGTTTATAGATGAAATCGTAGCATTAAATTGGCTTGAAGTCTTATTTAGTGTTTTCGGAATAAGGCTAATGAAGGTTATATTGAATTCTCTAAATGGGTGACCTCTATTAAAGAAACTCGTAATTGTATATATAAGTATAACCTTTATATGATCCTAAGACTTTTGAAAGAAAAATCCATTAAGTCCATCAAGTATAGTGCTTTATTAGGTTTTAAACCAAACATTTCCCTTTCAATATTAGCTATTGTAAATGGAGATTCTAGATAGACTGCACATTTATTGGAGATTTTCTTAGAAATAAATAAATTCAATAAGGACTTTGAAGAACTTATCTAATCAGTATATCCAAGAGTTCCAGAGAAGTAATGGAAAGCAGTGTCAAGTAACTTTGCTTACGAAGATACTATTGTTCCATCTTCTTTCTATAATAAGTATATTATATTTTGGTTCCTTTTAACAAGTAAAGGCCTATAAAAAAAGGAGATATTCTTGTCTCCATTTTGAGCCATTATACCTTTAATCTTTGCTTTGAAATAGAATATTAAACCTTTAAAGCTTTACTATATTCATTGATAGCTCTCTTTTCATCATCCTAAAGTGTTTATTTATAAGATCCACGTATAGTAGTTGTTTATTCTATTAAATTGGTCCTTAGAACATGTAATAGCCTCATTTATGTTAGTATATTTAGTATAATTAAGTGACTTGAGTTTCCTTTTAATGCATTTGAGCTTCTCATTACAAATGTAGGAAGGATAACCATAAATAGAGATATTAAGGCCCTTAAGTACAATATAATGAAAGCTAAGATCACTAGATAAAAAGTTATTAAATCTGAAAAGAGAGCTAACCTTCATCCTAAGGTTCAAGTTACTTATAATAATTGGTGAGTGATCAGAAAAGTGAGGGATACTAAATTCTGCTTACTATTTGGGAAGTTTGAGAGCTAGTTAAACTATAAGACATTCAATTTGATTTTTGAAAACCATAGATGTTGTTACTTATTGCTCCATATGAAGTAATTACCTTTAAAGTTAATATTAGTGACCTCAATTTCAAAAACACAATTTGCTAGATCGCTAATGAAATTCCTAATGCTTTCATTACCATCAGTTTCTTGGGGGTAAAGTATATTATTGAAGTCCCTAATTAACAACTATAGGAGCTAAGAGGTGGGGTGAATTTCCTACAATTTCCTCCATTAAACAGACCTCTGAAGGTGAAATTAGAAGCATAGATGAAAGAGATCTATATCATCACATTTATGTTCAAAATAAGTAGTTCCATATATACTAATTGATTAGTTATAGAGGTATTCATTACCCTTATTTTCATTGGATCATAAGCAATTACAATTATGCCATAGTTGTGTGCCAAGTAATTGGATAAGACAAACCAACATTTATTAAAAAAATAAGTTACTTAAGTCATTCCTCACTAATCTTGGTTTCTGAAAAAACCCATTAAAGATATTAAAAAGATAAAAATCGTTAAACAAAATTTGTTTCCTAAGGCTATTGAACCCTCGGACATTCCGACATAAAATTGTCATTTGATAGTCAATTTGGAGCTAAATCTCCTTTGCTTCCTGTTAAATTTCAACTTAGCAATTAAAATAAAGTCCTTTATATAGTCTTGAGCTAATTTTGACTTAGCAAGACCAACCAAGTTTATCTCTTGATCAAAATTGTGAGGCTCGGTATATATTTTAGTTTGTTTTAGAATAAATGAACAAATTTGAACTAGTTATATCCATATTACCTACTAGAAATTTAACATGTCTTGTAGTTTCCACGGTTCCTTGTTTGGCCTATCTCCCTTATTTCTTCTTTGTGTCATTTTACTCTCTGGGGTCAAATTTGAAATCCTTTTTCTCTCAAGTTTTTTTCCTTCTTCCATACAATTTTTGGTCATCAATCCATCATAATTACCTATTTTAAAATGCCTAACTATAGGTCTCCACTCTTTGCTTTGATAGTGAGGTTGGGGTCTCCAATGATAGGTTACTATTGTAACATTCTCAATAAGTTCCCCATTTTTCATCCATCCGCATCAAAGGAATCACTTCTCTAAAGTTTGATTTATGTCAGTCAAAACACACAACCAAGCATAGTGGGTAATTGATGTGAGGAGAAAAGTTACAAAAGCGGGGGAAGTTAAAGTAGGAGAACTAGTGTGAAATTTGGGGGGTTTTGTGGGAATAAAACAATAACGGGAAGACAAGGTAGTGAAGGTAAATATAGATGAAGTATAATAAACAAAGAAGCTAGTTTCAAAGGAGAAGAGAGGCAAAAAGGAAACTATAGCTTTAGGTTTAATGGGTTAGAGAGGAGGATCGGCCAGGGACAATGACAAGGACAGAGAGGGAAACCATAGTATAGTCAGGGACAAGGATAGGGGGATAGGGAGAACGATGGGAATAGGTACAAAGATAGGAATGAGGACAAGAATATAAAAAATTCAATGAAGGTATAAACTTTAAACAATAGACTTAAAATGGGTTTTAAGGTCTATTTCTTATTGGGAGTTAGGATAAGGTCTAACCAAATCAATCTAGTCAGGTCCAGCTTAAGAACCAACCTCTTGTAGAGTTTGCCTGCCAAAGTTTTCTAGTATTAACTTAAATTTGTTAAAAACTTCTATATGAAAGTACTTAAATGACTACTTAATTTAAAGGAAAATAAATTAACAAGTCTCTAACATTTAAAAGTTTTTAATTCATTACTAATTTTTAAACATTTAAAATTTATTTTCATACAATATAGGCCAAAATGTTGTCACCGTTATTTATTTATTAATATGAATAAATAGTTAGATAACCTATGTGACTTTATTTAAGCTTAACCTTATTTTTTTCTAGCCCACCTGACAACAAAATAATCTTATATTTTATTAATCCTCAAATTGTCCCTCCCTTTTAGGAACAAGTGCAATCCTAAGTTATTCACTCCCTATTGAATCACGTCGATGTTTTTGCTAATTTCATTACTAAAATAACCCTAATTTAATTTTTTTGTCCCAATGTGTTATCTTCCCTCGTCACTTCCTATCGCATCAACTCCATCAAAGAACATCATGTCTCTATTAAAGATATTAAGACTAAGGTATAAGAGAAGATCTTCCTAAGGGATGTTAGATTTAGGTTCCACTCCTTAATGTAGGGAGTGTAAATAGGTAGAGATCAAAGGTACTTTCTAAAAACTCTAATTTGTCTGATTTTAACCCTTTTGTTTCTTTTCAATTCCTCGTTAACCACTTTCGGTTGGAATAGTTGGTTGATAAGATTTTTAAAACTAAATTTGGACTTTTGCATGTAAGAAACATATAATATATATTATCAAAATTTTGATACAATATACAGTTGTAGGAAATATCCAAATCAATCACTTACACTATTAAAACATGTTTACTTTGGTAAATGAAGTTATGTTTCTTCTATATTATGATTGTAGATATACAGTGGATTACCCAAGAGCATAATGTTATATTAATTCCATAGTTGTCTTTTAATTTATACATAAGAACTCTTGGGAATTTGGTGCCTACCTCTTCTTAAGTTCTCAGCCTTTATTAAAGAGTAATGCTTATATCTAGAATTGTCTAAATCTTCTTTAAGTATTCTTTCCTTTCTTTTTTCTCCACACATCTCCTTTTTGTAGAGTTTTCTTTCATTGTGTAATATTTTATGCTATAACTTAGTCAAGGAATTTGTTTTGTTTTTATTCATTTGTTACTCCTATATGGCTAAACATCTTCTTGTACGTATCTAGTCCTCTAAAAAATTGCTAACTAATCTAGCATTTTTAGGAATTATTTTTTTATGAAGAACAACTCTTTTTGAAGGAGTTGAAATAAATGATAAACATATTAAATATTAAATAAATCACTAGAAAATTTTGTTAGTAACATGATGTTTTGCCATCGTAGGCATCCCTTACTTATTATCATTTCCTTGTTTCATTGCTTCCCTTATATGTTAATATTTCATTGCATCAAACAATTACTTGGTTATAGAGGAGTAGTAATCAATTTAATTGGATCATATGAGCTTCCACAAATTGATCAAAGTAATTTTTTTCAATAGAAACGAAAGTTGAAAGCTTATACAATTTACATAATAATTAAACATAATATATATGCTTTTTACGTGCATAAAGGTGAATGCATGCATATAATCCCTAATTTTAAGCTTTTTTTATTCTTTTTAACACCTTTATACTTAATATAACAGTGATATTTATAATAGATACTCAAAGATGGATGGTTAGGGTGAAAAATTAGTTATGTTTTATGGTGAAATGTCTACAGGGAAGATGTTGAAGGTTAGAGCATTGAAACTAAAAGGTTTTATTGTTAGGACCTTAAGAGGATGCTTATTGAAAGATGTTAAAAGGCCTAAAGGAAATAGGTTCTTGTGTAGGATGCTAGGTGGTAGTCTAAAAATGGTTTGATAGAGATGATAAATAGTGATGATTGCATGATGAAAATATATAAGGTTATTATAGAACATAAAGCAATAGAGATCTATGTTGATCGTGGATCCAATTTTCCATATTTATATTTTAAAGCTAGTATTGAATGGTTTAAAGATGCTACTGATGTTAAGGGTATTACTAAGATTGCAAATGTTCCTATGAAAATCACTAAATCCATTATTGTACAACTTTCAAATGAAGATTTAATTTAGCAAAAAGTTGTGGCTATAAGTGATAGTGCAATTGTTCTAATTACGTAAGAAGGAAATGCATTCGTTAATGCAAAGATTATAGAGGAGTTTTACTATAGTTTTTATAATGAAGAATTAGTAGTATCTAAAGGAAATATGTACAACATATAAAAAAAAGGAGAAAGCTGAAGATAAAAATATAGCAGATTATGGAGATCATAGTTATGGGATTAACATAGAAGATGAAAAATGATAGATTATTTTGATTTAAATAAAAATTGTAGTTTTGAAGAGAAAGATGTTTCAAATTTTGATAAGGCGATACAACATAAATCAACATTTCCTTGATTTAACCTTTATAAGAAAAGATTGAGATTGGTTAAGTTAAGTTATTTAAAGATTATGGGAATTTCTAGGAAGCACTTTACAAGTTTATAATTGATAAAGGGGAGTTTTTCAATAAGTGTTTTTATTCTCTGATATTACACGACCTTCTTTCTAGACTATTTTTATCTGCCTTTTTAGACTATTTACCTTTTTACCCCTGAAATTTTCCATTTTTAAAAAGTTAACCAATGTCTCTATTTTCCTGCTATTCTGGGAAGCATTCTTGGTAAGACCCTTACTGGGTCTTACGATCACGAAAGGCCACTTAAAAGCTTAGATGCACACTGAGGATTTTAGCATTGTGGCAAACCTATCCTAAGAAGAATATCTAAAGTTACATTGAGATGTACAAAAAGACATAAATGGTTTGGTTGAAGCATCCTTAACTCCCAAAGCTATAATGGTGAAACGACGTGAATCTTCATCAAAAACATTATGTTAATGCTTGGAAAAATAGATTGGATATTCAGCAACAGAAAGGGAAATTGAAACACTTTTAGGAAGTAATAGTGGATGGTGTCCTCACTCCACCTATCGAATTACTCAAAGTTGGAGCATTAGTGTGGTCCTTAGCATTAGTATGCTTTTTTTGAAGCAAAGGACTAGCTTTTCCAGTTGTTCAAGCCTAGAAAATTGTAAGGAGGAGGAGCAAGTAGGGTTGAGAAGACAATGCATATGGATGATGGTTCATTTCTATTCAAATTTAGCTCTGAAACATGCCTAAATGAAATACTGGAGCAGGAACCTTGACACATTGGAGGTCAACCAATGTTCTTTAAGAAATGGAAGCCAGATATCAACTATGACAGGGGAAACATTGATAACATTCCTATGTGGTTTATTTTTCATAACGTTCCCTTAGAATTTTGGACTATAGAAGGACTTTGCTACCTAGCTAGCTCCCTAGGTAAGCCAATATGTATGGATTCAAAAACAACAAGCATGGAAAGGATATGTTATGTGAAGATGTGTGTGGAGATTTAAAAAATGCTAACTTACCTGATAACATTCCAATAACGAAGTTGGGAGAGGTGGGAGATCTGGTGAAAATGGATATTCCTATTTCTTATCCACAGAAGCCAAATAATTTCAGTGAAAAATCAACGGCTACTGGAAGAAAGTTCAAAAATGGTGGACATAATGAACTCATGGGACGAGAACCTATGAAGGAAACTCACACTAATAAGGAACAACATTTAGAAAAAGTAAATCAAGTGATTAAGTCTAATCTATAGGAAGAAATAAAGAAGATTTAAACGAATGCTATGAAAGCTACTACACAAATTTTAACTAAGGATATTGATGAATCTAGAGACAATAGAGAAGAGATTGCTAATCAGGGAGGGAACACTATGGAAAAGGAAGTTGAAAAAGAATTCGCTACTAGCTCTAGGAGAAAATTTGTAAGAAGAAAAGAGAAATCTAAATAGAATGTGGATTTATCCTTTCATAAACATGACAATATTCATTTGTAACGTTATAGGGCTTAATGACCCTCTTAAAAGGCAAGTTGTGAGAGATGTCATTTAGGAGAAGGAGCTTTGTTTTGTAGGGCTTCTACAGACTAAATTAAAGCAAGCTTAAATGCAAAAGTGCCTAAGCTTTTAGGGTGTAGATTGGAAAATTCTCTCCAACCATGTTTTTCACTACAGCGGAAGGATTATTTGTCCATACCACTCGAACAAAATCATAGTTCAAGTAACTTGGTAGTCAGATCAAATATTGCATCTTAAATGCTAGCTTTATAGAGTGCATACCAAATTTGAATTGCCTGTAATCTATGCCTCCAACTTTTTGTTTAAAAGGGCCAAACTCTAAGAAGATGTTAAAGCTATATATGCTGCAATATCATATCTATGGTGATATCTGGGGACTTTAATTGCATCTTATCTCCCATATAAGTATAAGGAGGTAGAATCCATTAGGTTAGAACTTATGCTGAGCTATCTGATCTAGTAAAAGATGTAGGTCTAGTGGATCTAAGTTTCACAGGTATATTTTTCATCTGGTCTAACAAATAGCAAGGGGAGTTATTGATCATAAAGAAGTTGGACAGATTGGTAAACCATTTTTTGCTCCAACAGCTCCCAATTTCTTATGCCTATTTTGGTGACAACATCTGCCCTGGTCATTCTTGAATAAAGATTCTATGTTCCTTCCACTCTAAAATTTCAAGAGTGCCTTTCAAGTTTTTCAACTGCTTATCATAAAACCAAGCTTCCAAAACTTAGTTTAGGCTAAATGGAGTGGAGTAGTGAAAGGATTCAAAGTCTCTTAGCTCATGAAAAAACTAAACACTATTAAGGCTACTATTAAGGAGTTTGTTAGAAAATAGTACAAAGGGATGTTTGAAGCCAAGAATAATTTAAAGCTTGCACGGGAGAATTGCTATAAATATCCTTACAACAATTGCATAAAAATTCAAGAGAATTAAAGATTAAAGGAGTACCAAAAGGCTTTATCTATGCACAATGTTATTTTAAAATAGAAATCAAAGATTGATTAAACTAGAGATGAGGATGCTAATACCAACTTCTTTCACTCTTTGATCGTAGCTAAAAGAAATAAGAACAAGATAAATGAGTTGCTTGATAAGAATGGGATTCCATATACTAATTAGGAGAAGCTGTAGGAAACTGCATTGGCATTCTTCATCAATTTGAAGGGATTCGATAACAACATTACCCCTAAGGAATTCAACTTTAGCAAAATTCAACCAGTCAAGAGTTAAGGGAATCTTTGGTGTCACCCATTACACAACAGGAAATTAAAAGTAGTTCTTCTTTGATTGCATCCATCCAAAGCTCCTAGACCTAATGGATATTCTACTTTTTTTCTTTCTAGGAAACTTAAGATATCAATGGTACACTTTTCACAGAGGCAGTCTAGGTGTTTTTCATTTTATCTAAGATGTTGAAGGAGATGAACCATACCTTTATTTGTATTATTCCAAAGAAGCAAAATCCCTTGTCAATGGTGGACTATAGACTTATATCTTGTTACAATATGGTTTGTAAAGTAATTGCAAAGATAGTGGCTAATAAATTAAAGCTGGCTTTAAAAAGATATCATTAATCTTGCTCAGGGAGCATCATCACTAGAAGATCTATAAGTGACAACATTATGCTTATCCCGGATTTAATGAAGGATTATGCTTTAGGCAAAGCCATCATAGGTTGGTCCTTCAAAATAAATTTCTTCAAAGCATTTGATACCATCTTACGGAGTTTTATTCAATCTTGCTTCTAAGCTCTTAAATTTCTTGAGCAATTTATGGAATGGATAATGCTATGCATCATTTCTACCCCTTTTAGCACTCTTATTAATGGAGCCTTTTCAAAAATAAGGTAAGGGGATCCTCTCTCCCTTTAGTTATTCACATTATATGTGAAAGCTTTATCTAGGATGCTCAACAAACTAATTTCCTACAATGGTATGTTTCAATACCATTATAGATCTAGAGAATTGAGAATCACTCATTTGATCTTTGCTAATGAACTTATGTTGTTATGTGGTGCTAATTCACAATCCATTGTGATCATTTTGGGAATCTTAGAGTTTTTCTCAACTTGCTTTGTCTTGAAGGTCAATATAAACAAAAGTAACATATTTATATCTTTTAATGTGAGGAACCAATCTGAATTGAGCAGAAGAGTTGGATATAGATGATGTTTGAATAGTCTTAGGGTGTATAAGCATAACTTGAATAGTTAAGATCTATATATAAGATTACATACTCGGGAAAGTCAATTGGGCATGCATTGAACATAACACGTATACATGTGTATGATTGAGTACTTATTTGATTAAACAAGTTAGTAACGTGTACATATATGTGTATTGCATGATTTAGAAGCACAAATTGATCAACAACTTCTAGACATTGTCGGCTCGTCAAGGCAATAGCTATCTAAAGCATACTGTGAGTTAACCTAGATGTTTACTTACTATATTTGAATTGTTCTTAATTAACTGTTAAATACTGAACTATTACAGATGTGATTGTGTTAATTCTGAACATTGATGGTCTAAGGAGTTTGATATTTAGGACTGTATTGGAAGTGTTTGCAAATTGAATGTGAATATAGAAATTGTGTTCTCAACTACATGTTGAATGCCAAAATTAGATCCGATGAATGTACTATATGACTGTGCACATTGAATGAGAGTTACTAATAGCATAATATGTGATTTGATGCATTTTCATTACATTGATATGCATAATCAAATAAAGGAGTTGTGACCGGAGTGACCAACGTAAAAAAGAGCTTAAAGCTAAAAAATGTGCAAATAGAGCCACAAGCTCAACGATTAATGAGCCTGGTATCCACAATAGCTATAGGACAGTATCTAAAATGAGCCCAGTATCTATAATGGATATGAGATAGTTAAATAGGCGCTTGGTCATAACAAAATAAAAATGAAAGTGGAATCTCACGTTCATTGCATATAAATCTTTACATGTATCATATGAATCATTGTAAAGAATGACTAAATTGAGTTGATATAATGTTATGCTACGTTTGTGTACATGAATGATTGTGAAAAAAAGTACTGAATTGTGATGATATAGTGATCTGCAATACTTGTATACATGTTAATGATATGAATGATTGAGGTGAAAGATTGGATTGTTCTGAAAAGATAATATGACATGTTTGTATTATAATGTGCTTATTGAGATATGATGTATAGCTTGATTTGGTATACAAAACTGTATAGGAATTGATTCAAGATAATGTGATATACTTGTGATGTTGTGTTTTGACTCGAGTGAGCACATCGATGATGGTTCACTCACTGAGTTTGCAAAACTCATCAAAATTGCAACATTTTTTTAGGTACTGAGGAGACATAGCTTCTAAGGCAATCTAGTAGCAATTTAGTATTATCAATTTTGGAATCAAGAATGGCTCAAAGGTCTGATCAGCTGATGTTTGAGGAGTTTAGATAGATTGTTTCTGTTAGCATCTCATTTCATGTTAGATATTTTGTAAAGAAAAGTCAACTCTCATATGTTTTTGTAATATACATATATGGGTTATGAGATGTAATGGCAATATAAATGATGTTTGTGAAATGAAATGAGAAATGTTGAACTTATGATCACTTATGTTTTGTATGATGCCATAATAGTGATTGCTTTAACATGGCATTCTCATGGGTTATGTTCTTGAATGTCCTCTAGATTTTTAGATATTTGCTCTATAGTAGTGGTGTGTTATAATTTTTGGTATCAGAGCATAGTTTGGCATCTTTAGGGACATATAAGAGCATTTAGACATGATATATAGTGAGAGATTTGTATAGTGATCATAACTATTGTTTGTTATAGATCATCCACTATAGGAGATCAAGTTGCAAAGTCAACTGCCCTTGAGTCCATAGGAGCCAATAAAGAGTTCTCCAGTACCATAGTCTAAACAAATGCCTCCGAGAATTCATGAGAGGACAGAGAGAAGGTATGATAAGCTTAGAAAATAGGGGGTTGTAGACTTCCATAGAAGTACAGACCCTACGGAGGCAAAAGGATGGTTGGAAAGAATAGAGTGGGTAGTTGATTAGATGGACTGCGAATCCGATGAAAGGTTCAACTATACAGTCTCGCTACAAGGTCCAGTTTATCAATGGTAGAAGGCTGTTCCTAGCAATTTCGTTTGACCTTGTAGACTGAAATGAGAAGATTTTCTAAAAATTTTCAAGGAGAACTATATGCCCAAGATTTACCTGGATAGGAAGATGAAGGAGTTTTTAGATCTGAAACAGGGGAATCTTATTGTAGTTGAGTATGAGGTGAGATTTAATAAATTAATTGGGTATGTTATTGCATTAATTCTAACTGAGGAAGACAAGTGTAGGTGGTTTGAAGGCGAACTGAATATGGAGATCAGAGCGAGACTAACCATTACCAATTTAAGTAGCTTTACTGAGCTGAGAGCTGCCTCAATCCGAATTGAACAATCACTAAAAGATGGGCAAGGAAAGTATAGGCAAGAGTTTAGAATGAAGAGGCAGGGTGAGTCCTAAGTTAATTCTGCCAGGAGATTTAGTAAATTCCAAAATAGATCATTCCGATGACTAACTAGATCGAGACAATCGGGATTTAAACCGAGAGGTGGTTTTATTCTGGTTGGTAGTGGAAAAGGCAAGTAACTGGTGGACAAACACAACAGATGCTCATTTATGAGCACTGTGGAAAGAAACACGGTGGAGAATGTTAGAGGTTAACGAGAGCATGTTTATGTTGTGGCTCTTATGAGCATCAGCTTAGAGATTGTCCCATAACCTTTAGAGCACAGTATAGAGTGAGAAAGGGATCAATGGCTAAGACTACTACCCAATAAAATAGAGTTAGTGGAGCAGGACAGAGAGGCAGAGGTAGAGGCAGAATTAGTTCAGTAAGTCCTAGTGTTACGACTGAGGTATGGAGTAACCAACTGCAGTCTCAGGTCAAGATCTTTGCAATCACCATACAAGAGGTGCAGAACTCCCCAAATGTTATTACAGGTGTGTTAAATGTGTTTCAATTTAAGGCGTTTGCATTATTAGGTCCAGGATCCACATATTCATTTATTGCACCACATTTGGCATATAAACTACATTGTGAGAGAGAGGTGATGAAATGTGGCTTAGAAATGAGTACTTTAGTGGGAAGTACTACAGTGAGTGGGGAAATCTGTAAAGGGTGTATCATTCAGATTGATCAGGCAGAGTTGAAGGCCAACTTGATAATATTACAATTGAAGGAGATAGATCTCATATTAGGTATGGACTAGCTTATTGCACATAGGGTGGCAATGAATTGTTATACTAAGGAAGTGACTATTGAATCTCCTAATCAACCAAGGGTGATATTTCGAGGTGTTAGTCAAGTAGTGCCAGCTAGGTTGATTTCCACAATGAATGCTCTCAAACTGATTTAAGGTGGATGTGAGGCATACTTAGCTTATGTAACTGATACCCAAACTGAGTAGATTGTACAAGACATTCCTGTTATTAAGGATTTCCTAGATGTGTTCCCTACTGAATTATCGGGTTTACCACAAAAAAGGGAGATAAAGTTTATGATTAACTTAGTTCCAGATACCGCTCCTTTATTGATTCCTTAGTATAGGATGGCACTTGTGGAACTTAAGACTCAATTGCAAGAGTTATTAGATAAGGGTT
This sequence comes from Erythroxylum pedicellare, assembly GCA_027563575.1. NCBI lineage: Eukaryota > Viridiplantae > Streptophyta > Magnoliopsida > Malpighiales > Erythroxylaceae > Erythroxylum > Erythroxylum pedicellare. Next base: position 11,992,466 of record JAOQMP010000005.1, read on the forward strand.
TCATCAGACCCAATGTGTCACCCTGTGGAGCTCCAATGTTGTTTGTGAAAAAGAAGGATGGAATTTTGAGATTGTGTATTGACATAGATAGTTGAATCGGGTAACAGTGAAGAATACGTATCCTTTACTGAGGATTAATGATTTACTTAATCAATTACAAAGAGCTCAGGTGTTTACTAAGCTAGATTTAAGATCAGGTTACTATCAGTTGAAGATAGCAGAAGTTGATGTACTAAAGAGTGCATTCAAGACTAGATATAGGCACTTTGAGTTTTTGGTGATGCCTTTTTGATTGACAAATGCTCCGGTAACTTTTATGGCATTGATGAATAAGGTATTCCATCCTTACTTAGATCATTTTGTGATTTTGTTCATAGATGATATTTTAGTGTACTCGATGAGTAAAGAGGAACATTTTGAGCACTTGAGGTTAGTCCTATAGATAATGAGAGAGAAGCAATCGTATGCTAAGTTCAGTAAGTGTGAATTCTGGCTTGATCAAGTAGTATTCTTGGGTTATATAGTGCCTGAAAAGGGCATACAGATGGACTCAAAGAAAGTTGAAGCAGTGATGAAGTGGGAAGCCCTGAGAAATGTGTCTAAAATCTAGAATTTTCTCAAATTAGTAGGATATTACAAAAGGTTTATCGAGGGGTTTTCATTGATCTTTGCCCCTTTGACAAAACTTTTGAGAAAGAATGTACCTTTCAAATGGATTGATGAATGCCAAAGGAGATTTGAGGAGTTAAACCACCAGTTGACTACAACACTAATGTTAGCTATTCCATCCAGATTTGGAGGATCTGTAGTGTATAATAATGCTCCACACCAGGGGTTGGGATGTGTATTGATGTAGTATAGCAGAGTGATTGCATATGCATCGAGACAGTTGAGATCTTATGAATTTAATTATCCGGTTCATTACTTAGAACTTGTTGCAGTGATGTTTGCATTGAAGATTTGGAGATATTATCTGTATGTTGAAACATTTCAGATATTTACAGACCATAGAAGTTTGAAATATTTGCTGAGTCAAAAGGAGTTGAATATGAGACAAAGGTTGTGGATTGAGTTACATAAAGATTTTGATTGTATAATTGAGTATCACCCTAGTAAAGCTAACATTGAGGTTGAAACATTAAGAAGGAAATACAATAGTAGTATTGCATAGATACAGACATCAAAGTTACCAAACCTAGTACAATTAAGAGCATTAAATGTCGAATTGAATTTGGGGCAAAATGAAGCATTATTAGCTACATTAAAGCTTAGGCCAGTATTGCATGAAAGGATCAGAAAAGCTCTAAGTAAAGATCAAGGATTAGTGAAGTTTATTGAGAAGTTGAAACAAGATTCGAGTTCTGAGTTTAAGTTGAGAGATGATACATTGTGGTTGAAGCAAAGATTGTGTGTACCTGATGTTGATGATTTGAGAATAGAGATTTAGGAGGAAGCTCACATAGCAGTTTATGCTATACATCCTAGTACTACCAAGATGTACAGTACTATGAAACAAAATTTTTGGTGGCCAAGGATGAAGAAGCAAGTGGCGGAGTATGTTGCTAAGTGTTTGACTTCTTAATAGATTAAGGCTGAGTATCAGGCTTCAGTTGGAAAGTTACAGTCATTGCCAATTTCGGAGTGAAAATGGGAGATGATTACTATGGATTTCATTATGAGTTTGCCTAAAACTCCGAATCAACATGATGCTATATGACTCATTGTTGACAAATTGACGAAATCGGCCCATTTCTTACCTATGAGGGAGAATAATACACTGGATCAGTTGGCCCTGAGGTAAGGAAATGAAATAGTGAGATTACATGGAGTTCCATTATCTATTGTATCAGATCAGACCCCAGATTTACTTCAACATTTTGGAGTAGTTTACAGTCAACCATGGGTACAAAGTTGAATTTTAATACAGCATTTTATCCTCAGACAGACGGATAGAGTGAGAGAACTATTAGGACTATTGGGGATATGCTTAGAGCTTATGTTTTGGAGTTCCAAGAAATATGAGGAAACAATACTCCCATCTGTTTAATCAATCAGGTAAGAATTTCGAGGACGAAATTTCTTAAGGAAGGGAGAATTGTAATAGTCGATTTTTCAAATTAAGGGATTAGAACCTTAAAGTATTGCATATAAGCTATATCATTGAAAATTCATGAATTACATTTCATTGACGTGCATATCAATAGCATACACACATGAATTATGAATTAGTAAACATTGTAAGAATATATATGCACTCAATTGACTCATTCCGGAGTATGAAAGGTTTAAAATGATCATGATGTTAATTGTGTATTATTTATGCCTTACATTTTGGTTTGATTGATTACAAGTAGTAAATTTGGAATTAATTGGTACAATTGAAAAATTGATTAATTAAAATGTACATTTGGTCTAGGAAAAATATCAAGTGGTAAGATAAATTGATACATGGAAAATTAAGATGCATAAGCCTAGGAATTAGTGACATTTAGCATGAAAAATTAAGTGACAAATGGTATAGCTAATTAATTGAAAAATGGCAACAATGAGTGGGTGACAAATGTCCTAGCTTAATGGTGACATTTGGCAAAAAATATGCAGGACAAATGGAGAACATGCTTAGGGACATATGTCATGGTATTATGGAGATACCTAGCATCTAAGGTGTTAAGTTTCTGTGGGAGTAATATTAGTTTTGTTCATTTCTTCTTCTTTCTTCTTCTCACATCACCAAAAGACTCTCACCTATACATCCCTATATCTTGCCTATGTTTGTGTCCAATTGCTACACCAATAATCCATGCTTTCACCCTCACAAAATTAGGTGAAGAATCAGAACATAATTTTTCTTGTTATAGCCTTTGACCCTAGCTGAAATCCATTTAATTCCCACCTTGAATTCGTGATAATTTTTGCATGCATGGAGAGCTAAATTAGCTTAATCTTTGAGCTAAAATTTGAGGTAGACAAGTAATCAAAACTTGATATTTATGGCATGTTATAATAGACAATTTATGATGATGAAATTGGGATGGATTGTATATGATGATGATGTTGAAGATGTGCTGGAAAATGGAGAATGAATGGGTACCTTTCTATTTTTTTTCCTTATACGAAAACAATATTTTATGGGCTGTTGTATGGATGATTTAAGTTGGGATTTGAAGTATAACTGATGAGGAATTCATGCTAAAGATAGGTGTTATTAAGGTGTTTTAAAATCTGGAAAAAATTAGAGTTGTGGGTGTGTGTAAAAAAGTGACTGTAATGATATAAGTGACTAGAATTTTGTAAGCCTTTGTGTGACCAATATAGAAGTTAAATTAACCTAAAATGAAGTAACCTTAAAGGACATGAAATATGAAAATTTTCAGGTATTAGTGATGTCTTTAAGCTTGTAAAATTCATGAAGTATTAAAGGTAGTAAAGTTACACACATTAATGAAGTTGATTACAAATTCTGGAATTTTTATTTCAACCTTGTGTACATGTCGAACCAGTTAAGAAATTTCACTCTTAATTGGTATATTTGGACTTTATTAAGGCTAGGAATGAGTCTAGATTATTGTTTGATTAATTGGTTAAGAGCTTGATAAGTTACGTAGTTAATTGATGTGATAACCTAAAGAATTGGACTGTTTTTATGTGGTTGAGTTCAAATATGGAAATTATGATTTGTTAAAGAAATAAATGAGTTCTTTTAATGCAAACATGATCTTAAGGACATGAGTAATGTGTATAAGGTATGGATGAATGAGCATT
>JAOQMP010000005.1:11997025-12012701 GCA_027563575.1 Erythroxylum pedicellare
GTTATAATTTATGTCCTTAAATCGGACAATCAATCCCATTCATTTCTAAATTCTATGATAAATTGCAACTTCCTCTCGAGTCTCGACCAAACCGTGAATAATTAACAACTAAGACAAATGACAAAATTCACAAAACACAACAATTCAATTCCAGCATTCCAAACAATTCAGAATTTCAGATACACTCATACAGATACACCTACCCAACCAATTCAGATATCGAAACATTCATCATAAAACCAACACCGATCCATCATCCAACCAATAACCTAAACCATCATCCATTCTAACATTCTAATCCAACACAATAAAAATTGCAATGAAGCATGAAAAAATCGAAATAAGAAAAAATAAATCATTTGCTTTGCTTCGGGTTGCTTCGGGTCTTTGGGTTTTCGGGTTGCCTCTTCGATTCTTTGGGTTGGGTCATGAGTTGAGGCATTTCCGGTGGCTTTCCATGTAGATTAGCCAAAGCTGTGACCTTCGGTGCGGTGTATCAGTGCAGTGGTGTGGTGTGGTGTGTAACGGTGGTGTCTTTGGTGCAGTTTGGCGGTGGCGCGGTGCAGTGTAGCAGGAGGAGCTGAGGAGGATGAGGGAAGGAGGAGACTGAGAGATAGAGACTAGGGTCAGGGAGGGGAGAAGCAGAGACGGCGGCGTCGGTGAGATAAAAGTGCGAGAGTGAGAGCCGAGAGTGAGAGGGTGAGGGTGAGTTTGAGAAGTGAGAATTGAGAAGTGAGAAGTGCTCGAGGGTAGGGGGATTTAGGTTAAAATTTTTAATTTTACAAAATTGTCCTCCATTTTTTAGAATTTCACGGTACCGGTCAGTATGTCCCGATATGGTTGATATCAGTTGGTACCGAACGAAAACAACCAGTACCAATCGATATTTGAGGTCAGTATCGACAACACGGATACCATACCATTTTTTGACCAATACCATCCAGTACGATATGGTATTTGTATCTCTGGATGTGAGTATTAGCTATATATATCTTAGTATTTCTCTAAATATTCTTATAAAAATTTAGAAAGAGCAAAAGAAATCAACACCATCATTTTCTCCAATATCTTTCATCAAGCCTTTAGAATACTGAAAACCCTTTGAATACAACTTCTCAATGATGAATGGGTTCGATTAAAAACTTCTCGAGATCCTCTTAAATTGGCAAGAGCTAACTAAAGTTGAGAGATCACTAAAATGGTTTTAAAAATAAGCTTGAGAATTAGTTTAGTTGGATCACACCAAGAGTTTTTCTTCAAATGTAACACCATCGAACTTAATATGAAATTGGGTTTGTAAAAATGATATCAATTTAATTTCTAATTTAAGAAAATATAATTTTTGTTATTTTAATTTAAATTTTCCAAAATTTAAAAATTGAAACTATATTTTTAATATATTAAATTAAAATAAAATTGTTTTGGAAAAATGTTTATATTAATCTCTTAAAATTTAAACTTAGATAAAAATAATTAATTTAAATTTGACTAATTAATTTTAGATTAGATTGAATTGAATTAAACACAATATACAAGTGATAATAATATTATATACTAAATATTGATATACAAAGAGATCTAAATATTGGGTCTATACTAAAGTAATTAATGTAATATAAGTATAGATAACAAATTTAAAAGTATTTAATTATTTGAAAATTTTTAATTTAGTATTAAATATTTTAAAATTTTAATTTAATGACTAACTTTTTAAAATTTGTATAAATTAAGTCAAATTTATATCTCTATCCCTATCTTTGAATAATTTGTAATAACTTTTGGATATAATAGTTTTTAAATACCTTAATATCTCAATTGTCGTAGAAAAACGCTCCTTATAGTGGCATTTTCAAAATTAGCAGATTGAATTTAATCCATCAACTAAAAAACGCTCCTTATAGTGGTATTTTCAAAATTAGCAGATTAAATTTAATCTATCAACTTAATCAGTTGGTTATTAAATACAATTACCAACGATTTAATATGGTCAAACTAATAAAGTTTTTCAATTCGCCAATAAGTTATTTACCATGTATAAGATAACCATAACTTAAGTTGCATGCTTATGATTCATATCAATCTATCATTTGCGTATTAAACTCGTTAGTCAATGAATTATGTAAAAAATGAATTGGGAGTACATTAAATCATAATTTAGAATAATTTATATAAATTTGATAGAGATACCCAATAATTCTATATGCAGCAAAGTTGGTGAAAAAAGTTAACTTCCAAGATTTCTAAAACAATCGTTTGTTAAACAAATAATTAAAAATTACCATCTTTAAACACTGATTGGTTAAGAAAAGGAAATCATCAAATAGATCAAGCTTGTGTGTTCCAACAATTTGTTTGCAACAAAAAACATTTTAAATGGTCCCACGAGCCACCCCAGCCGATTATTTATTATTTGCGTCTAATGTAACTTGCCCACACGCATTAGCTGTGTTTTTTAATCACACTAAACGTTTATAAAGAAAATCAAAAGTCCCATATAAGATGAGGTTTTTGACATTTGAATTGTGTTTTCTGAAACTGGGACGGGGCCGAAGTTAAAAAGGACTTCGCCCACAGGAAATAAAAGCGACACGTAGACGTAGGAGAAAAGCGGGGCCCACAGAGTAGGTATTTTCTTTCTACAGTATTTTATAACAAAAATTATAGGGGGTGAGGCTAGAGGTAAAGACGAGAGGCGCGTTTTGTGAGGCTCGTTAGCGGGAGATTGAGAACAAAGGGAGACGGAAGCACTGGATTCCTCCTCTTCCCGTCCTAAGTGACGGTTTTCTTCATATGCCCCTTTGGCTTTTAGGTTCTACTCTCTCTCTCTCTCTCTCTCGGGATCTCATCTTATCAGATTTTGATCTGATCTGATTCATTCTCCTTTTGATGAGTTGATAGGGGTGTTGGTTCTTGTTCTCGGTTTCAAAGGTTAGGTTTTTGGTCTTTGGTTTTTGATTAATTCGAAAATTTCTTTTCTATCATTCCGATTTAAAATTAGGGTTTCTGGTGATTGTTTTGCGTTTGGATGAGAACGAGTTTTGTTTGAGGTTGTTGTTTTTAGTTGTTTAAGCCTTTTTTTTCTTCTTAATGGCTTGTTTTTAATCCACGGATTTTGAATTTAGCTGCAATTAAATGCTGTATGAATCATGATAATCAACATGCTCGTTCTGCACGAATTGTTTTGGATTCTTGATGATTTTGATCTACCGCGCTTGTGATATGAATTGCATTCTGATCCAAGTATTCACGATCTGGAAGCCTTCGACACATTCATTATTAATTAATGACGTTTTATGAGTTTATTGTCTTCTTAATGGTTTATAACAATATTTTGTTTGATAGCAGCCTTTTGTGTCGTTTCAGTTCCGTATGTTTAATGCCTAGTTTATGCGCCTTAGACTTAGCTACCGAGAAGAATTTGCTTTGGGTAACGAGCAATTTGTATGTTTTCAGTTCTTCTTGTTTGACGCATAGATTATGTGAATATAGACGTTGTAATGAATAAGCTGGTTATGTTTTTCTAGCGTACTTGTTTAGCTTGCTGTAGCTGGTTAGCTGATAGTTGTATGATTTAGTGTGTGCAATTAGCTAACAAGGTTAGAAACTTAAATCTGGCTTAGCTGTTTTCTTTAATCGTTTCAGTTGAATTATTATAATGTTGTTGGCTGGTTCTGTTTACTACGTGTTGATTGTTGATCCATTTGAAATTGTGCTTGTTTTATGGATGTGCATGATGTTGAAGTTGAATGATTTTGGTAGTTAATATCTACGTGGGTGTTATGATTACATCAATTATGTTTAGTAACATACTTTTTTTGTTTTGCTTGTAATTAGGTTGCGTGGAACTTGGATCTAAATAGCTTAGTTTCTTTTATTGAGACATGGAGAAATTGTTGTTCTGGTCAAGATGCCACCAGTATCGGGTTTGTTCATTCCAAGAAGTGCTTGATTGGCGGTTTCTCAATGTTGGAGATTTTCTTCATGTTTCCTTTGTGAACTGCACTTAGTGGTCAGTTTATGTTTAATGAAGATTATAGGAGACGTGATGCAAAGTTATTCTGAGATAGGTGTTGAATCTTTAGCACATATTCTCAGGTAAAGAATTTGTCCTTTTCCCACTGATCAATGCTTCTATATGATTTTTGTTTCTCATATTCTTGATAATTGTTTTGTAGGCAGTGCATTGCTGATAAAACATCCAGTTGAAGAAATATCAAATACGTGTTCTGAGGTAAAATCTTTTATCCTATGTCTCTTTTCTCAGTTAATATTAGGAAAAGACTAAGACTAAATCTAGTCTTTCAACTTTTCTTAGAAGTTCAGTTAGCACTGACACTGTTTTTAATCAAATAAATTCTGAACTTGCAAATTATCATCATCCCATTTAGCCCGAGATAGTAGAACACATGCCTTATTATAGTTAAAAGATTAAGAGGTCTGTCAAAATATAATTGTAAGTTTAGGGTTTGTTTGTTGAAAATTAAAGTTTAAGGTTCTAAACTAATTTTGATAGCAGTTAAAGGACTAAAATGGACGTTTCTTCTTGACTTTATTGTCTTGTTTCTCTAACCATGGGATAATGTTGCAGGACTGAAGTCTGCAAGGATCAAACAAAGTTGATTAGGTAGCTTGAGATTAGATATGCCACTGCGTGAAGTCTCTGCTGACTGTTGGCTTGTTATCTATCGTCCATTGCTCCTGATGGGTACTGCTTGAAGTGCGACAGACTTGCTTACTCAACATTATCTACCTATATCAGCAGCACCTTTTTATTTTAGTTTTGGAGTGTCCTAAGATTGGTGTTTCTGTCTTGTTGACAACGACAATCATAGCGGTTGGTTCCTTGCTTTGTTGTCACTATGTTCTATGCTTCTTGCCGTGTTCATTCTCCTCTCTGTTATCCTGAAGTTTCGGGCGCTGGGATGATTATGTTTATGGAGCCTGTCCATTATAAACATTTTGGTTTTCTGCTCTCAATTGCCGTTGGAGAAAACTAGTCGGAGTTTTCCTGGACCAGCAAGGCTTTTCATTTTACTTCACATTTTCACCAAGGATAATCAACCATACATGTTATATAGCCCTTTTGATTTTTATACTTATTTCTGAATAAAGAAAGAGCTCCTTTGTGTTCCATGCAAGATGGAGAGGTGAGTTTGCTTCCCATAGTAAATGGTTATTTTTCTGTTTATGATCAATTATAAATTGGGACGTTTGATGCAGATACAAGTTAATCAAGGAAGTTGGTGATGGAACATTTGGGAGTGTGTGGCGAGGGATTAATAAACAGACTGGTGACGTTGTAAGTTTAGTTAGATTTTGACATCTTATGGACTGTTTGTTATGATCTTTTGTTGTAATCAGGTTGATGTGTGTAATGATGAACAGGTTGCAGTAAAAAAGATGAAGAAGAGATACTGTTCATGGGAAGAGTGCATAAATCTTAGAGAAGTGAAGTCATTGCGAAAAATGAATCATCCGTCTATTGTGAAGCTCAAGGAAGTAATTCGGGAAAATGATATCGTGTACTTTGTCTTTGAATACATGGTAAGTTCTTTTTCTCTAGTTAATCAAGTTGGATTCCTTACCTTGTTAGGCGCGTGTTTTTGACATATTGGTTACACAGGATTGCAATCTTTACCAACTCATTAAAGACAAGGAAAAGTTATTCCCAGAGGCTCAGGTTAGAAATTGGTGTTTCCAAGTATTTCAAGGTCTTGCTCACATGCACCAGCGTGGATATTTTCATCGTGATCTTAAACCAGGTAAATTTTTATATCTTTTTTTGGACAACGTCTATACGGAAAAAATTAGTGAAAATAATGGTTAAATTTTGGCTTTTTTATTATAATTTATATTACAAAGTGGCAACTTACACAAATATTTCTTCTTCTTGGAAGTGAAAGTTTTAGTATTTACAATTTTGCTTTCTCCTTTTTTTTAAGTCCTCTTTGGCCATCTTCTCTTGGAACCTTCTGATGTTGAGATGGCATGATCAATCTTGCACATTGTTGGTGATAGCTGGACTTAAAATTTTATTAAGAATTTGTGCGCAAGGATGCAAATATTTCATTAAAATGTAGGACTGATAACTTGCACTCCTGCCAGAGAACTTGTTGGTATCTAAGGACGTAATTAAAATTGCTGATTTTGGTCTTGCACGAGAAATAAGTTCTCAACCACCATATACTGAATACGTCTCAACACGGTGGTATGCTATCTTCCCTTTTCCTTTTGATTTTGCTCTGCTGTTGAAATAATTCTGTTTTTATTTTTGGTTTGGTACTGAGCTTTGCGCTCTGAATATCTTAGGTATCGGGCCCCAGAAGTTCTGCTTCAGACATACATATATGGTTCTAAAGTTGGTTAGTAGTTGACTAATCTGAGATGTTCTACATTTTAAGGATAACTAAAACAATATTATCCATATCATATATCCTAATGTTACTTGCATTCTTTTTGTAGATATGTGGGCAATGGGTGCTATTATGGCTGAGTTATTCACTCTTCGTCCTCTTTTTCCAGGCAGCAGGTGCAACATTGATCATTTCTCTAAACTAGCTGCAGTTTAGTTGACATTTTGCTCACTAGCTATCACATGATTTGACAGTGAATTGGATGAGATCTACAAAATATGCAGTGTAATAGGCACTCCAACGGAGGATTCTTGGGCTGATGGACTTGATCTTGCAAGAGCTATTAACTACCAATTTCCACAGGTCAGGCTTGTTTATTTTCATTTCATATACGTTGGAGGCATGTTTAAATTTCTTCAGTTATTGTGGTTCTTTTGAATTTTGTACTTGGGGTGTATGTCAAGTCTTGTTGGTTCCTGAGAGTTGTGGTTTTTAGTAGCTGGATTGGTCATGATATAAATGAATGCATTTGACTTACGTAAACTTGTTAGGTATATTGGGTTTTGCAATCCATGATCAAAATTTGAGATGATTTGTGTTCCATGGTATTGCAGTCTGCTGGTGTCCACATGTCTGTTCTGATACCATCAGCAAGTGATGATGCAATCGACCTTATCACGGTTAGTATAATTTTAATAGTTTTGCCTTAGTCTATTTGGTTCTGTATTTGCATAACTTCTTGTTCTTTCCTTCTCTCATTGTTTGTTTCTTATTTTTTGTATAAGCAGTCACTCTGTTCTTGGGATCCCTGCAAGAGACCCTCAGCTGCAGAGGCCCTTCAGCATCCATTCTTCCAGGTTGATTTTATGCATTCTTTTCTTCCATTTTATTGTGATGGCTTCATAGTGGTCTTTAATTTGTGTTTCTGAGTAGCATTCAAATTTATCTATTTGCAGAGTTGCTTTTATGTCCCACCATCACTTCGCTACGGAACAGCCATTACTAGAACACCTCTATCTGGTTGGTTATTCTGTCTGCTTTGTGGTTGTCCAATTTGATTGATAAATTATTCCACTTTTCACGTGTGTATTGCTTGGCTTATCTGTACACCTGAAATGTGATCATTTTACTGTGCTATAGCTGGAACTAAGGTATCATCAGAGAAACAGAATACTCGGAGATATGCCGGGGCTTTGACTAATTCGAAGCTTGTTAACAATTTTCCTTCTCCAAAGATGCATGCTTCTTTGAGCTCAGGTAGGCACAAGTTTAATGGGTTTAAGGTTATTAGGTCCTCTAGACCTTTTTTTTTTTTGGATGAAAAGTTCCTCTAGAATTTTAGGAGTTGTCAAGTTGTGAATTCTACAGTGATTTGGGAATTATGTTGCAAACTTGCCATTAATACTGCTATGCTTTCAATAGACCTGTGAATAATTTTCTATTGGAGAGTCTATCAACTGCTATATTTTATAATCACAAATGGGATAAACATAGTCGTTCGGAGTGTTTCCAGGACTTCTATGAGTGTGTGGAGTATGTGCCTCTTTTTTCTGATACCGATGTACATATGTGACTTGAATTTCTCTTTGTGGGACAGATTGACTCCAAATAGGGGACATGTTCATTTAATGACTAACTTTTAAAATATGATACACCTTTAGTCTCATGAATGATCCTAACGTTATGCATCATGTTGCAGGTGTGCAACGGAAGCTGGATATGGCTAACAAGGTAAACTAATGTTATTAATTTATACTTGCTCCTTTTTGGAGGAACTGGAAATGTTAGACTAAAATCACTGTGTCATTTAGATCAATTCAATTATAACAGACTCTATGCCTTGTAAACTTGGATTAGATTTAGGCCATCTTTTGAAAAATCTCATTATCTATGAAAGCGTCACTACTTTGCTTTTGGGAAATTGGGATATCTAGCATTGGGTAAATGCTGGCATGACTGAAGTAAATCATTTAGTTGCTTCCCTTAATCCTATCAAATTTCTGATGTGACTTCAGCTGTTACCAATTTTAGCAACTGTATAACTTAATTAGTTATTTTAGTAAGGAACTATAACTGGATTTGAGCTTCATAAAATATCATAGATCAAAATCGAAACTTGTCATTTAATAGTCCATTAAACATAAATATACAATTGATTTATGATGTCTTTTTCTGGAGAAACTGAACTATCTTAAAGAGTTGCTTTTGACTTTGGAGTGTGGATATTTGACTATTGTCACCATGGTGCGCATCTTCATTTATAGTCTTGTTTTCGATGTTTCTGTAGATGAAGAGTGCAAATAAAAATGAGAAATCAATGAATACAAGGCAACCAAAATATCGACCCCCGGGAAGGATAAGCCCTTGTAAGTTTTAGCAAACCTTTAATATGCATGACGCATGTCAGTCTCTTGGTCATTATATCATGGATAATCTGGACCTATTTTGCTAACGAGTTAACAATGTGAATTGAGAGGTGAAAAAAAAAACCTAACTTGGAATCTATGTCAACTTACAGCTTCCGTAAACAAGGGTAGAGCAGCAGTACATGCGAACTCTGATACTGTGGATGAATTTGCCAACATGGCAATTGGTTCTCGCAGGCAGTCTATGGTGCAGCCTTGACCACCACCTATTGCTTTGAGGGCTGGAGTGCAGTGGAGTGGGCAGTCTGGTGACATGTTTCTCAGCTCATCTCAACAATTCTAGCCTGGCAGAACTTTTACGAGGAAAGTTTCCTGGTGATAAAACATGGGCTCTTTTCAATGTCTATACGCTACTTTTATCTAATACGGGGAATAAGAAAACCTGAGTGTTGTTTTTTTCATATATATATATTGATGGCGAAGGAAAACGGAGTGTTCATTCTTCACACATGCGTGGTATCGTTTGCTGCTATTCTATGACAGTGGGATTGTTACTGATTGTTTAATTTGGCAAATAAGAAATCGTTATCTTTTGCTTGCTTTTCCAGTCATGGAAAGATTTTATTGTTTGTCGCTAATAAGTGAGTCTATTATTTGTATTTGATTGATATTTTCGTTAATTTCACCATGGCAATCATTAATGTTGTAGTGTACACAATTTATGGTAAAGTCATTGGAGTGCCCAAATCAACTGTTAATTGTCCAGCATAAGTGACAGATTATCGATATAACTTTCCATTTCCATTAAATTGTTCAAATAATTAGACTGTAATGTCGATCGAGTTGGTTATTTGTAATTCACAGGTAGTGTTCTTAAGGTGCCGATTGAGATAATGGTCAATCCCTTCCCTTTTTCAACTAAGGAGGCTTTGAAAACTAAAAGCAAATATTGCACTCAAGTCTTCTGTCACCTCAAAAAGCCGAAATGCTTTGTATGCTTTATATTGTCTGAAATTTTAAAGCCATTTATTTAACTCTTCCACCCCCGGAAAACTTTGCTGCCCTATAAGTTTCATGTTGTATTACATGATAGATATTAGTATTACAACTTACAATGGTGGTTATAGATGTTATTTTATAGTTTACTAGTTATTAAACTTAGGTATTATTCACATGTTCATAGCATGTGAACATAACAATAGGGGCTTGATTCTCAAATTTAACATTCAAGAGCACTTGACATCTTAATTTTATTTTTTGTCGAAAATGATATCCAACTTCAATAAAATTGACATATAGCATTTCTGACGTGAAACAAAAATTTCTGCAATAGGGGGCCCTAAAATGTGTCAACTCCCGAACTGTATAAATTGGAACAAAAGCTGATGAAGCTCAATAGAAGAAATTGTGTTCGATTTCAACATTCGTGTGAAAGAAATTTGTTTAAGCTTGAGTTGGGAGAAATTGTTGTACCGATCAAACATTGAATAACGTAACCAAGTAAGTTCCTTTCCTCGTTTGCATTCCAACTGGTTTTCATCTATGAATTTTTTTCTATTATTCTAGCTCCACTATATGCGGGTTTGTCGGAATGATGAACATGAAGTTTTAATGAGTATTTCTATTACTGAAACCCATTTTGAAAATTTGTTTTGTTTTATTCGTCAGATTTTTAGTTTTTGTTTTGTTTAGAAAAATAAATCTTCTCCCAATATGTCCGCGAAAATGACGATATGTAACTCATACTCGTCCATGTCCGTTGGAAGGAATGGAAGTAAAAGAGTGATAACGCCCTTTGAGGAGTCACAAGTGTTGTGTCATTTTTTAAGTTTCAAGACTCAAGTCCGTTGATAACCTCATGGGCTAATGACAATCCCAGAAGGAGGTTTGATACCTTAACTATGGGATACTATTGTTAACGGACCAGATAATTCATAGTTTATTTATAATTTAGACAGCGATGTTGATATTGTAGGGCGACGGATGCCCCTTTTCCTTTCCTGTTTGGGTATACGAAGCAATGTTGAACAGGGCCAAGGCTTTGAAGATGGAGAATATGTAATTGAAAATGGAACACAAGAAGGACATGAGAAAACATATGGAAGACCTTGAAATGTCAACTCCTTCTCGAGCTAGAGAATGAATGTCGCTAGTATTTTTTAATGCCCTTAATATGAATGAGATCGAATATCGTCCCTTTACCTTATTTAAAAAAGTCATAAACCAGATAAATGAATTCGGAGTTTACAAATTTGAATAGTTTAAAAGAAGTGACAAAATTTAGGTGTAAGCTAAACAAAAGCATGTTGAAGAAGTAAAAATAAAACTTCATGGTGAAATACCTAAGAATTTAGGGCTTTATCTAAAACTTAAACGTAACATATATAAAGTAATGTTTAGGGTTTAAAATTAAAATCATAATGTATGATTGAATACTTAGGAGTTTAAGATCTTATCTAAACTTGAAACTGAAAGTGAAATACCTAAAAAGAATCTTGAAATTAAAATAAAACACCTAAAACTTGATTCTAGTGCTTGAAAAATAAAGAAAATTTCTGTAAATTGATATGTTTAAAATGAATCTCAAGTTTTGAATTAAAAAAAAAAAAAGTACCAAGAGCTGAGTCTTAGAACTTAAAAATAGAGAAAATGTTTAGAATTGTGGAATTAAATAGATACACCTAGAGATGAGTCTTAGTGGTTTGGGATCAAAAGGAATATCCGCAGTTGTGTTATAAGGCTTAAAATTAAAAACAAATACCTAGAGTTACGTTTTAGGGCTTGAGATTAAAAGGAAATACTTAGAGTTAAGTCTTAGGACTTGAAATTGAATAAAATGCTTAGCCTTAGGGTTTAGGGTTAAAAGGAATGGCCAGAACTAAACCTTAAGGGTTGGAATTTAAAAAAAATTCAAAAATTAAGTCTTAGGACTTGGGACTGAAAGGAATGCATAGAGTTCAGTCTTAGGCATTGGGGTTAAAAAGAATGCCTAGATTTGATTCTCTGGGTTTGAAATTACAAAGGATTCACTAGAGCTTAGTCTTAGGCTTGGATTAAAAAGGAACGCCTAGTGTTATACCTTACGGCTTGAAGTAAAATTGACAGGGAACTGAAAAGAGTGCATAGTAACTATTTCTAGTGCATAATTCTTTGAATGCATTTTGGGTTTGATTTGAGAATAAGGAAAGCATAAAAATTAAAGACTCCATATCTGTGGATTGGCCAAGATTCTTATGAGCTTGTTATTTGGACTTAAATTTTCTTTTAATCTTATCTAGTCTCTTAAATTTTTATTTTATTTAGTAAATTAACTTCTTTTATATTATCCAATCGCCATATAATTGAAAAATAATAAGTAAAATAAGAAAATGACTTTTTATAGATTCACTTTAAGCTTCGGTTTATACTTAGGCCCAGTTATTAGAAAAAAAAAACTTATTTGGTCTGACGGTGCAAATAAGATTTTAATTGATTTTGAAATCATGATCCTATTTAAGTTAGGTCTAAAACAAAAGGATTAAACTTATAATTACAAACAACACATTAATTCATGTCATGATAAAGATAAGAGAATTAACATGATGGGTTTAAACTTCAATAATCTCTGTAAATTATTTTGGCTTTATCGAACTCTTTTCTTGTTTTAATGATGTTTGAATCCTTAATTTTTTTAAATATTTTTAAGCACTAACTTTATTGACTTTCACTATAAAGACAAAGAAAAATGAAAAATAATTAAGACATAATAAGCATAAGTGAAATGAATACCTAAAATTAACATTATGAAAAATAAAATAAGGGATTTATCATATAATGTGTGTAAGATTAGTTGCTTTATTACATACTAATGGCTTTTCTCGCTTTTGGTTGCTCATTGACTCACTCACATGCTTTCTTACAGTATCAGAGCCCAGAATTACTATTTTATATGGGCATTTTCTGAAATATGTGTCAAGGTACATGCATTTTTGTCATGTCATAGCAGGCAGCAACAACTGATCCCTAGTCTGAGTTACATTCATATGAGTCACACGCATGAGCATGCGTTAAGAGTTTGACCTATTAGAAGCACTAAGAAGAATGATGATCTGTTAGAATGTGAGAAGAGGAAGGTTGATGGATATCTAGAAATGAGAAATAGTATATGGTTAGATATGACAGATAAAGATTCAACGCATTTATATTGGTAGATGTATTATTGAATATGACATCAATATTGTATTTTGGTGATATGTCTTCAAATGTGATATAGATGTGAATACATTGTCATGGAATAAGGATATAAGTATAAATGATGAGATTAAAGAGTACAAGCAAAGTTGAAAGTGACCTTGAGAGGTTGAACTTGGACTTGAAATGATTGTTTGATAAATATGACAAGAGTTATAATCCCCCATAAGAATATATTAGTGGAATTGAGATTAGAATTGTATGATGATTTTATACATTTATAATTCTGAATTGGTTGAAGAGGTACATGTGGAAGATGAAATAAATGACAATAGGAAGATAAGATAGAAATGAGGAAAGAATAAAAGGGGAATGAAGTAGACATAATTGACTTTACAAAAGATGAATGATGTGTAGTAAGGAGAAAGTTAGAAATGCATATAAGGGAGGATTTTATGTACACACAAGATTAAGAAAAAGATGATGAATCAAATGGGAAGAGTGAATGCACTCCATATGGTAGTTGAATTATTATGAAAAGATGTAACACTAGAATAGGTAAATTCTGGAAAATTGAGGTAAAGTTGATTTTAGCATATCTCAATGTGAGGAAACCCCGATCATAGCAAGGATAAAGAGAGAAATATTGTCTAGGATCATTTGAGATCAAAATGTTATTATTATAAGATAATTGGTGATCAGTCAGAAATAAATCTCTAACTAGAATGGGATAACCTTGATGATACACACCTAAGCATATGCGATTCTACTACATCATTGAGTTTTGATGAATAAAACATTATGACCTTGTACGAAATGATGATTTTCATGAGGTACTAACAATGATCGATAAGCAATGATAAAGACAGTTGACTGATAAGGATTATATGAACAATATCGATGATAGTCGTAAGAAATCTTCTTTTAAAGAAGAATTTCCCTAAATTAGGTTAAGTTGATCAGATGATTCAATTTAAGAATGATCAGTGAAGAAACAAATCAGAGATGAATATGTAATGAATCAAAAGTGAATATTGGAGTCATATTCCTAGTGGAGACTCAGGCATAAGAGGTAGAATATACTACTGAGAATGTATGCATTTTGTTTGATGTAAAGTATCTAATTATATTATTGGATTATTGATTTTGAGGAGACATTAATTGCTAATATGAGGAGAATATAGGTCCACGTTATATTCTGTGTAAAGATGTTCAGGAGATACAAATTTGATCTGATGAATGTCTTACAAACACAGGAAGTTAAGAATGCAAATAAATTGAAATGTGTAGAGAAATTAGTAAGAATGAATAGACATTAGAACAAGTCAATGTGAAATTAGAAGAAATAGAATGAATTGAGAAATTCATTCGAGAGAAGAAGTCAATTGGGAAAACTAAAAATAACATGAGACAATACTACCTCATTAAGGAATTAGATACATAAAGAGTTACAAGAACAAATCATGGGCATAAGGAAGTTTAGGTTATATATGTTGGAGTTAACAATGCCCCTGATAGTATTATGGTATTGAAGATTGAAGTGATCTAAGCAAAATTGCGTTAATTAACGACTATGATCATAGATGGTATTTTGAGTGTATTCGAAATATAAAGAGAACATTTTGAATACTTGAGGAAATATTATATATCATGAAGGTAGAAACAATTATATGCCTAGTTTAATGAGAGTGAATCTTAACTTGATCAAATAAAATGTGGGTTGCATAATATCTGAACATGGCATATTAGGAGACCCAAAAGAAAGTAGAGGTGATGATAAAGTGAGAAATTACAAGGAATATATGAGAGATTCGGAGTTCTTTAAAACTAGCTATATGTTGGATACTACCAGGGATTGTTAAGGGGTTTTTACTGATCTTATCCCTTGACAAAAATGTTTAAGGAAAAATGTGTAAACCGTATGAATGATGAATGTAAAAAGAATTTTGAGGAACTATAACCCCAATGTTAATTATGCCATTTGGATTTGGAGATTATGCAGTACATAATGAAGTTTCACATTGGAGATTAAGATATAATCTGTTGCAACAATATAAAGTGATTTTGTATACATAGAGTTGATTTTGATACATGGTTTAGAATTGCTATAATAGTAATTGCTTTAAGAGCTTGGAGACATTAGATGTACAGAGACATTTCGAAAATGTATAGGTCATTTAAGTTTGAGGTAATTATTAAGTATGAAAGGATTGAATATAAGACTAAGAAAATGAATAGAGTTACTTATAGATTATAATTGTACAAATGAATATTTTTCTATAAAGCTAGTATTGTATCTGATGCATTAAACAGAAATTCCAATAGTAGTGAAGCATGAATTCAGATATTGAGGTCACCAAATTTAGTGAAATAAAGAGCATAGAATTTGGGCAAAATGAAGTATTTCTAGCTATTGAATTTAAGAGCAGTTTCACATGAAAAGTTCAAAAAAGCCTAAATTGAGGATTTAGAATCTATGAATCTTATTGAGGAATTGAAAATGAATATAACTTTGAGTCTGAATAGGAAAAGTGATACTTTGTGATTAAAATAAAAAGTATGTGTACTTGATAAAGATGAACTAGCAAAGAGACTATTAGAAAAGGCACAAATAAAAAACTAAGCTATACATCCTAGTAGGAATACACTGAAATAGTACTTAACGGTTAAGGATGTAGAAGCAAGTGATTGCATGTATAAGTTTCCAACAGTCTTAACTGTTGGAAATATGCTTAAAGCTTATATTTTGGAGTTCATAGAAATAAGAGGTCAATGTATGGTTTTAAT
>JAOQMP010000005.1:12029190-12045455 GCA_027563575.1 Erythroxylum pedicellare
TCTCAAGTGGTTACCAACACTGCTCTTTAACTCTGACCTTTTTATTAGTACAAAGCCAACAAAGTGAAATTATTTATGCTTGTTTACTCACCTTCTAATATATATATATTCGGGATATTGAAATTGCTCAAAAAGGATTCACATTTAACTTAATATATATACTAATTATCCATAAAGGATCATAATGCATATTAGGTATCCATTCACAATCTTAATGAATTAAATTGTAATCAACATAATCATCAAAACTTATAACTATTTTCCTAAATAAATCAAATCACAATTATAACCAAACTTATAATGAATCATCTTGATCAACATCTTCTTAAAAAAATCGTGAATTATTCATTATTAAGATAATTATAACAAAATTGACAAGTTTGATTGTTAAGTCCATCCCCCACACTTAAGTTATAAATTGCCCTCAATGTACAAAACATGCAAGAATAATGAAAACTATAAAAAATAAATGAGGGGTGAGGATAAATGGTATCCCCCTAATAGTAAAATATTTTTAGCCTTATCTAATGTTATTAACTTCTATCCAATATTAGTAAAATCTTTTCTACTCTAAAAAAAGAATTAATGATGCCTTCGTAACATATAAAACTCCAACAAATCTTAAGTACAAAATTAGGACCATCAAAATAAAACTATGAAAATAACTAAACTACTTGTGAAAATCTTACAAACTACTTAAATAAAATAAGAACACCTAATTGTTGGGTTAACTTCTAACTATCACTTCTTTATGAGTCTTATAATTGGACTTCTGAACTAGTCCTTATTCAACCTAGATATATAATCAATGGCTTGCTTCTATCCATTTTCCCATATGAAGGTTCACTAGCCTGCAAATACGTCATATGCTGCAAAATAATAAGGATATAAGGTATCAAATTAATAAAATAGAGTAAACCCACTAGTGCCCTTTTTAGTAACAAACTGTCAATATCCACGAAATAGTTAAACTCCTTGGATCTTTGATTGAATCAAGATTTTTATTTTGTGGGAAATAGGAGACCTCTGTACTTAAGACGAATATCGATAATTACTCAATAGCCTCCTTACTTAGCTCTTCCCCTTCATCTTCTTATATGTAATCTTTCTTCTCTTCTTAAATAACTGTTTACTCAATTTCTTCTTCCTCAATCTTCTTTATCATCTCATCTGCCTTCTTTTTTAAATAAAAGGTTCCTACTTTTCTTCAACCTCTAGCTTCCCTCCATTTTGTAAATTTATTATATCTGTATGTCCCCTCAAATTTTAATTAATGTATTCGGGCACAACACCTAGTTAGTTGTAAGGGGGCAACCTCAGTTAATACAATGAATTTTATAAGAGCATCTTCAACACGTCGCTTCTCCTTTGCTTCTATTTTTATAGAAGTCCAAATGAAGCATAGTCGTTCCATGGACATTCATAATAATTGCTCCACTCTAGAGTGTAAATATTCTCATATGAGGTATTTTGAGGCCACTTCTGCATGCAAATTTGGTACATTTATGATTAAGGTGATCACCCCCATAGATGTCACAAGGCTAGTTTTGTATACCAATTGGGAGCTCCCATGTGAATGATTTCTGACATTCTTGAATAGGGTGATCACCCCCACAAATGCGACATCATGCTAAAAGTATCGATTAAGCTTTCAAAGCACCCAAAGATGCCCTAAGTGATGGCCTAATATAGTCCCCTTGAGAATACTATCCTTTCCATCCTTTTATTGTGTTTGGTAGAAGTAACAATGAATATTCAAATTCTAAAAATAAACCACAAACATAAGATCAAGAAATAAAGCTATTAGGATAAACAAATAAATACAAAGATCAAGAATAAAGCTATAAGGATAAACAAATAAATACAAAAATAAAAGAAATAAAATGCCTAAAAATGACTAGATTAATAAAAATAAGATTATCATAGTATTAAAGTCTTCGGCAATAGCACCAAAAACTTGATAGATTATGATTTTATAGTTTTAAACCGCAAGTGTATGATGTGGCTATAGCTAGCACTGTCAAGTATAGGTTGATCCCACAAGGATTAGAATTGTTAGTACATACCGTCTTTATATTATCTAGTGTAACAATTTATGGTGATAATAATGTAAAATTCAAACAACAAACTAAAATAAAGCAACACAATTGACTAACTAAAAGAAAGATTAAACTAAAAAAATAATTAAAGGAACTAGTGGTACCTGGTCTTTGGGTTCCCCTAAGACAATTTAATCTATACCTCATTTGACCATAAAAAGTCCTCAATTATGCAAATATCTTTCTCAATACTGTTAGCATATAATCCTCGATTAATTAATTAAATTTTTTATAGTTAAAACTCCTAAGATTGCATCCATCGATTGGTGATATTTACAATTAGGTTTAACCCTAATCCAGAGAATTTATGTTGACCTATCTCTATATTTATATACAACACCTTTCAATTATTGTAAATCTATTCGTACAAAAGGATTTCTTAATCTCAATTACTTAAATTCATACATTAAATAATATGCTAGTAATATCAATTCAATGATGATTAAGAGTACATAATTAAATTTCAATGAAACTAAAGAATGAATTAAGTTAAAATAAAGTCACTCTAAGGTCTATCTCAAGGTTTATCTAATCAAGTACTAACAAAATTTTAATTCATAATCATAAGATTAAGACTAAAGGGGAAAAAAAACTAAAAGAACTATGACCATATCCCTTTTAATCTTAATGAAATCCACTTTAGATTGATAAAAATCCACTATAAACATGTTCCCCTGCTTATTCTTCTTTCTATCATCCTATCCCGTCACTATATGTTCTCCTGAGCCTCCCTTAAGCCTATTATGAACCCTTTGAACCTCCCCCTATTTTCTCTTCGTTTTTCCTTTTTATAGCTCAAAATTAGCACTTGTAGAGTGAACATAGTTACCTATACAGTCGTGTATATGATCGTGTCCCTCAATCTTGTTTCAATTCTTAGAAAATTGAGCAAAAACATGGTCCCAAAGAGTTACAGGTCATGGATAGATGGTGTCACTCATAGACAGATTTAATCATTTACTTTTCTGCCTCGATTCCATCTGTTTTTTGCTCCTTTTGACCCATGAAGGTAATTAGGACCTAAAAATATAGTATAAACAAATTAGGTACCAAAAATGATAAGAAACTTTCAAATAAATAAAAGTGCACTAAATATGGGAATAAAAATATAGTTTATTTAACATTTATCAATTGGCTTAGTGTAAGTAGGAGATTGTTGGTTTATGCTTTATAACTAATCGATCGATTATACTTTAGTGACATAATTATTTAACGACATTCTTTACCTTATATTTATTTAAATGTATATCATAAAGTCCATAGAATAAATGTATATTACAAATAAAATTATAATGAGATAATAATAATAAGATTCATATTACATTTATGTATTATTCCTAAATTGCTCCCGGTCGATGTTATCTTGATGTTGGACATTAATAGAGCATAAAGAATAATACACTTTATATTTCTTTCTTATGAAATAAGTAGTTGAACTCATAAGTTTAAATATAGAGATATTTAAACAAACGAGTGGTGCTTGATAAAGAACAAATTCAATAAACTACCTTATATGAGAATTCCATTTAAAATATTACTTATATGTTTGTGGAAACTCTCTTTATAATGATTGTATAAGTGATCCTTTGATTTATGATCTGCAAAACGTCTCATATAAGAATTGTTATATTTTGATATTATTTATGACATATTCTTATCAAGAGTAACTCAAGCAATAGTCATTGGATATGACATGAATTATATGAAGGTAGTTGAATGATAAGTATAAGTTTCATTACCTTAAAGTGATTAAGGAGAATGTTCCATTATATTCGATTAGTGTTGATCCAGAAAATCCTTATCCAAAGTAAAATGACACTTTCAAAATAGTTTTTAAATGTCACTAATTAGAATATTATATGATGAAATGATTGAATTATACAAAAAAAGTATGGAAAAGATAATCAAAATCACTTTAACATTCCTAATGTTTGGATGATAATGAAACATCGTTAAAAGTCAATCTTAACATACTGATATATATTATTTAATTAAAAATTAAAGATAAATTATCTTATCCTAAATAGGATTTAAAGTTATAATCTTACTCTAAATATGATTTAAAGTTATAATTTATATCTATTGTCACCATATTTAGGAACCTAATGAGTCAAACACAAAAAAAAGTTAAAATGAAAAAAATGCATTTTAATCAATTTATACTTGATTATAAATTTTGAAAAAATTTAAAATTTGATATGAGATATTTCATAAATTCAAGTTTATTTGAAATCAATTAAATTATTAAAAAGGTCTAAACTATATTATAAATAGACTTATCCTTGAAATGAAATAACACTTCTTAACCTACCCTCTTTATAAGATTTGTAAATTTCTTCCAACATGTCTGTATGAATAGTAATTACGAAGAGTCAATTTAAAAATGTTTTGAAGGAAATAAAAGAAAAATGATCAAATTACATAATAAAGTATGAATTTATAAATAATATTTTATTATATTTATGCATAGAATTTATAATGAACTTGACTTTTAAAAAATCAAACAAGAAAATTTGGTATTATTCCACTATATGCAAGAACGAATCTCACCCAAAAAAATCCAACAAAAGGAACGTAAATAGATGCCAATTTCATTAAAGTAAGAATAATCTTTTTTGATGCAATGAAGGAAAGAAGAAAAACAATGCAAATTGGACCAAATTACTGCAGTAGGGGCAAAATTGGGCACATCTTAACATTTTCTTTCAATGTAAAGATACAAAACAAAGGGAGCAATCACGCAAGTGATCATAAGACATTTTTGGACTATTGAATGAAATAATATTGTCAGTTGTTGCCACCGCAGTTGATGGCCAACATCACTTCTCACCATCTTCAACTCTAGCTGCTAATTTCTTATATGCCATTGTATGAAATGGAGCTGATATAACAGAAAAAAATTTCCTCTCTGAAGTGTATCCAAATGCACCCTCTGGATCATTTCTTTTCTTTTGTACTGAATCAATTCACCGCAATGTAGAATCTCCCACTTTATAGGTATTGAGCTTGTATTCTTTCTCTGTTTTGTTCCCACCAGAGCTTCGCATGCACTTCCCCGAACCTTTCACGACTGTATAAACAGATAGGGAGTTCTCATTACCTTGTTCAAAATTAAAAACTAAGAAATACTACTTCCAAATGAATACAGAACCACGAAAGCTTGCCACAAAAAAGAAAACAAGTGAAGACCCAAAAATTGATATCCATTTATTGTTCTAATTGTAACCCATTTTCTGTTGTGCCATTTTCATTTTAGTTCAGAGAATTCAAGTGTAGAACAAACATAAGCTTTTGTTACCTGAACCTGACCCGCCGGAGCTCCCTAGTGCCATCCACTAATTGTCTTATTGTAATGTATACTCCAGGCTCATCTTGCTCAACCCATTCTGCCTCAATATCACTAGCATTGCTAACAGAGATGGAAGGTTCATCTCTAGACGACGTGGTTGTCCTCGATGGGTCAAAAGATGCTTCGCCTCTTGGACCAGCCATACTGTATCCACTAGAACCACCATAGTAAAGTTGCCCACCACCATGATCCACATGTTCAGATGGAAAATACCCTTTACTTCCAGGATGTCTATGATAGTTTCTTGGTGTGAAAGTTGGAGCTATGGGACTATCCTTCGCAGATTCTATTCTTGTATAAGTTGAATCCCTCGGCTGATGAACAAGACAGTCATTCTGTTAGCACTATCAAGGAGTTTCTACGGTGTAAGATTTAAGATAATTAAAGACACAAAGAATATACGTTTATGCTTAAATCATAGGTTATAAAAAGTTCATAGCCATCTTTCTGTAAGGTTCATTGCATCTCATCTCCTTTTGTCAGCTGCTGAGTTTATACTTACGAGAATAGTGAAAACCGGGGCCTAACACAGGTCTTGCATTATCTTGCGTACCAAACCAAAGGGCATTGGCAACAAAGTTTTCACTTTTTACAGTCAACCAACAGCTGCAAATGATAGTATGTTCACAATATCTAAAGATTTGTCACGTATATGATTTTATCTTTATGGTTTGAAATTTATGCTACCAATTTCCAGCTACAAAGATACAGGTGTTTACTAAAAGGGATGATTTGGGCTTGATGAGCATACGAAGGTGGTCAAAAAAAGTTTCAAAGCTTGTGAATCTGTAAAACTGGTTTAGGCTATTAAGCTTAAAGGTAGCTGGTATGAAGCGTTTGTCAGCAAAAACCAGGAAAAGAGGAAAGGAATTTGAAGCTAAAAGAACCAAGTGAATCTAAATTTCAGAGAATTTGAATTCAACATAAGAAGAGATTTACCTCATCCTCAGACCTTGGTGGAGTGTGAAGAGCTTGACGATTAAACCTTTGGACATTGTAGAGCTCCATGATTCTGTCATAGTTCTCACCCCACCACCGTTGAGCTTCCCACTTATTGAACATCTCTCGGCTTCAAACTCCAAATATCCAAGAAATGTAAGCTTATGCTTGTAGAAGCTAGTAAGTTCTAAGAATTTAGCGCCTTATAAGTAATTAAAATGTATTCATGGTGTTCTAATTTATGATATTCAAGACAAGAATACAGCTAGGCATACTAAAAATTTAACTAAAATATATAGAATCGACAAGCTCTCACGAACAGGTGAGTTCTTGAAACTATTGATCCCTTAAACTTCTTTTAAAAAAATATTTCTAGTGAAAATCCAAGTATCTCCGAAATTACTTGATAAACGATTGCTGCTCATCAAACGGCAGGTTAATAATAGAATACAAGATAGGCAAGATGGGAGAGATTTAGAGAGTTTAAACTTTTAAGTCTGAAAAGCAGGGAGTTAGCAAGGGATATCTACTACACACCTGAAGCGAATACGCTTTAGATCATTTCCACCATTAGGAAGAGAAACAAAGGTAATATGAACACCGGGCTCCACCTGTGCCATCCATTCCTTGGGTTCATCCTCGTCCTCAAGCACCACATCACAGGACTCCACTCCTCTAGGGACGTTATCACCGCTGAAAGCTGAACTGAATCTTGAGTCTGCTCTCGTGCCGCGATGATGGTGACCACCACTTGTAAAATCCCATGCAGGTGTTGAGCTTGAGCTTCCACCTCCAAGGTAGGGATATGGTACACCTTCTGAAGCAGTATCAAAGTCAGGATACGGCCGATGACCTTTCTTGTCTCCGGTGGAGCTTGTGCAGGGCTTGCATTGCCGGTAAGCTCCTGAGAATTTCAATGCCATATCCTTTATCTGCAACATTGTTGAAGTTCAAGGTTGTCAAGGAAGTCTATTAAGAACTATACACTTCAGCTGATTTTGGAGCAAGACACTAATGATTTATCTCTTCTTCTTTTTTTTGCTTACAACCTTCAGATGTTTAACCTCACAAACGGTCGTAACAGAATAAGACAATGATGTAGTGAGTTCAAAGAAGAGGACATGAAAGAGGAATTTATTCCAGTACAAATATTCTTTAAGTTGCAAAATAAGAACCTGGCATGATTTGATTGTTAAAAGAGTACCCTGTATAAGTTCTCAATCAAAAGCATGTGGAGAAAGCTTGTCTGTGAATAAAACAGAGTCAAGAATTAATGCAAAAAATGCAGATTATTATTTAGTTTCTTGTATGATTATATAAAGACTAAAGAACTAGAACTTATGTTCATTCCTTTCTCCATATAATATATGATATAAACACCTTTGGGATATGGTGAGTAGACAAGAATCCAGTGGTGGGTCAGAACAAGGACATTGCAATGTTCATCGTTAAGATGGCCCCTTTCTTTTCTTAAAGATTTCACTATTGCTTAAGGTGGGGAATATGTTGTCACCATTCTATTCTGCAACCCCATTTGGCATACCAAACTGTGCTGCTATATAAGTACTTAAATATCCTCATAATGGAACTGAAGAATATAGGTAGTTCACTGACAGGACTCAACAGCTTGTTATCCTTCTTTTTGTTTGTAGTGAAACTTCAAAGTCGAGTTAGTGCAAAGTCTGGCCCAGAATTTCTGGAAATGACAAACCCTTTCACCCTTGGAACAGTATCCACCACTATTGCTTTAGAAAGCAAAAAAAATGGATGGTTTCTTCAGTTGGCTTGAAGTTAAAGTATCATTTTTGGATTCTGAAGTGGCCAGAAATGTAGGATCAGTTGCAGAATTCCTGGAAATGATTTGACTGCCTACTTGGAACAGGACAAGAGCATATCATCCTTACGCAAAATTATTATGTTCTAATAAAGAACATATATGGAATTTGGTAGTCAAAGCCAACGAAGCCACTCCTACTCCTAAAAATGCTTAAAACTTGGTGAAAATGATGTCAGCAGTCACCACCAACCTCTAGGGAGCTAGCGAGGGTTGAGGGGTTCTAGTTGGTATGTCAAAGTCGGGAAATACTCTGTAACTAGGCACCTTCATTGCAGCGCTACTACAACTACTACTGACAGCTCATGTAGAATAGGCAAAGGAGGTTGTTGACATCACATACACTTCTTACATCAACACCAAAACCCAAAATAATATGATTTTGATGGATTGGTATTCATTTAGAGAACATTTTGGCACAACTTGTACATTTAGTTCAAAAATCCAGTGAATGCTTCTGAGGCATGCCATTTATGGAGGTAACAAAGACAAGATCAAGCACAAGACACGACTCCTCCAACTAAACAAAATAAGTTTATTCTTGTAATTAAGAATTTTTTTCCTTTGACCATTGATTTTTTCCCAGAAAAAGAATTTTATGTTATTTAAGAAAGAAAAACCTTTTTTATTTTAATTACAAACGCTGATTTTATATATTAAGGAGAATCTTTTGAGATAATGAATAAAGACATAAAATTATATTAAATAGTTACTATAGATAAATAGTTCCACAGACAGAAGGCAGTCAGAATGAGAAGGCATGTAAAGAAAAGTAAAAAAGCAGAAGGTCGGACCCAGGGGGGTCCACCATATCTCATGGGCCTATGATTTTGTTTGGTTTCACAGACAAGGAATATTATATAAGCCGAAAAGATTAACTGCAAAAGCAACACAAACTAGAAAAAGAAGCATTTAATATACACAAATATTGCAGAGACAGGCGTATATACTAATATATAGTACACAAAGATAGAGTTATAGGTATAGGCCAGTATTAGGGATAGGGAAGGTAAGGGACCTGTGTCGTCAGGCTTTTGACGGCTTCTTTGGTATTGGGTGTTCCACTTCCACGCGCCGCTCCTCCTCCACCATCTTCCTCCTCTGCCACCGGCTTTGTACACGCTATGCACGTAAACATCTTCTCTTCAATTCACTTTCAACCTTTCTAGCCCTCTGCCCATGCGACCAAGCAAATGTTAATGAAATACAAATTGTAAGACATATTAGCAAATGAAGACACTATCAACTCCACTAAATTTGTAAAAGGAACAAATTGGGTGGATTCTATTAAGCTTATGCTTTTGGTCAAGGGGGGGAGACACAAACATTCTTTCATGTCTTTGATGGGATAGACAACCTTGTATGGGCCCTTATATTCAGACGACAATAAAATGTGAACATGCATAACCATATTTACATTCAAAGTCATACAACGAAAAGAGAGATTTTTTTTTTCCAATTCCACCACATCATTTTAGCCCCAAAAGAAAAGAAAGGATAATAGCCCATCAAGGATTGGAAAGAGACGGGCACATAGAAACAAAACTGTTGGTATTGAATGCAAGAGAAACTAATAAGAAATTGAGATTTGATGTTATGGTTGCGTTTCTAGACTTGCTATTCTTAAAGAGAAATGGCAACGGGGAGGTTGTTTTTGGAGAAAGACAAAAAGGAAAAAGATAAAGAGGTTCAAGTCTCGGGATCAGAGAAGACCTAGACACAATAATAACAACAGTGAGTCACGTCATAGAAAAAGAAAGAAAACAAAGGAAAGGAAAAAGATTTGAGATATTGGCACAAAGTTGGTCTAATTAGATAATGTGTGCGCACATCCTCATTGCTTTTAAATTTTAATGTACATTAGAAAGAAAAGAGATACAGAATGTGCAAACCGAAGTTTCTGGAAAGAGGAAGATATAAAAATCGTTTCACTGTCAGTTTTTATTCAACCAATCCATAGATTAAGAGAAGGGTAGATTTTGTTTCGCATTTTTTCTAGTTGTTGGTGGGGTAATAGAAAAGAGAAGAAATGAGATGACAAATGGATCATAATTATCGAAAACGACATAGCCTTAGGAACGAAGACCCCTCCAAGAGGAAAAGAAAAACACAGCTCTTCAATCTGTTGTTCTGATTTCTTTCTTAGCTGTCTGCTTTATATCTCATTCATCATAAATCTTCAGTCCTTTTGTGTCCAGATATGCTTAGTTTTGCCTCTGCTTTTATTTCCCTATTTCTTTCACTTTCTCTTCTTACGTCTGGCTATTGAAGTTTCACCCAATTAACTGCAGGTTCTATGCCCCAATGAAATAAACAAAGGCATAAATAGGTTACTGAAAAAGCAATATATCAGAGGACTTGGAGAGAAATTCTGGAGAAGCTAAACGCATTAAAACGCCTGTTAAAAAGGTGATCACTTGAATGGCAACTTGAAACCTTATTAGGATCTGGAATTTAGTGAATTTTGGGTCCAGATATTTGAATAAGATTGAGAGGCAAGAAAGAGAGAGACAAATAGGAGGAGTAAAGTGCGGCTCTGTTTGGTTGCTGAGAAAAGTCAAAAAGAATAAAACAAAACAGAAGCAAGAGAGAAAGAATCTGAAATTATTTTCTTTAGCAACTCTAAAACACGCAAATAAAAAATCTTTCATAGCAAGGTGCAAGTGATCAAATAACAAAAGAACCTAATACCAAAAATAATGCAACTTGTTTAAGCGATGAGAAAGTGAAGGAAACAAAACAACGGAACAAAGAGCTAAATAAAAGAACAAAGCTCTTACCTTGATCAGTTGCTTCTCAAAAACACACACCCTTCAACGTTAGCTTAAATCTTCAGAAAACAACAACACGCATCAAATGTCAACAAAACCATCGGCTCTTTACAGGTGGATACAGAGCAGCAAACCCTCTGGTACTTTGTGAACTCAAATATTCTGTTCCCTGACACCCAGAAATCAATGAAGCAAAGATACACTTATGATTTTTCTTATCAGTGGTGGCTTAGAAAAGATCATGACCGCAATCTCTGTTGCTGCAACACATACAAGACTAGTAGTAGTCGCAGCAATAGTATTGCTGGTAGCTATGAAACAAAACAACAAAGGGGAGAAAAGAAATGGAATGTCGGAAAATTTTGTCCGGCAAGAGAAAAAATTGTGGCTGTGTATCCGCTAAAAGCTATTTAAAAAAAACGGCAAGTTCCGACAGCGGAAGCTGGCGATTGCCTGTGAGAAACAACACTTGCAGACAAGGGAAAAGGACAACTTGGTTTGTGGCATTTATTAGGGAAAAAACATATGGGTTTGACGCCGTCAGTTTTCAACAGTTAAATTTAACGTGAAGCTTAGAATTTTCAATTTTTAATTCGTTTCTTGATATTAAATTAATAAATTTAGATAAAGAGAATTATTTAGGAGAAAAAGAGATAATAATGATATAAACATACGGTCTCGAGAAGTGAGGACAGTGAGGACCCACATGTTTGGATGACGTAAGGGAGGGATCTCTTACGTGTAGATCCAAAGGCTGAGATTTGATCACAAGATGTTTTGACAGGTGAAGGAACTATCCCATCAAGTGTTCTTTTTTTTAATTATTTAATTTCTCTAATACTCTGAATTTTAGTTAACTGAGAAAAAGCATTGAAGCGGTGGGAGGATGAGTCGATGAGGCAGAGTACAGAAGGCAGAGGGAAGAGGGCAGAGGGCATAGCATAATTGGTAGAGAAGCAAACAGCTTTAATTAATGTGAACTTGTTAATATGACCCATTGACTAAGAAATCCTTTTAGATTTCAACTTTTTTTCTAGTCTCTTTTTTTAAGAAAGGTATAGTTGGATCCCAGTTAGCTTTACAGATCAAGAATAAATCAGAAACTAACATGTCATTAATTTAATAACATTTTTAATTCATTAATAGCTCAATATTTCTTAAGAAACTTACATCCAATTAAAACACTCAAATTGTTATTGATACAATGCGATAATCTTTTGATTAGAGGATAATTAGCTCTTTTGCTTAATTTATAAGAAAGTCTTTCTTTTGGTGAAGAAGATAGTTGTGATTGCGAGGGTTTAGAGTTAGACGGAATATCTTTTATCGGCAGGTTTAGCTTAGAAGGTTTTGATGTTTTAAAAAGGATTTAGCTAAACAACGGATAGGAGATTTTGAAAATTTTTCCGTAATCAGTAACATCTAAATATACCAGGGTGTTATGAATGGATCGTGTGGTTGGAAATGTTGAAGGATATGAATCATTCACAACTAATTAAAATATTTATTTTCAAATAAAACCCTTGATATTTAATTTGATCTTGAATATTTACAGCTATTTTATGTTAGTTAACGTGCATTTTATGCAAATGCTTTAGAATTTTTTAATGTTACTGCAATTTATTCCTAAACCTTACCAATAAAAAGTGTAAGAAATTAGCAAGAATGATCTAATTTAACATCTCTTATGATGTCCATAGGAAAAGAAACATTTTTTTAATAAAGCCTAGTGATTGAAATACAGCGCTGAACTGCATCTATTAGGAATTATACATACATACTAATTGTGGTGAGCACATGAAAATATGTAAATACTAACTGTTAACTTTGCAATCCAAAGGCAGCATGCATGACGAGTGGATGCTGATACAATACTTATATGCTAAATATTAAGTTACATTATCATATTTCTTCTGCGAACATTACAATGTTTGCAATGCAAAGCTCTTTTTGAATCAGATGACCTAGCAAGGCTTTGAGCTGTGCAAATAAGATAAAATTTGTTAAGGTAAACAAAACTTCCGACACGGCAAAGGATGTAAGGAATCAGTCAAGAAAGTTGAAAATCCAAACGGGAGATCTCTAATCTTGTCAAAAGCTAATTAAGAACAAACAAGAAGTGGGTTTGATTTATGGGACATGTCTCATTTTGCAGTGATAAACCAGAGCAAGTATGGTGTGCAACTAAAGAAGCCTTTTCCAATCTTTGGTCAGTGATATTGGTACGGTAAGAATAGGTCCATTTGGTCACTGACTAAACCGGCTGTGACCGGTGACTACACATTGAGTCTGTTGTGTTGGGCAGAGTACGTTTTACACCAGAGAGATGTTACTGAGTACTGTTGTCGGTTGTCAGCTCCAACTCTGGAATTGCCATTTGGTTGCTTGCTTGGCTGTTGGTCTGGTTTGGGTTTGTATAATTGTATGTATGATGTGGATGTGTGTTGTAATATGTATGCATGTATGTAATATGTAAATAATGTTATTAGAATATGCAGGTCTTGTGCTTTGCTTTTAGCTTTAACCCACTTCCTGTACTCTTGATCTTCGGCTTTATTCCTGGGGCTAGCCTGTCTTTACGCAAAGAATGCTTGAGGTAGAGGGACAACCCAGACAATAAAAGGAAAAAACACATACCCGTAATTTACACCCAAGTCTATCTATCTTAAAACTTTCTTTTTGGTTTTGTTTACTAGAATTGGCATGCAATTTGCAATGCACCGTGTCATTGCGTGGATATCTAAGCTTTTGGTAAAAAAAGGTTCTCCACAAGATCGTCTTAGCCAAGAAAAGCATAGTCAAGGTACCAAAAGCATTCAAAACACTCCTCCATGCTCATGCCCAACACTTAGAGTTTGTTTTTCTCTTTTTTCATTTTTAGTTTTTCAAACAAATTCAAATTTTAATCACTTTAATTACAGCTTTCTCATTTTATGCTCATCTTTTCTCTAGTACCAATGTGTCTAAAGAAAAGATCAACAACGGGAAGATGTAAACACTAATTTAGTAACATTTCAGGTGAGCGGGATCCCTATGCTTTAAAGACCAATCACTTGAATATGATTAGGTTTTAGCAGAAGGATTGATTTCGTCTTGTATTCAGGATCAGCATTAGCATTTATATTCCTCTCAACGATGAGCAACCTAATGCAATATTATACCGATCTCCCTAGATTGATTGCAGTATGCAAATTTTTTTATTATCACAGAATAGCTTGTGAAGTTATAAATGATTATCGTAGATGTTGTGTATAAAAATTCAATACCGAAATAACTTTTAACAGGTTCAAAGAGATTTTAACTATGTGCGATGTATTAAGATGAATAGAATTCACCTAACTACTATTAATGTAAAGAGTGCTGATTTAAAATTTTAAATTGCAATTACAAATTATGATAGTAATTACAAATAATGTGAACATAATTAAGAGAAATTACAATAATAAAATTAAACTGTAGTTGCAATTGCAGACATGAGATCCAGAATGGAACTGTGAAAGCACCTGAATAACTTTTTTGTCAAAGTAATATACAAAAGAAGGAAAAATGTAGGAAAGAAGGGAGGCATGAAAGGTAAGGTGTGGGAGATTAGACTTTGTTTTAACGTTAGGAATGTGCGGTCTTAAACTGGTGTGATGATGTATATTATTGTACGTTGAAAAGTTTGTATTATAAAAGGAACATTCAGTCGATCAACTCTTTCAAAAGCAAATCTCTCGTCTCTCTATCTGAAGCCCTAGCCTTTCCCCATTTCCAATGCCTTTGATTATAACTTTGATTTTGCAATGAGTTCCTTTTTCTTCTTTTCTTTTTCCTACGATGAAAAAACAAAGCATTAGGACTTACCGCTTCCCATGTTAAAAGAAGAGACGCAGCTGTACTTTGGTTTAAAATAATTTAATGTTTTAAATTCCATTTACCTTACAAATTAACTTAAAGATCTGCAGAGACACATGAAATGATAAAAGAGAAACCAAATCATCCTCGTGATAGTAAATTCAAAATACTCCTTACGACCCACCTGCGGAGAAGTTTTATTTGGCTAAAAAGTTGATAAAAGTGATCATCTTATATTACAAAAATTTTCAAAGGAAAGGAACTCTTCGTAGGAGTTTAGGCAAATAAAACCTCTGACTTAGTAGATCAATTTCAAGCGAATCAGTCTATGGATGTTATAATCAATGCTTTAACAACCATGGCCATGTTCCTACTTTAAGAAAGATCTTTTACTGATGGTCGTATTTGGAGAGCTACAACTAATGTTTCTTTTGTGACAACATTTTGGCCACTACCACCTATCTACCTTTAACCTTTCAATTCATGGTTTAGGGCTGCGGTTGCCGTCTCTCTAATTGTTACATAACAATTAAAACAAATGTGGAGGACATCAAATGTCAATGCAATAGTCACATAGAGTGTAATGTTACCTAACAAATTTAGGAAGATGAAAAAGACTCGTGTAAACACAAGATAAAGGAGAAACAAACTTGTAAACCGTTATGTACAAGAAACGATTGATGAAATTGTAACCATTGAAATACTATTGGATGGCAAACATTTCAGTTCATCAAAAATGTCAAATACACTACAACAAAGTTGACCTTTGGCTACAAAAAAAACCATAGCTAAAGGTATAAAAATCGTCACTAATATTTATTGGCTACAATTTAGTTTTGGCACTCAAATGTTAGTTGAAAACTACAAGTGACGTTTTGTAGTAATTGTCACTAATAGTTTTTTACTACACTTTTTCTCATAGTCAAAAACTGTAGCGACGTCTTGAGGAATCGCTGCCAATAGGTTTTTGCTACGTTTCTTTTTCGTAGCTAAAAACTATTAGCTATATATCTGAAAACTTGGCTAAGATCCTATAAATGTAGATAAAAACAAAAATTGTAGCAAAAACTTTTTAGCTACATTTCAAATGTTTTTAGTTACCTTTCAGAGAAAACGTAAGCAAACAATTTTAGCTACATATCAAATGTTTTTAGTTACATTTCAAAAAATGTAGGTAAACAATTTTAGCTACATAATACAATGTAGCCAAATTCTTTTAGCTAAGTTTTAACCAAATGTTACACAGTTTTGGAATAAATTATTTGTTACATTTTTAATCTATATTATTGTATATAATGTATCAATATGTTTTTATTATTAATTTATTATAAAAAATTGTACAAAATAATTGAAAATTTGAAGCATTATATATAAAAATAAAATATCATTAAATTTCTTCGTATATGAGATTTTAATTATAACTTCAACAATTCTTA
>JAOQMP010000005.1:12051061-12063096 GCA_027563575.1 Erythroxylum pedicellare
CAATTATTTCAATTACTTATGGGAAATTCCCATATCTTTTTTGACTAGAATGAGCCTATCCTCTTTTCTCTATTCATCTTCCAAAATCAAAATATTGAAACAAATCACTAATCAAAGATTATATATATATATATATATATATAAGAGGAGAGTTAGACATTTTGTTTGAAGTTATTTTTTAGTTTTATTTGTACCTAATGTGTTATAAGTAGTTAAAATGCACTTGGAGTAAAGGTTATGTATAAGATGCTTTTAATTATGCTATGAAGTATATATAACTTTATTCATAAGCTAAGATCATTGAAACACTTCTTATTACTATATTAGTTTAAGCAGTTCTTATTACTATGTTGGTTGAAGCAAAAATGCCTCCCTTGTATGAAATGCACATCACTAAACAACTTAATGCTTACTTTCTTATTAACTTTCATTCTATAAGCATGTAATAAAATTTGTAAGGAGTTAGTAACAGTAGTACCAATACATGTAACAAATTCCTTATTGAAAGAAACTACAACCATATTAATTCTGATATCTGAAATACGATTCAAATTTTCTTTATATTTGTTAGATGTGTTATTTATAAACAAAGAAAAGTCAAGACTTGTAAAGTTTTTTTAAGTTATACATTGTTTCTTTTAACCAATCATAAAAGGACAACTTCTCATAAAGATCTCTCCAACTCTAAAAAATCATAACAATCATCAAAACAATAATATATTAAAAATTAAAATTCTAAGGAATTAAGGTGGAGAGAAATACAAGGGATGAAGAATAGCAAACTGAACATGGTGTGTATATACATAGTAGATAAAATTAAATGAGCAATAATTGACAACCTCTAGTTTGGCATAAAGAGAAGTAGGAAGGTATGTCACAACCATAGCCATAGCCATAGTCACAACCTTCACATACCAAATTTCATACAATTAACAAATCATGAAAAATAATGAACGAAACAAGTAAGAAATGTTTCTAATGTGATTCAAAATGTGGGGCCAAAGATTCAATCATCTTTGATTATGATTTGTTCATATTTTTTCAAATGCTTCGAAATAATTTAAGGAAAAATTACAAGTTCTTTATGTTGTTATTCTAATTAGTTTTATTTTATATTGGAAAATCATTGATAAATCATTTAATAATATCATTATAAATATTTAATATAATGGCACCTGGTTAAAACAAGGGAAAGAAGGTGGCAACTAGCGAAGATGTTCTTCTCTCATAACAACCAAATCAATCTAACCCTATCTAATAACAACAACTGACTTCATCCACTAATGAAGCCAGTCAACAACAACCTTTCTTTACTTTAACTAGTGTTGAGGGGTCTTCAGGTCTGTTAATCTTGACCACCTATAATTACACTTATCCTCAAATATATATTTACATGTTTAATGCTTTTTTTTCCTATCATTATTTTTTTTTTGTCAAGTTCCAATACCTGCATTAGAAAAGAGGTAGAGGGATCACTAAAGGTTTTGAGTTGCAACGCATGAATGTTGCAATGAACAACAAGTTGTCTATGCATATTGACACCTTGCAAGGTCGTCTTGTTGATAAGATTCAATCAGCAAAATTGCCCAATGAGTTAGAGGTCACTGTCAAGATTGAATTGCCTTGCCTTCAGTATTCAAAGCAGTTGAATGAAGACAACTTGCCACAAAATGCTCTGGACAAAGTTTTGGTAATTTTCAATTTATTTAATTATATGTATATTTTTACTAATTTGAAGACTAATTTCACTTTTACTTATTGTTCATAGATGAAGCTCAATATCTTTGATATTGAAAACCCTAAAGTTTCAAGCTATATGAGTTCACTGTTGAAACAAAGGGTGATCATCATTATCGACTATATAAATACTAAAAATCTTTTCCTTTAGATGAGGAGGCAAGGAGACATCTTCCTGAATAGGTGACTCCAAATAATTGGAGTCAAATGTGTGATTATTAGGCCTCTACCAACATTAAGGTTTGTCTTCTTTCTTTTTACATTTGCTTCAATTAATCTTGTTATACAATTTAATGACTATTTCTTTTCTTTATTTAGGAAAAATGTGAGAAAGCCAAGGTTAATAGAGGAAAAATGAAAACTCCTTACAACTAAGGCTCCAAATCATTTGTTGTTATACGAAATAAATTTGTAAGTTCTTTATTTAGAAGTTATAACTATATAAGTAAATAGAATATTATTTATTGCGTTTCGATTCTTTTGTTTTTATACAACATAGGAAAAAGAAACTACATGGATAAGAGTGTGATAGGATTACACTCTACAAACTGATACACTACAAGGAAGGTAAAGGCTGGACGTTTGAAGAAGCACAGAATAATTATGTAAGTATAATTTTTATGTGTATATATTTTTGTAGTGCTAACTAAAAATATTTGAATTAAATATTGATTTTGTTTTTTAAATTTTAGAACAAGATGCAAGAGTTATTCTAAAGATCAATGTCTGATGGAAATGAGCCAAATGTTGATGACATTTGCAACAACGTCCTTGGTACAAGATCAGGATACATCAAAGATCTTGGGTATGACCTTAAACCAATGGGTTCATCTTCATCATGACCAGACTATGTAATGACGCTTTAAGAGGAGAACCGATCGCTTAAGATTCAGTTGCAATGTAATGAAGAAAAGTTAGAAAGTAATGAACAAAAGTTAGACCGTATTGAACAAAAGTTGGCCAAGTTTAAAAAGATAGTCAAACAAATACTTGACTCAAATTATGTAATTAGTAGTGACGATGAAGATGAGTCTTAGTTTATACATAAGTTTTTTTTGTTAATATTTGTAATTAACATTTAATGACATTTTATTTTTATATAAAATGCTTCTAATTTTTAATTTTTATTTTCATTTAATTAATTAAAAATAAAAATCCAAATATTATAGACAAAATCTTAGCAATAATTATAATAAAATGAAAATTTTTAATAGGAATGTTTAGTAAAAAAATCAAAATTTTTCACCAAAACCTTTTATCTACGTTCTTGAAAATGTCGCCAATAATTTTTAAAATTAAATAAAAAATGTAGCTAAAAAGATTAAGCTAAGATTATAAAATTGTCACCAAAACTTTTTAGCTAAGTTCCCTAAACTGTCCCCAATAACTTTTATCTACGTTTTGAAAATCGTCGCTAATTATATTTTGCTACAAAAACTTAGTAGTCGCAAAATATTATTAGCTACATTTACGGTAACGTAGCTAATAACTTTTAGTCATGAAAAGAAAGTGTTCCAAAATATCTTTAGCAACGATTTGCTTTATTTTCTCTTATCTATTTTGACAATGTATCTAAGATCAGGGGGAAATATAATTTGCGACAATTTTGTAAAAATGTTGCTAATAAAATTTTGCTACTGTGATTTTGAGACGATTTGTGTGATAAACTTTTTTCATTGCTTAAAAGTTTTGGGGATGATTTTGAAGCTTTTAGGGACAAAAATATTCGTTGCCAAAATTCACTTCTATTGTAGTATCTGCTTTATTTTGATTAACAGACATTAATGTTTTTAATGTCCCAAAATAATTGAAAATTATATTTTTTTATATTTAAAATTCATTATTTCTTTTAAATGTGATATAAAATATAGCATAAAAATTTTAGTTAGCCACAAAAAATAATTACAATTTATTAAATTTATTTTCTATTTTTGAAACTAATTTACAAGTAGAACCCACCCACTTTTCTATCGTCGTAAGTGTGATACTCGAGAAAGATAAAACTAACAAATAAACCTCATTTTATTTCATGTCTCTCGAGACATAACTTGTCTGAATGTTTCAAGTATCAAGAAGAAATTTCTAATCTTTTATTGGGAGCAACCACTAGACCGGGAAGTCTTTTGGGTGTTTTGTTTGTTCTGTGATGGCTCTTCTCTACGTGACCTTAGGTTTGTTCTGCGATAGTTTTTCTCTTATTTAAACCTTGGGTGTTTTGTTTGTTCTACGTTCTACTATAAAATTTGAGAGGTTCATCAATTAAAATAAGTGGTTCTCTTCTCCTCTTCGGTGTTTTATTTGTTCTCTATCTCTGTACTCTCTAGGTTTTGCAATTTCTCTTTGTATATTATGAAGGATTCATGTTATATTCTTGATCTCATCGGCAATTTTGCATATTAGAGAAGATTTCACCACATGAGTTTGTTAGTGACCCATCGTGAAGAAGAAGAAGAATCGTATTTACGGTTCTTCACGATTTAGAGTTAACCAGTCGATTTATTATTTAACTGGCCGGTTTTCATTTATAACGGTTAATAATAAAAATGGAACTAGAAATCAGGCTAGTTCGAGGTTAATCCGGTCAAACTAGCAAATCTAGTTCGGTTTTAAAATCAT
Source organism: Erythroxylum pedicellare (assembly GCA_027563575.1). Taxonomy (NCBI): domain Eukaryota; kingdom Viridiplantae; phylum Streptophyta; class Magnoliopsida; order Malpighiales; family Erythroxylaceae; genus Erythroxylum; species Erythroxylum pedicellare. The sequence continues at coordinate 12,055,415 of JAOQMP010000005.1, forward strand.
TGATTTTTATGATAATAATTAATGCTTTTAGATTAATAATCCAACCAATTTGTGTTGATGAATTTAATGGGATCCTAATACATAATTCCTTTAAGATACTTTCTAACAAAATTGGGCATAATATATTAACTTATTTCTCTTGATGAAATTGCTTATTTAGTTACTTTGTTATTTTAATGCTTGTTTTTCAAATTACTTTATGCATCATATTCCTTTTCTTTTGTTCAGTTTGATACATTGAGGTACTGCTAAAAAGGGTTAGAGAGTTTGATTCTAGAGTTATACTTGAATATTAATATAGAGGTTATTATAAGTGTAATCCAATAATGAGATATGAGAGTAACGAAACAGAATATTTTGAAATTGAATTGGACGAGATTGTTTTACTAAGGTTCATGCTAAATGTTAAAATTTTGGGTTATGAGTAGTTATGAGAAATTATGTGTAAATTTCTTGATAAGTCTTTTAAAAAAGGGTTGAAATCACTTCAAAATGATGTTCATAAAAGAAAATTGATAAATATATATGTAGGAGTAAAACATAAAATAGTTAAGGTTCACTTGGATGGTGATAATTATCCTAAATTTTTAATGTTGTTGACCTTATAATTAGAGATGGTAAATTAAACTCTACTTGATCCAATTTGAAGTCAACTGGTCAAAATTTAAGTTAATTAGACTTTAAATTAGGTTTATGTTTAGGAGTGTTAGGCTGACAAAGATCAAACAACCTATACCATCCAAACTAGTTTAGGAAAAATGATGTTATTTTATTATGTCATGTCAAATAATGTCATTTTAGCCTTAGCTCAATCAATCTTTGTGTTGTTCAACCTAGCCCAATTTGGGTTCATATTGTTTACCTTAAACTAGGATGAGCTTCAGGTTGGGTCATTGTCATCCCTACCTATAATTGATATTTCAATTGAAGTGATTAAAGATGATGAGACTTCATTTACAAAACTCCTAACAACGTTTAATAATGAAAATGAGCATGTTTTTGGCAGAGAATATATTGTTGTTGGATAGCACATTATTAGTGGAGGGTCAGAATCTGAAAAGGAGTTAAATGACTCAACATTTAATGATGAAGTGTTTTCTAAAGTAAGCGAATTGGGATATTCTCGTGAGGAAATTGCAGATGAGATATTTCATTATGATGGTGAAGATAATCCACATAAATAAGCTTGGGTTTATTATTGGTGCGTACCTTATTGAGCTAGATGAACCATGAACTAAAAGCTGAGTATAAAGACATAAGAAGCCTGAATGAGTATTCAAATGATAAAAGGAAGAAGTTCAAGTACCTTCATTTCAATTCATCAACTAATATGGATTTCAAAATTCACCTCAAGTCAGGGATGATATTTGATCCAGTAACTACATTTAGAAGGGTACTGAAGAACAATTCCATATAAGAATTTTTTAACTTTGTTGAAAAAAAGAGTTAAGGATTGTTAATGAGTGCAAGAAAGCATATATGTAGAGAATTCATGCCAGTCTCACTCAAAACAGAGAAGCTTTCTAAATTAAGACATTATAAAAGAAGCATAATTGTGGTAAAGTATTTAATAGAACAAAAATGTAATTATAAGTAGAATGTCAAGACTTATATGGCACATTTTAGAGTTAGTCGACGTGCTATATTTGGTGCTTGGGGGTGAATGAGTATAACACGAAAAATAAATAAGATATGCTTTAAATATTATAGAACATAATAAATATAGTTCACTGTATATTAGACCTCCTAATAAATTTTTTTTATTCTTGTTATGTTTGTCTAGAGCAAATGAACTATGGTTTTATCAAATATTAATAGGTCTATAATCTACATTGATGAGAGTCGTTTTGAAGATACAATATGGTGTTCAGTCATTGACAGTGATAGGTAGAGAGCCAAATGAAAACATTTATACACTAGCATGGGTAATATATATGCTTTCTATATGGTATTTAAGGATGAAGGAGCACAATATGATAAATTGAGAGGATATCTCTTAACTATTATATAATATGATTAGAGAAGCAGTTCATTATATACCAAAGCTTATAATAGTTTTTAAACTCTCTCTATATTTGTCTAAAGTTGGTAAAATCAATACTTATAGGCCTATAATCTACATCAATAAACATCGTCTGTAAACACAATATGGTGATCGATTGTTGACGGTAATAAAGGTAGAAATCCAAACGAAAACATCTATACAGGAGCATAGGATTTGGTGAGAACAAAGAATAAAGAGAGATTGAAGTGGTCTCTTGATAACAACCTACCAAATGATATTGGCAAGAGCAAATCAGAGATTTTCAGGAGTGATAAAAGTAAGGTAACATTAACATTTCTTACCTTGATTTTCAATAATTAATAATGTTTGTATATCAATAAATTTATCTTCTAAAACATTGTTTTGCATTAATGTCTCTTTGTACATTTAAAAAAAAGCATATAAACGTAGTTCAAGGAGTCATTGTCATTAAGGATCAGAAATAGAATGTTAGTACTGCAATCACCCATAAATCTAATATATGGAAATATATCTTTGATCGTATGTTAATGCCAGGACTAATTAGGTCATGTGTGATTTCTACCTGTTATTTTTTTTAGGATTGTATTATGTATGAAAATTTTGTACCATTTTGCATTATATTAATTGTTATAAAACCTTCAAACTTAGCTATAAAAGTTGTATCCATATTGATTGATTATAGAGCATACACAGTTGTCTTCACGGTTTCTAGGGTTAAGGGTCATTTAAATTTGTAGTTTGGGTATGGGAAAGTAAATTATTTGTTATAAGTCTACACTGACATAATGTTGTTACAAGTAAAAGATTCATAAAGCCTGTTTCAAGCTCTACCAACCGGTCCTAATTAAGAATTTGTATTTTCGAAGATGTAATTGTGTTCTCACGAACTTCAACTTTTTCCCATATCTAAACATAAAAAGGAGAAAACCAAACATTTTGAAAATTGATGCTTTAATAAAATTTTTGTAACACGTAATTGTTTAGTATTGTAACTATATATAACAAATAAATCCCAATGTTCAACGCACACCAAACTTTAGCCTTTGGTTTGCTAATTTCTTCTGTTGGAGAGCAATTTGGAAATTAAAATACTAGTTTTGATTACTAAAAGCCTGACTCATGTCTTATATATGTAATCGATTCAAGTTCACAATTTCTTCATTATTTTCTTCAAGTGCCTTGACATATGGTTTGAAATTGAGGTCAACATACAAAGTATTACGGTTACGATATGTTAGGAAATAAAAACTATTTCTACACGACTAGAATGCCAATAAAACAAACACACAACATCAAATTTGATAACGGAGTTCGGCCAAATTGTGCATACGTCTTCGGAGCTACTGCACACCTTTTTTATTAGGGAGAAAAACAACACTTACAAGTGTTTACACTCAACACTCAAACTCACTAGTGTTTACACTCTCTCTCAAACTCTTACCCCAATACACCCCAAAATTACTCACAAAACTTTCTACTTTTAGTTTTTCTTTTACTCACCAAAGGAGGAAAAAACTAAAAATAATATTTTGTTTTCTAATTTTGGATGAAATAAATGGAAGGGGGGGAGGTTTATTTATACTTGTTTAACCTCCCCCCTCCCTCACTTATTTCCAATATGGGACTAAGTCCCTTACCGAACACGAGATATATGGATTATCACATATTGCTTATATCATCACAATTATTGTGATTGTTATAATTCACAATTCATAATTTAAAATATTGGATTGACCAAACTTACAAGTGAAGCTAAATGATTAGTTCTACCCTCGCATAAGTTTAAATCAATGTTGCTTTCATGAGCTTACCGTCTTCAGTTACAGATTTACTTCCCAACTTCTTGATTCCATACGTTTGCTTTACTGCTTCTTGTTTAACTGGTTTCTAGTGCTTCTTCCCTGGCTTCGTTTACCACATTATTTGAAATAGAAAAGCCCTTCTTTTAGGTTTCAATTAAAAGATAACAATAAAACATACGAGACATGAACACTCTACTTATACGAGGATCTAACTCTACTTTTAAACTTAAACTAAACTAAGCATCCTCACAAATGGCAACTACTAACTCGACACAATGGCACCACCGTGCTCCTCCAAGTTATTACCATAGACAACAAGTAGACCACCAAGTCTAACTATAGGTAGAATATTTGACTCATGAGGGTGAAGAATTATCTTAAATTATTAGTTTGGATCAACTTTAATTAGTTTAAGTTATTATATTAATGGCATTTGATTTGCCCATATATAATATTGACATTGCGTGTGTTTTCATTTTTAATTTTAAACTAGAGTATAACAGAGGAGATTTTTTCGGAAAATTAAAAATTAGGAGCTTAAAGATTATGGTATTTTCCTAAAGTTTCGAAATCATGGCTTTTATCCTTTTATTTACTTATAATAAAAATTAATAATATTAATAATTATTTATTTATAAACATACAAATAAAAAAGGATGTTGGAACTTAGAAGGGAAATAAGGTAAAGCTATTTTTGATGTCCTAATGAATTGCTTCTAGTAGCATGAAATAAAAGGGAGTTAGGACCTGAAAGGGAGATCAAATCAAGTAGTTTTGGTGGCTGCAACTAATTGCTTCTGTGGCTTGGTAATTAAAAATTATATGATATAAAGATAATTTTATAATTTTAAAAAATAATTCAAAATAATACTTGATATTGATCGATAGTAATATTGTACCGTATTAAAATTAAAATTGATATTAATACTGGTATAATATTCCTAACATTGACTTTAACAATAATATAAAAAAAAAAACAGTTTTGCCATTGTATATATTGCATATTGCTTAATTTTCATTAAAAATGCATGCAGCAATAGAAAATTAGAAAAATAAAACAGCAAAATTTTGGTTATTACAGTTTCCTTGAGAGTTTTCGAAATCTTCTTAACAATTTAGAACCTTAATCATTGCCATATATTATGAAGCAAATTCTATCTGGGCACCAGAAGCCGAAGTCCATCAAAAGACAAATTACAAGCCCAAGAGTGCTGGTTCCTTGTACCTCGTGTAGTCCAGTTACAATCTAAGATTGTTTGATTCAAGTTAGACGCGAATGCATAACAATCCCTTCTTAAAATGGAGCCTGAAACAGTTCCATCCTTCGTAATTTTGAGATGGAGAGATGAACGCAAGTGGCTAGGTATAGATCCATTATTACGATCAAGTCTGCCAGTATAATTGTTCAACAAGAAAAAGAAAAGAGAATCATGGGCAAAGCCTACTTCTTGCCAGACCTACCCCAAAGCGACTGCCAAAAAACAGGCCAGTTCTTTTGCGCCTCATTCCAACCCAAGAGTGACCCTTCTCTCACAGGATCCCAACTGGAGGATACAATACCATAACTCACACCCAGTAATGCAGTTCCAAAGAAGAAGAATGAAACTATGAAAGGAACCCATGTTGGCACATCAGTCTTCAATACAACCTTGAGATAGTAAAAGAAAGGGAAGAAGATAAGTCCAATAAACAGAGGAATTCCCACTGAGAATGCCATCCTGCTAATCATCCTGTTGGTCACTACCTCTGGAATTACACCATCATCTTGTTCATTATCTTCTTCTTCCTCCTCGTCATCGAACCCTTTCTTTGATTTCCTTTTCCTTTTGGATTTCTTTGGGGGTGGACCAAACCCTCTTGGACTATTTAAGGTTGCATAGAGTGGTGCCATGTGTGAGACCAGATACACTCTATTATACAAGTTTGGAACTGAAACTGGGAATGGCAGAGGTCTATTTGTTAAAGCAAGTGAATATACGGAGGTTGAGGGCTGTTCATGAAGACAGTCGATCTGTATAACAAACGCAGAAACTGACTATTGCACATTCAAGTAAAACTAGGGAAAGCCGACCACATATGCAGATACTAAATATATAAACTTCTTGTACAATAAATTATCATCTATAGTATACGAGTTATAAGGAGGGTAAGAAAAGCTCATTCAATATAAGAAACTATACCAACGAATCGCATAGTTAATAACTATACAACCGTTTCAGTTGAAGGAGACCAACAAAAAGAAGAAAAGAAATCCACGAAATTCCAAAATCGCGTTTTACCTTGGAAGAAACAGAAGATTGAGTAGAGGGGTTAAACGGGGAAGAATATGAAAATGGTCGCTTCAATGAACCTGGGGTGGCAGCCATTTCACTATTTTCTCAATCTCTGTGTGTCTATGTGCTACTGTTGAGTTCAATCTCCGATTGGGAGACGGGGATATGATTGTGTGATGTTGTTGAGTTCAATCATCAATGTCCAATTCGGATAAGGAAATAGGATTATGTGCGCGCCTGTGTCTCTATTCTTGTATCACGCTCCTCACGCGCTAATTAAAACATGTATTATTGGCTATTACAATGCTTTTTCCTTTTTCCAAAAAAAAATTTATTGTGGTGATTAAAAAATTAATTTATTTTAAGAAAAAGTTAGAAAATTATTGTGACCTTATTAATAATTTTTAATATATTATAAGTTATTAATTAGTGTATAAAATGATTAAAATAATAATTAAATAGTTAATTTAAAATTTTATTTTAAAAAGAAAATAGAAAGCTTTCAGTTTGGGATTGTGTATTGCACGCGATCTCGTACTGTTCGCAACTCAGGCACTAGATTATATTTGTATAACACATCTTATCGTTACGGGGTACCATGAAGTTTAAAATTTTTAAGGACTTATTTGCAACAAAAAAAAAACCAGCAAAATAAACCTTTCACGCAGACCGTCTCACGTACGCTGTCTCTCTCCTCTCTACTCAGCCGCAGCTTCATCCCTGTTCTCTGTTCTCTCTACTCTCTATCCTTATTGCCACCCATTGCCCTTGCGAGTCGCACCATCGCCCGCTGCCATTGCCATAGCACCACGCTCCACTGTCGAACCGTCTGTCCAACTGCACACTGCAAGTCTCCACCTCTGGTCGGGCCGGCTATCACTTTTTCCAACCGCACACCATTCGATGCAAGTTCAAGCTGTCTTCTCCATTCGCCATCGTCATCGCTTGGATAAATTGCAGTCTACAGATCAGAAATCAGGATTTCCAATTTTCCAGATGTAGATCCATAGTTGACCCGACCCAACTTGACCTCACCTAACCCTATCTTGATTGCAGTTTCCTTTTCTTAGTGTGTTTTAAGTTGCTTGTTTTGCTCTGAATTACAATTGAACTGTGTTTTGGTGGTGTCATGTATCTTTTTGCGAATGGTTTATAAAATATGAATGGGGCTATTTGGGTTTGAAAGTTAGAAATTGTTTATGTGAATTGATTCAATTTCAATGATATTTAAGTATTATGAATTTACGAAGAAATTTGTATTGTGATTTGTTAATCATATATACTTCTAGAATGTCTCGTGTTATTTGTTATTTTAATAATTATAAAAATGAAATCAAAATTAATTTATTAAATTATTAATATGTTAATTAATTTATACAAAACATACAATTTACTAACTATTGTTTGTATATAAAAGTAATTAAAATATGATTAATCATTTAAATATGAGATTTAATATATAACTAAATCATTTAATACATGTAATTAAGTTAAGAAATTAAAATTTTGCATTTTTATATTATTTATTGTTGTCATGAGATAAAATTACAAATATTGATCTTATCTTATGAGTAGTAAATA
>JAOQMP010000005.1:12065863-12079384 GCA_027563575.1 Erythroxylum pedicellare
AAATGTTATAACCTCTTTCAAGGTATAACATAATCACAAAGCATCATGCATTATCAATCTTCATAACAATTCAAAAATCAAGCAATATAGACATACACACACATAGGAAAGAATTTGCCTAATTACACATCAACTATAGATACATTACCCACCTAAATTCGCTTAACAACCTAAGTTCAATGTTGTCTTTCCTCTTGCTCTTAGATCTGGCTTGCTTGGTTTCCTATAACATACCAAGTTCTCATTCAAACAACATTCAAAGGAAATTCATAAGGCTTTAAAAATCAAAAAGCTAAAATTGAACTATAATCCTTTTAAAATTCATATTTTTAGGTCAACTTTTCCATGACCTTTATGAATGGCTAAATGAATAAATTTGACAACACTTCCTTCTAGAAACATATTCCCAATTATCTCAAGTTTCCAATGACACCACAATCATTCAATTTGGTTCAATAATCTGAAAGTTACACTTGAAGCATTTTTATATTGCTCTTACACTGAGATATTATTCTATGCTCAATTTCCTTCCAAAAATTAATATCCTTAGAGACTTAATTTAAACTTCATTTCTTCACAAAACTTGTAGCGCTATGTATCTAGTTTATTCAAAATTAAAAATAACTTCATTTGTATAACTACACAAAAAGTTATGCCTAAAATACCAAAGTATGTCTGTGCAAGAAAATGGAGCTCGCTGCGGTGAACTTTTCCAGAAACCTAAACCGAAGACATTTCTCGACATTCTTCAACTATATACTTCTCATCTTTCAAATATAACCCCTCTTAACACTAAAACATCTCTTTTATTTCATTTCCAAGTTCATTTAAACACAATATCATTAACAAATACATCAAAATCTATCTTTGATCATTAACCCTAAAAGATTAAAACATTCCTATACCCCATTCATTAACAACTCCCTATACACATTCAACTTCTAACTATCATTAAACATGGTTAATCTAACAAATCAATAGTAGTTGAATGCTTATACTTACCTGTCCAGCTTCAACTCTTCAAGCTCTCTAAAAGCCTAGATTCTTACTTTCTTTTCTTCTTCTTTTCTCCTCTTCCACGATGCTTCTCTTCTTTTTCTAAGCCAAGACACATTTTTATTCCTATTGTTCCCATTTTGCCCTTCACTCATTTAGTTCTTCCAAAAATAACCCTCCTTCATTAATCCAAAATCTTCTTACCTTAGGCCATTTATCCAATACCTTAACCATACACTAATTAAATTTTAACTTTGGCATAATAATTAAACTCCAAATAAAATGGTTTATCTAACAAGACCACAAAATTATTCAAATCATGCTTAAGAAATAAATAAAAATTTTTCAGGACCCAACATGGATTCATTAATGAAATATGATCGAGTTTTGTTTGTGATTTTATCAAAAATTGTGATGTTGATGTTTGGCTATTGTAAGCACGCCACCCTTTTGGAATGAAGAGCTTTATAATGTCTTCGAATGTTTGGGTTCTGAAAATGGGATCCAACATTTCATTTGAGGATGACACTTGCCTTTAGATACTGTCGACCTTTGAACATTCTAACATTACTAAAGCTTAACTCTCATTCTATAAAATCTTTAAGCAAACATTTGATGGTAAGAATTCTATTAAAAAAAGTTGGCCTGATTCATTCATTAAGGATTTGCTAATACAAGATAGTGAAGTTGAAGAGATTGATTTCATTCTCAAGGAAATCTTTATAACATTGAGATAAATCTTAGGATAACATATTTTAAATTGCCTAATCTTTTGAGATTTTTTCAATTTAGTGCAAAAGCATTTAAATTTTTCAATTAAGTGACTAACATTTTATAACCTCGATAACTCAATTCAAAATGTTAGTTTTGTTAATAATTTGCTAATTTGGATAATGAAATCATTTTTGTCCATAACATATAGGATTCCACAAGAAAAATTAACGGATAACTAACCATGCATATGGACTAATATACCTAAGCCATACCCTATATCCTATAACCTATACCTATAACTCATACTCATAACCCATGCCTATAACCCATATTATTTCAAAATAACCAATTTTTCTTCATCCTCTACATCATTGTTTGAGAAGCAACACATTCTATGTCTCCTCTCCTTTGTGTCTTTGTTCATTCAAGACTAGGTGTTATTCACCTACTTGTACTTAACATTAGAGTTTAAAAGTTCACAAGCTAGGCATGTTTTTCATTCGTGGTTACATTAGGGCATATAGGCATTGTGGTTACAATTAATGACACTTCTTCACCTGCTTGTATTATTAACTTGTCCTTCCCCTTATCAATGACTTCCTTTGTTTTGTTAGTTTAAACTTATCTTTTGATTTTCATGATAATTGAAACATTATGCACAACTATTATGGTTAATAACAAAAATAAAAATAAAAATTCCAAATTCTAAACATCATTTATTGTTGAGTTACAACATTCAGTGTTTTAGCTTTGTGTACTTCGCTAATTAAGAAATTAACTAGCACATTATTGAAATTGAATTCAAATTCATGAACATCTTCCTTTTTACATGGAATAACTCGAGAGCTTTTCTAATATTTTTATGAGTTGAATTTCATTCACCTTTAACCAATTTCTGCTTCATTAAGATGATACAAAATTCCATGGAACACAACACCTATGGCGTGTTAATATTCACAGTCAACTTATTATTCATGGTCTATAAGTCACATTCTGTAGGGAGTTAGAAGTGAAAACAAAATTTTCAGTTAGATAGAAGTTTTACTTGAAATCATGAATGATGAAATTTTTGAAAAACAATCACCTTAAGTTTCTTATACATGCTTCTTTCCTCCATCCATCTTTCGAACTTCTAGATCTACTCATAGTAACTTTTACTATCAACCACTAATAATACGGTACTCATTATTTTAATTTTCTACTTCAACATTTTCTTCTTGTTCTATCTTGTTTATCTTCGTATGATACTCAAAGCTCTTTTGTGCATTGGAGGAGAAACCTTCTCAAAAACTGAGAACTTTGATGTTGAAATTAAACCAATAAAAAGAATTTAACAACAGTATTGAGATTAAAAAGTTCGATTACTAATGAAACCATAAAATGAAGAAATAATTCACCCCATGTTGACAATAGGAAACAAAGCATCTTTCAAGATTTTTCTTTTTCTATGAAGCCTATATGACAACCATTAACCTACAAAACTTTATGTAACCCATCTGCCTAACTTGATTATGTTTTTTAACTCATAATGCTCAATCTTAACCTACTACACAAAATCAAAAGCAAAGGACACACAATGAAATAAAACATGAAACTAACCAAAGGGTTAGTATCTTTTTAATAAGCATACTGATTATAAAGCATACAAGAACTGATGTTAATCAAAGGCAACATTTGAGTGGATTAAGAAATCAAGAACAAGAAAGTTAGATAAAAAGAAAGGGTAAAAGCATGGAACTACTCATGGAATTTATTTAGTCATCACATTTATTATCAGTCTATTGATTGTGCCATTGTCAATTATCTCAAGGACTTCAAAATTCTTCCTTTTTCATTAACATTCCCGAATTAATCATTTAGCACCTTCATGAGATGGTCCAACATGTTAACCTTAGTAGGATATATGATACTCAAAACAATGTTGTTTTAGTTGATCCAATCATTCAAATTGGGTAAGCAAATGGTTCTTTGTGAATTACCATTATTTCTTATTGTCCCTATTGTATTAACATGTTCTTTAAATGATTTTCATAATGCAATATGTTTAACTTACAGAGTCTTTAACATCTCTGAGGTTTGATTTGAAGTATCCATAGTCATATCGCTTGGTAAAAGACCAAGTTAGTACTTGGATTCTAGTCATCCTGAATAACTACATTAGGGAACTTTAAGAACATGCCTGTAGGACTGACAATTTGGTTTTTTTCTTGTTGGCATTATTATTTTGGCATATTAACAACCTAATGCACATAAGCAAACCTATGTACACAAAATCAACAAAAACACACAAAACATTATGAAAAACTTAATACAAAAATAACTAACCTACATAAAGGGAAAACATACCTAGCTTTGTGAAGTTTCAAACCCTAATGTTAAACATAAGTAGGTGAAAAACACTTAGACTTAATGAACAAAGATATAGAGAAAAGGACACACAAAAAATAATTCTTCTAATTAGAGACACAAAGGAGAGGACACATAGAAAATGATGCTTCTAAGACAACGACAAAGAGGAGAGGAGATGCAAAAGATGAAGAAAATTTGGTTATTTTGAAATAGAATGGGTTATATGTATAGGTTATATGTATGTCTTATCGTGTATAGGTTTGGGGTTGGGTGTATTAGTCCACATGGATGCTTTTCTACGTGAAAGCCTACATGTTATGGATAAAAATGATTCCACTAGCCAAATCAGCCAAATATCAACAAAATTAATATTTTAACTGAGTTGTTAAGGTTATAAAAGGTTGTTCACTTAATTTAAAATTTTTAAAGTTTTGGCATTGAATTAAAAAAATCCCAAAAGATTAGACATTTTAAAATCAGTTATCCTATGAATGTTTGTGATGTATGAAAATTCTTATATACTTTTTAATGTTGAAATGAATATTTTGAAATGAGAGTATATGTTAAATGTATAATTATATCTTGTATATTTAAGGCTTTCAAGTTTGAATTAAAGAAAAATTGATGTCATTAACCTTTTTGTTATTAGTAATTATATATGGTTAAGTTTGAAATTAAAAAAAGTCAATGAAAGATATGGTTGTATCTTACTTCTTTTGCAGAAGGTCGTTCACTATTAATCATTTAACTTACGTATTGAAATTGTTATATGCATAGTTAATTTTTGGAAATTGTTTTCTAACTTGTTCAAATTTATAGAATTCTACATTAATCAATGCATCGAATATTATCTACAATTTTGGTATTCTCTAGTGAATCTAAATTAACTATTATATCTAAATACTTAAGTGTCCCAATATTTGAAATTATTGGTCATATTTAAACACTTAATATTCTTCAAAATATTTAGGAATCGTTTGATTTTATTTCTATTTTGTTGTAAATTTTGGTTTTTGTTTTTTAAATAAAATCAAAATTTTATTTAATTATCAATGTCAAAATAGTTATATTTTTAAGAATAAAATATTCTAAAATGTCTAACCTTTTGGAAAATTTTCAATTCAATGCTAAAGCTTGTAAATTTTTTAAATAGGTGACTAATCTTTTATATCCTCAATATATAACTCAATTCAAAATAATAGTTATGTTGATATTTAACTGATTTGGCTAACAAAACCATTTTTTCTATGACATATAGTCTTCCATGTGAAATGTTAATGGATAACTAAGCATTCACGTAGACTAATACACCCAACTTATAACCTATACCTTATAGCCCATTTTATTTTAAAATAACCAATTCACCTTCCTCCTTTGCATCTCCTCTCCTTTTTATCATCATTTAGGAAGCACCATTTTCTGTGTCACCTCTCCTTTGTGTCTTTGTTCTTTCAAGGCTAGGAGTTGTTCACATACTTTTGTTTAACATTAGGGTTTGAAACTTCATAAGCTAGGTATTTTTTTCCCTTGTGGTTATATTAGGGTACATAGGCGTTGTGGTTACATTTGATGTCACCTCTTCAATTGTTTTTTTAGCCCATCCTTCCCATTATTAGTGGCTTGGTTCAAATCATCATTTAATTGTCAAGATACTTAAAGAAATAAGCTTGAATCTTCCTTTTAGTAATGAAAATAAAAAGAAATTGTCTAAATTTTAAACATCCTTTATTATTAAGTTGTAAGGTTTAATGTCTTAGCTTAATTTGCATACCTGTCTAATTTAGAAATTAACTAGCACACCATTGAAACTAAATTCAAATTCATGAACACCTTCCTTTCTATTTGGAATTACTCGAGTGTGATTTCATGATGACTTGAATTTTATTCACCTTTGTCTAATTTTTGATTCATTAAGAAGATATAAATATCAACGGAACACAACGTAGGCCTATATCTTGTCAATGTTCACACTCAACTTATTGTTCCACTGACTTTAAGTCACATTTTTGGGCAATTAGAAGTAAAAACAAAACTCTCAGTTGGGAAAAAGTTTCACTTGAGCCTATAAATGATGAATAATCTGAAAAACAATCAGCTTCTTTCTACATTTTTAATCTTAAACTTTTATATCCACTTATAGCAATTTTAACAGTAGCTATTAATAATACAATACTCAATATTTTGATTTTTAACTTCAGCATTTGTTTTCTTATTCTATCATCTTCAATCAAAGCTCTTTCACACATTAGAGATCAATCCACTCAAAAAATTGACAAATTTGATGCTGAAATTAAAATAGTAATAACAACCATATCAAGATTAAAATGTCAGATAACTAAAGAAACAATAAAATAAAGTAATAACTCACCCTATATCGAACACAAAAAACAAAGCGTCTTCCAAGATTTCTCTATTTCCAGTAAGTTCGCATGATTGCCGTTAACCCAGAAAAACAAAAATATTCTTTGCCAATGCAGCTGCCGAATTTGCTTTTTTTTTTTTACTCATATTGCTCAATCTTAACCTACTACACAAAATGACAGACAATGAAATAAAACATAAAATTAACCAAGAGTTAGTATCTTTTTAATAGGCATATTGACTATTGAGAATGCAGGAACTAATGTTGATCGAAAGCAATGTTTGTGTGGATTAAGAAATCAAGCACAAGAATGATAGATAAAAAGAAAAGGTACAAATATGGAACTACTCATGGATTTTGTTTAGTCATCACATTTATTATCAGTTCATTGATTGTGTTATTTGTCAATCATCTCAGGAACCAGACAATTCTTCCTTTTTAGTTAACATTCATAAACCAATCATTTGGGGCCTTCATGAGATGGTTCAACATATTACTTTAGTGGGCTACACGATACTCAAACCACTGTTGGATATGCAAATGATGTTTTTTGAATTATCATTGTTACTCAGTCTCCCTGCTGTATTAACATCTCCTTTTAGAGATTTTCGTAATGTAATATGGTTAACATCTCTGAAGTGATTCAAGGTGTAAATAACTAATCAGCTATGGTAAGATAGCTAATTAGTAATCTGTTGTCGTTTTAGCTTGTACATAATAGTGTTTAGTTTCTGTCTTGTACAGTTTTTTTAGCTCAGTTGTATATATTATGAAATCTAGCTTTTGTATTGTTGACATGAAATAATAAAAGCTAGTTTATTTACTCTCTTTTCTTTTCCTCTCTCGAACCTTCTGTCCATGTTATCAGAGCAGTAATGATTCCGGTGATTGATCGTTCCTAAAAGTCGATTGGGGCTAAATACAACACAGAGGAGTGTGTTGGAGGTCTTCAGTAGCTGTATTTTCTTTGGTGGTGAAGAAAGAAGCTTCATCTTGACGATTCGAGAGGCTAGGGTTTCGCAATTTGGACTCGGCATCTACGACTGTGACTCCAGCTTCCAATTTTTGCAGAAATGGAAGGTATCTCTGTGGAATCCCCTACTGGCTCCACACTGGACCCACATTTACGAAGTATGCATGAAGAAAATCAGGTGTATCTCCAAGGTTCAGATTATCCAGGTATGAGTTTAGTTATTACAGTACTAAATGGGAGCAATTTTTTGAGTTGGAGTAGATCTGTGAAAATTTCCCTAAGCGCTAAGATGAAATTAGGGTTTATAGATGAAACTTTTCTGAAACCTAGTCCAGGCTCAGTTGAATGTGATAGGTGGATTAGGATTGACTATATGGTTAGGTCCTGGATCTTAAATTCGATATCAAAAGAGATAGTTGAAGTCTTTATCTACACAAATTCTACCCAGGAACTGTGGTCAGATTTGGTATAAAGGTTTGGGGAGAGTAATGGGCCTTTATCACTTATAGAGGTAGATTAGTGTTGCATCTCAGGGTAATATGTCTATAGCAAAATATTTCACTAGTTTAAAGAAATTATGGGATGAGCTTTAGTGTCTCATGCCTGTTCCACAATGCACTTGTAAGGCGATAGCACAATGTATCTGTGGCGTACCTAAAGCTTTGGCTTATTTAACCTCAATGAATCAGTTAATACAATTCCTGATGGGATTGAATGAAAGCTATGATCATATTAGGAACCATATATTGGTTATGGAACCTCTACCTTCTATTAATAAGGCCTATTCTATGGTGTTGAGGGTAGAAAAACAAAGAGAAGTTCAGATGATTTTTGGTGAAGGAATTGATTATAGTGCACTGTTAGCCAATACTGGAGGTGGTAAGAGAGTTATAGATGGTGGAGGAAAACAATCCAAATAAAAGTGGGGGAATGGTGATAAAAGTGAGTTGTTTTGTAACTATTGTAAGAAAAATGGACATTTAAAGGAGAATTGTTTTAAACTCACTGGTGTACTCAATTGGTATAAGGAGTTGCAAAATAGAAGGGGGGAAAGGGACTGGGAAATCTTATAATGCTAATACAGTAAATGATACTAATTCATTTACTATAGATAGCAGTAAAACAGTACAGTACTGTTAATGCCACTAATCCTCCACTATCTGAATTGATTAAGCAAGAGTTGTTAAAGCTAGTTAAAAACAAAGCCCTCACTGATCCTCTCATGGTGAACCTTGCACAGAACTCAGATTTTGCAGGTACACTTCCTATGTTAGCTCTTTCTAGTCTTGGTGATATAGGTTTAGATTCTTGGATATTAGATACAGGAGCTTCTAATCATATGTGTGTGGATATTTCTTTGCTAACCAAGCCTATTATTCTTGCCAAATATATACCTGTTTTTCTTCCTGATGGTACTTAGAATTCGGTCCATCACATTGGAGATGTTGTGCTGCCAAATAACATTGTTTTGACAGATACCTTGCATATTCCCACTTTCAAATTTAATTGTTTTCTGTGAACAAACTTGCCAATTCATCATCTATTACCTTTACATTCTTTCCGAATCACTGCATTTTGCAGGACTTGAAGACTGATCAGATTTTGGCAGTAGGAAAGGTTATAGGCAAGTTGTATATCCTTGATAAAGAGTTTTGTAAGGCAGATACAGTAGCAAAATATTCATTGTGTAGTGTTGCAAGTGATGTTGATAATGTACAGTCTATGTCAACATACAAACTTTGGCATAAACGCTTAGGATATGTTTCAGATACTGTACTTAGACATGTTATTTCTCTTGATAATAAAAATGTTAGAGAGATTGATGTTTGTGATATTTGTCCACTTGCAAAGCAACATCGGTTAAAGTTTCCTCATAGTACCATTCATACTGTTTCCATTTTTTAGTTGATTCATGTTTATATTTGGGGACCTTATAGTCAACTTACTCTTTCTGGGGGGAAATTCTTTTTAACAATTGTGGATGATTATAGTAGGGCAACTTGGACTTATTTCATGACTCATAAGTGTCAAGTTCTCGGGTGTTTAGACAGGTTTTTTAAGATGGTAAAGACCCAATTTTAAAAGTCTGTTAAGATAGTCCGAACTGATAATGGGGCAGAATTTTTGAGTAGAGACTGCCAGAAATTGTTTACAGATTTGGGTATTTTACATCATAAGTCTTGTGTCTATACACCTCAACAAAATGAGATTATGGAGAGGAAACACAAACATTTGTTACAAATAACTAGAGCTCTCATGTTTCAGGCTTCCTTACCTAAACCTTTTTGGGGTGACTCAATTCTTATTGCTACTTCTCTCATCAATAGGCTACCTACTCCACTACTCCAGTGGAAAACTCCTTATGAGATTTTATATGGTTCTTCTCCTAAGTATGAACATTTAAAATCTTTTGCTTGTTTATGTTTTGCTACTAATGTCAAGCCTCATAAAGATAAGTTTGATCTGAGAGCTACAAAGTGTGTTTTCTTGGGATATTGTGCAGGGCAAAAGGGGTACAAGTTATTTGATATCACTTCTGGTTCATTTTTGGTTTCTAAAGATGTAGTTTTTCATGAAACCACTTATCCTTATAAGTCATTGTCTACTGCTCCTGTGGATGTTCCACTTCCTTTAGTTTCTTCTGATCACTTTTCAGATGTTTTGGATGAACCTTCTTCTATTCCTACCTTCCCTCCTTCCAACACTGATCATTCTCCTCCTGATCTTCCTTCTTCTTCTTCTTCTTCTCTTCCATGTCCCATTCTTCCTCCTCCTCCTCTACATAGGAGTACCAGAGTCACCACTAAACCTGCCTAGCTTAATGATTTTGTATCCCATGCCTCTACTGACCAACTTCATTCTTCTGCAGTTAGTTCCTCCAATTAATCCCTTCCCAGTTTCCCTTTTATACCTATACCCATCTTTCCTCCACATACATGTCTTTTTTAGCTAATGTTTCTTTTATTGAGGAACCTTAATCTTATAATCAGGCTAAGATTCATGATCATTGGATAAAAACAATGCAGCAAGAGTTAGCTGCTTTGGAGTCTAACAATACTTGGGTGTTGACTTCTTTACCAGCTGGTAAGAAAGCCATTGGCTCCCAATGGGTTTTTAAGGTTAAGCTTAAGCCTGATGGGATTGTTGATAGATATAAGGCCAGGTAGTGGCTAAGGGGTATCATTAAGTAGAGGGAGTTGATTTTATTGACAGTTTTTCCCCTGTTGCAAAAATTGTCACTATTCGTATATTCTTGCCTATAGCTGCTTAGTTTTCTTGGTCTATACATCAATTAGATGTTAATAATGCTTTTTTGCATGGGTATATTGATGACGAGGTATATATGCTACCTCCGGATGGGCATACTGTAGCTGGTCCTTATCAGGTTTGTAAGCTCAATCGCTCTTTGTATGGTTTGAAGCAAGCCTCTCTTCTATGGAATTGTGAATTCACTAAGCGTTTGCTTTCTTATGGTTTTCTTCAATCTCAGCATGATCATTTTTTGTTTATTAAGTCTATTGGTCTTCATTTTGTGGATCTGCTGATCTATGTAGATGATATCTTGTTGACTGGGCCTTTTAAGGATGTTCTGGTTGATGTTAAACAATTTTTAGCTTCTGTATTTTCTGTGAAGGATCTTGGTCCTGCAAGGTATTTTTTGGGATTGGAGATTGCTAGGTCTTCCACTGGTTTATATGTTAATCAACGCAAGTATGTGCTTGATCTATTGTTTGATGCGGGTTTGATTGGTGCTAAACCAGTGTTTACCCCATTGCCTAAGGGCTTGAAGTTCTCAGCTGATTCTGGTTCTCTCTTGAAGGATGTAGGGCAATACCGTAAGTTGGTTGGTCGGTTGCTGTATTTAGGATTTACCCGACTTGATATTACTTTTGCAGTTCAGCAATTGAGTCAGTTTATGACTGGTCCATGTTAGGCTCATTGGGATGCTGCTGTGCATCTGTTGAGATACTTGAAGGGTTGCCCTTCTAAGGGTTTATTTTTTCCTACTTCTTCTGTTTCTTCCATGCCTGTTGATTCTTCTCCCTGTTCTCTTATGGCTTATTGTGATGCTGATTGGGGTTCGTATTTGACCACTCGTCGTTCTGCTTCGGGTTTTTGTGTATTTTTGGGTCATTCTTTGGTTTCTTGGAAGACTAAGAAATAGGCTACGGTTTCTAGATCCTTCGCTGAAGCTGAGTATCGGAGTATGGCTTCCACTGTTTGTGAGTTGTTATAGATTTCATATTTGTTGAAAGATTCACAGATTTCCTTTTCTTGTCCGATTCCTTTGTGGTGTGATAATCAAGCTGCACTTCATATTACTGCCAATCCGGTGTTTCATGAATGTACCAAGCATCTTGATATTGATTGCCATGTTGTTCGTGATCAATTCAAGTTGGGTTTCATTGCTCCTGCTCATATTTCTTCTAAGCATCAGTTGGCTGACTTATTTACAAAGGCATTGGTTGCTCCTCATTTTACTTCCCTTTTTTCCAAGTTGGGTTTGGTTGATGTTCACCAACCTCCAACTTGGGGGGGGATGTTAAGATAGCTAGCTAGTAATGTGTTGTCGTTTTAGCTTGTACATAATAGTGTTTAGTTTCTATCTTGTACATTTATTTTAGCTTAGTTGTATATATTATGATATCTAGCTTGTGTACTGTTGACACAAAATAATAAAAGCTAGTTTATTTACTCTCTTGTCTTTTCCTCTCTCGAACCTTCTGTTCAACCTGGTCAAAAACCAAGGGTAGTACTTGTAGTGTGGTCATCCTTAATGAATGTATTGGGCAACATTAAGAACATGCCTGTAAGACGGACAAGTTGGTTTTTTTCCTGTTTGCATTATTCTTTTGACATGTCAACAACTTGATGCACAACAAATAAACAAATACACACAATACCATGAAACACCTAATAAAAAATGAATAAGTAACAAAAAAGGAAAAACACACCTAGCTCATGAAGTTTGAAACCCTAATATTAAACAACACGCAAAGAAGATGAGATGCAAAAAGTAACGCTTCCACTCGCAGACGCAAAGGAGAAGAGACGCAAAAAATGGTGCTTCCCTGACATCGATGCAAAGGAGTGGAGATGCAGAGAATGAAGGTGAATTGGTTATTTTACAATAAAATAGGTTATTAGTATAGGCTATCGGTATAGATTATAGGTTGGGTGCATTAATGCACGTGGATGCTTACTTGTCTATTAATTTTCTATGTAGAAGCCTACATATAAAGGACAAAAATAATCATGTTAGCTGGATCAGCAAACTATTAATAGACTAACGTTTTGAATATTTGTTAACGTTATAAAAAAAAATTAGTCACTTAATTGAAAATTTTAAAAGCTTTAGTTCTAACTTGAAAATTTTGTAAAAGGTTTGGCACTTTAAAATAATTTATCCCTAGATAACTAACCCTAAAGTGCCCAACCTTCTAAGATTTTTTTCAATCCAGTGACCAAGTTTTCAAAATTTTTTATTAATTGACTAATCTTTCAAACCTTAACAATTCAATGCAAAATGTTAGTAATTTGATAACTAACAGAATATTTTTTGTTCAAATATGTAGAAATCCACAGAAAAAATTATCTCCATTCCGATGTAGCTAGAGCCACTATCTTTCTAAGTGGACATCTATATATCATAAATAGCAATTCCATTAGCTAAACCAATAAATTACTAATAAAACCAACATTTTGAACTAAATTATTAATGTTTTAAAATGTTGATTACTCAATTGAAAATTTTAAAATTTGAGCATTGATTTCAAAAAAATCTCATAAAGTTAGCGAATGTAAGATTGGTTATCTCGTTATTAATGGTATTAATAAAAATTAGATAACTTAAAAATAAATTAATATTATGAATCAATTAAGTAAATAATTTTTTTTGATCTTTACAAGATATTTATTAATAAATATCAGTAAATATTTAATTAAAATTAATAATTAAATAATTAAAATTTTATTTACAAATAATATTTATTTGTTAATATTTTTAATTATTAAAACTAATTTTATTTGAAATGTGTGTGATTATGGTATTTTAAATTTAAATTAATTTATTAAACAATCAGTAAATTTAAAAATATTTTTGAGTTTGAAAATAAATTTAAAATAA
>JAOQMP010000005.1:12079399-12090543 GCA_027563575.1 Erythroxylum pedicellare
ATAATTAAATAATATATATTCAATTGGTGTTAAATTACATTACGAGAAAAATGATAATAAAAACAAAAAAATCAAATTAGAAAATAACAATTTTCTGAATTTAAAAATAAAAGCAGAAAACCAAAAATTAAAGTAAAAAAATAACATAACCCTTAACTGCCAGGAAATATAGTTATCTCTTAATTGTAATTATTTTTAGCAGTTACTAAAATCACTTAACACAAAGTTAAGAGTTGAAAAGAATATGAAAAGGAAGTCTTAAAAAGTTTTCGGACTCCTGCTGTTAGTATGCATGAGGAATGAGCACACTGTAGTCGTAGATTTATATTTATTCAACTAGGGCTCAGCATTGACGTACAAGTTTGTGCATATTTTCTATCAGCAGATCCTATTAGTTTTTTTTCCACAATCACACACCCACCACCCCCAACAACGAGAATACACTGTAACGACACTTTACTTTAGTGTTTAAATTATTTTCCGAATAAAATAATATTATTAAATTAAATACTTAAATGAATTTCTTGTATTTATTGACATCGATATAGCAATGCTTCGAGAATCAAAGAAGTACACAATACAGAAATACGTCTATTTTTTACAGCCGAAACTTAGATGTCAAGACAAAAGGTCGATCGTTCTTTCCCGGTCTAAGCCAGAATGGGTATGAACTTCAAAGTACCCTAAAGCATAGAATCAATAACCCATAACCAAAAACAAAAAAAATCAAATCTCCAATGAGTCAAAGTCCAGATCTACTCTTGCTTCTTTATGGTTGAGCGTTGGAGCATAGTTGAAAACAGAGTTGAAATTACTCGATAGTAATTCCAACATATCATCCTACGGCCAACCTAGCCGGCTTGCCTGGTACACCAAACTGAAACACTTGGGAAATTTAATTTACACGAGAAAAATTAATCATGAGGCCAATTATCTCGATTCATGGCATTACGGGTAAAAGATATATCAAACATGTATCTGTGAGTAGCTAGCAAAAGAAAGGAAATTAAGCTGGATTTACTTACCTAGGTTGATGTAATACCATACCGGCTTTGGAGATTCGCAATGGCTTTCTCGAAGGATTTTGAGAGATCAGGGATTGTGGTTTTGCACACTGCAAAAATGTAAAAGTCAAATACGCCATATCAAAAAGCCATAGGACAAGACATGTTCAGCTGGCGTGGAATGAATATTTCCGCCTATTATAAATTGAAGGATTATACCTGATAGGAAATAATTATTTTCAAGCTCATTTTATGATGAAAAGGAACATATACAACAACTAAAGTATCTGCCAAACTGACAAATAGACTAATTTGACATCTAACCCAATCTAATCTGGGCGTGTTAGTTGAGCTTGAGTTCGTACAATATGCAATTAAGCTTTGAAGAAAAATTCTCGTTTAGTCTTCTACAAAAATTAGATTTCATGTATCCACATATGGCAAGACTAGCACCTGCAACTACGCCGTTTAAGCCAATAATAAACTTGTTTGCATACATATCGTGAATAATTTGAAACTGAAAAAGTGAATACTAAACAAGTCCACGAAAAAAGCAGACCACTCATTCAATATATGCTGCAAACTTACCATGAGATGTGGTAGCTTGTACATCTACCATAAAATCTGCATAAGAATCCTATAGAAAACACGAAGAGCGGTCTCACGTACCTTTTCTTTTCAAAGAAATATATATAACATCCTTTTCTTTTCTCTAATCAGAAGCCGTTTTACCTTCATAGCTTCACAACTGTCATTGATTCTTTGAGACATCTTCTTAAAATCCTTCTCTGCGTTTTCCATATTCTGCTGACATGCTTGCGCCTGAATCTGGTTAAATTAAATAGATTTAGAAAATGATGATGATTCACCTCATAGTTGGATGCAAAAGAAACTGATATACTTTATCCACTTTGTAACAGGTATAAATACTTCAATGCTTTCTATTTCAAAAGTTAAGATCGTAAACTGATATAATCTGTCAACCAAACAGAAACGGTAAAATATTACTGTTGTGTGTGTGTGTGTGAGAGAGAGAGAGAGAGGAAGAAGAAGAAGAAGCGAACCTTAAAGCGCTTGAACAGGCGAGAATGAGAAGCCTCGAGATCCTTGAGGATCTCAGAGTGAGAGCGATCGATGAGATTGGACTTGAGATCGTGGAAGCCAGAAGAGACAAGATCCTTCAGATCGGAGATCGAGTTCATCGATTTCTGACCTAAACAACCGGAAAATGTAGGTGAGAAGGTTGGTTTCTTGCCGCCTGCGTTTGGTTTCCTAGCCGACGATTTTGGAGGATGCATCACTCGCGAAGGCGATTGTCGACGGCTCTTTCTCTTCATGAGATAATCCTGCTTGCTATTTGATTTCTGAATTGGCTTTCTCTGGGAGAGGACGCTTGTCCAGAAGTTGATGGAAGGAGTTTCTGATTAACTGATTGAATTTGAAAGTAAGGAGGGAGAATTCCGCAGATGTTTATAGGGCGTAACTTTATGTGGATTTTTATAAGAATGAAATGTTTGGAAAAACAAAAAAAAAAAGTAAACTTTTGATTTTTACTTTAATCAATATATATAGCTTTTAATTTTTAGAGCAATTAATCAGTATAAAATGAAGAATTACTGTGATCTTTTATGTACTATGACCAGTGTTTTCCACTCTAACTAACCAAGGCTTTTAAGAAGTTTTTTGTTTGGAAAGGAAAATTAAAGTTAAAAAAAGTTATTATTATTATTGATTTAAAATTTAAGAGTTAATTACAGAATTATGACATAAAAATTAAATTTCATCAAACTAAAATTTAAGTATGTAATTGCAAAAATGACTTCCTAATGTATGTTAAGCTTTAAAACAAGTACAATCCATTTGATTCAATGTTTCGTTGCACAAAGTCTAACGCAATATTCTTATAGACACCGTATTGATATGATTTAATTTTGTTACAAGATTTTACTAGTACCCATTAATATTAGATATTATTTCGGATAACTTTTTTAAAATTATAAAAAAATCCTTAAAATTGCAAAATAATCTATCAATATATTGTACTTTATAATTGATAATTTTACATTCAATTTTTCTTAACAAATCATAACAATAGAAATTTGAAATAACAACAATTTCTTTATTTTCATTAATATTACATTTCACTTATTTCACATATAAACAATCCACAATTAGTATGAAAAATATCATTTAATCATCATACAAATATAAAATTAAAAAGAATACAAAGTATATAAAATGTTATAATTTTATCATATAATACAAAATAATTACATCAAATAAAAAGAATAATAAAGATCCATGACTTTCTAAGTATTACCATAAGAGTTCGAACTGAAAAAACCAATTAGAAATAAAACCTGAAACAAAATATTTACAATTATATTTATATTGCATATATAGAATTTAACATATAGATCAAATATTAATGAACTTAAAAGAATTAAAGAAATGAAAACCCAGAACTTCAATCAATCAAATATTCACTCAAATTGCATAGATCTTAGCTCTCATTTGGTACAAAATTCTCATCATTGAGAGGAGTTGCATCATTCCCATCATTCAAATTCATTGCATCAAATAACATATCCATATTTTTCTATCCAATGTTATCGTCTAAGTTACCATTATATATCAAACTCGGTTTCTCATAAATCTAATTTGTCAAAAGATTGATATGGTCAAAGAAAATTGGATTTATAGAACTACTAATTTTATTAAAAGACTTAGTAAATAAATAAAATTAAATTATTAAGAAATTACAAAAAATTATATTCAACTTATAAATAATAATAGCATACCTTCATGAAACTTTAAATTGTATCGGATAAAGACCAAGTCATTCAATCTTCTATGTTCTAATCTATTCCTTTTCTTAGAATTAATGAATTCAAATGTGCTTCAATTCCTTTCACGCTTTATTGCACTTACACATTAACTTAAAATTTGAATTATAAATCTTTGCAATTTCAAAACACCACTTTTGAATTAATCCTGCCAAGCAATTGCAAGACAAAAAAAGTAACATTATAATCAAAGTAAAGTAATGATTAAATTTTAACAAGTAACAAAAGTGAAAGATATATATACAAATTAAGCTTGTTTCTTTGACAAATAGTAATATGCATCCAAAAATCACCAGAAACATCTTTATAAATTTCCATTTATGAGCTTAAGAGATCTTACATCATCTCATGATCGATAATAGTTATAATAGTTAATAACATTTTCCTA
Source organism: Erythroxylum pedicellare (assembly GCA_027563575.1). Lineage (NCBI taxonomy): Eukaryota > Viridiplantae > Streptophyta > Magnoliopsida > Malpighiales > Erythroxylaceae > Erythroxylum > Erythroxylum pedicellare. The sequence continues at coordinate 12,083,638 of JAOQMP010000005.1, forward strand.
TTAACTTCAACTTTATTTATAAAACTTGGTCTAAAATAGACACTAAGATTAAAAAATACCGCAATTACAAACAACAAAGAGTATAAGTTATTTTTTCCATCTCTCATTGATAACTGCAAGATAAGATGTGTACAAAGAAGGCCTGTTTTTTATATTGGTCTTGATTGCTTCCTTTTCCATCTTTAAAATCATAAAAAATAACCTATTGTTATCTTTTTATCATTATTAGCTAGATGAAGCATCCTCATCAAAGACTTACAAACTCGGATGAGAAATTGACACTAAGTCCAAAATTCATTATCCTTAAGTATAATTCTAGAAACCTCTAATCCAGCATTAGACCTAGCATGCTGAGACTTATTATTTGTAAACATTTGCCTAAACTCCTTCATTAGAGTAAAACACCAAAATGATAAGAAACTAGTTGCAAATCTTGTAATAATAGACAACACAAGTTCCTACCATTTGTAAAATCCTTTCTCATTAAATTCAGGTCCCATACATAATTGTAGATAAACTTGGTCACCTTTTTGTTTTTTTCATAGTCTCATCAATAATGGAAAAATATCTAGCATCTTCTATATTTTCTAACATTAAGTTAATATAATATATAGCACAAAGAGTCCAATAAAAGGAATTATACATACCGTGCAATCTTCTTTCCAACTACTATATAAGCAGAATTATTGTTAGTAATGAACTAAATAATATTTTCTGACCCAACTTTAACTTCATTAAATATCTAAAACAAAGTATCAATATTTCTAACAAGACCAAATGCATTAATAGACTTCAAAAACATTATCCCCTTTGTAGAATAAACCACATAATAATAATAGGCTCCTATGTTATATTTATCCAACCATTATACATGATTAAACACCCATAAGTAGCCCACGTCATTCTTCTTTTGTCCAAATAACTTTTTATTTCATAAAGAGAGTTGCTTAGAAGTTAACTTCTATAATCATCAATTGAGGGACTTTGTATCTTAGACTATAAGAGGCATTAACATCTACCATAAGCTAATAATAATAAAACTAAGCAACATTAAATGTTATACCTGAATCATACTACGTGACTTGTGTGTCATACATCTAGTCATCAATGATTTTAACAATATTCCAAACAACAATACAAAATCCACACCTTCATTTTATTCATACAAAACCTAAACAAAAATACTCAAACTATTAATGCAGAACATAAAAACTAAATAAAAGTTGGACAACTTACCTGGATGGACGGACAACCAAAAACGATGAATGACAAAGCTAGACGATTATCGACACTCTTCAATGCAAAACAGAGCCTGAGAAAATGAAGATTTCTTATGTGATATAATATACTTATTCAATGTCAATATGTACACTAACGTTATTTGAACCTATAAGAATTGTGCATACACTAACGTTACTATATTTGTTAACAAGTCTGAACATATAACTATTAATAGAAATGATATTATTGCATCATTTTTCAAAACATCAAAGGGTTATAAATCGGATATTAGTGGGATTATAAACTTAATATAAGTAGAAAAAGAACAGAAGACTCTCTAATTAAAAGAGAGTAAGTAGAAAAATAAAGTCAGATAATAAATAAATTATTGTTTATTATTCAATATAACTAACAATTTAGATATGTTTAACATGAGTGACAAAAAGAAAATAAGATGAGAGGTTGGTGGAGAGCTAATTGTTCCATTGTAAAACATATAAAAGGGAAAATGAATTGAAAAATAATTGTAGCAAAAGTTAAGATTTTTCATATACTAAGGGTCATAATTTACTTTTTATATTAGCATTTTAATGTCTTCTTATTATGGAGAAATGCTCTATAAACATATTGATTTCAAGATTTTTTTTATAGCCAAAGAATTGATATCCCATTTTAAAGATTAATTGGTTAATAAACACTAATGTAAAGTGAACTTTTAACATCCTAAACTTAAATCTTTAAAGAGTAGAAACATTACCAATGCATCAATTTTTAAGCTTGTGTATTAACAAGCTCTTATATAAGCATAAGCAAGCAACCGCATTAAGAAGCAATTCCATAAGGGCACTAAACACCCATCACATCCTAACAAAATTAGCCAAGGAATATGGACCAAAGATGCATCTTCGATTTGGTGAAGTTACCACCATTGTTATTTCTTTTGTAGAACTTGCAAAAGAAGTCATGAAGAGTTATGACTCCATCTTCTCAACAAGGCCCAATATATTTTCTGTGAGTATTTTATGGTTATAATATACATAATATGCATTCCAATCAAATCCAATAACATACTACTAATTTGTCATAAACAATTCAAACAAAAGTTTTTAAAAAAAATTTAACAGAACTTTCATCGAACATGTTATAGGTTATACTCAAACAAGCTTCCTAATCCATATTCAACTTCAACAAACCCATTCAAGATGCATTACCCATCTCACCATCTTCATTATTATCACAACACAAATTCACCATCAACCAAACCATTACACACACGGAGAGAACACAAAACCCATCAGAAAACAACACCCAAATACAACAATGTCACCATTTCCAAAAAAACTAGAGTGCAAAGGGTGGACCACTTACTCCAACTGATGATTCAATGGAGACGACAACAAAAGCAAAGAAATGAAGAAGATGAAGACAACGATGGAAGAAGAAAAACGTAGAGGAATAAATTAAGAAAAAGAAAAAGAAAATGAAAAGGGAGGCTTCATTATTTTCTTTTAAAATGAAACGAAAATGGCATCGTTTGTTGTATTATTTTTTAAAATGTTTAACATTTGGCAGCTATTTCAGAAAACATCGTCAAATATTAAACATACTACAAGAAAAATGTCATTTAGCGATGGATGTTACTAACGGAAAACGTTTGGATTCCATCGGTAATATAAATTGGTGACGGAATCAACTGACGAACAAAGGAGTCATAAAACAGTCATAGGTAAATTTATTGACAGACATTTTATGTAACTGTCAATGAATATACCGATAGTTGACTATAACCGTCAGTAAATTTACCTATGGCCTTTTTCTTTCCGTTGGAATATTTGCCGACGGTATTGGTTATTCTGTCGGTAACATTACCAATGGTTATAAGTGACTGTCAGTGAGTATACTGACGGTTCAACAAATCCTAACAGTAAAGTTGGCAACTGCTATCAATATTACCGACGGTTACTCTTTGTTCCGACGATAAATATCTTACATTTTACTAATAGTTTGTGGTGTTCTGTCAGTAAATATAATAGATTTTATCGACGTACTTGTATTTTCGTCAGTAAATAATTTTAAATTTTTTCTAAAAAAATCCTGACATTAAATTTTATTTCATGACCTTATAATTAATGCATAATTTCAACAGTTATGAATTATCTATGCATAATATTTTGATTTGTTTATATATTTAATTTGTTTAAACAGAAAGTTTATTGATGATATAAAGTTAAAATTATCTTAATTGATAATAAAAACATTAAATTGTACATAATAAGTCTTTGTAATTCAAACCAAATGACTACAAGTACACTATTATCCTAGTGATCATGGATGCTCTAAGGTGCTACTCCTCCTCTTCAACTCATCCACCTCATGTCTCAACTGAGCTTTGTACTCCATCAATGTCTACACTATGGTTCGAAGCTCATTGACTTTATTAATTATCGACCGTCTACTAGATATTGTTGTATTGGACGTGGAGAATTCCGAATAAAATGTGTTCGCAAATGAATCTAACCCGAAGATCCTTCCGTAACGGTCCCTACGACCCACTACATCAAGATATGTCTAACTCTCATCAACAGCTTATTCGTGCTGAGATTGTAGCTGAATGTTTTCTTTTATTTGGTCCTATTAGGAGGTATTATTTATATTAGTAAGTGATAATTATTAAGAATTAATATTAAAGCATAAATTTTACATACATTAAGTTCTCTACATCGGGTGTTGACGAATGTCACACCGTCATGCTTCTTAGTGTGAGTATGTAAAAAGAGATGACGAGGTGTAGGCCTCGTGCCCATAGACTTTTTCTGTATAAGAATAAAATTTTATAAGTGAACTAGAATTTATAAAATTTTCGGCAAAGTTTCCTCTATTTTTATGATATTGACCCCATTTGAATAAAGAAAATAACTCAACACAGCTATTTATGGCACTAGACATTTATACCATTATCATTATCCATAATACACATATTTTTATTCCAACATTCACACATCAATTTAAATTGAAATACAACAAAGTAAAACAATTAGAATATAAGTGTAAAGCTTAGATACTTATAAGTCTTTCTACATGCTCATGGTGAGTAATAGATCCTCCCGTATATCTGGGAAGACTCTCTCCCCCCGATCCTCCACATTTGTTGGTTGAGTTACGCTCTGAAATGGACATTGCCTCATGTGATTGTCCAATATTGCTGCCAACGACTCCATATTTATTCAGAAATATAAGGCAGTCGTACACCAGCCTTGTGTATCGCACCAATAAGGTCATGATAACATGTATGTGCTCGTCTCTCCATACTTTATGTATGACCGTGCCAAATTTATAATCCTAAAAAAAGTCTTTCTAAAATAAAAGGAAAAATTTTGATAAATATTTATAATGTAATAATATTTATCTAATTAATGTATACAAATCAATCAAAAAGGAAAATAATATTTTTTATTGTACTTCAAACTCCTGATAGTAAAATTCCTTTGTAGCCTGAGAGATATTTTTCCATACATAACCCTCAAGATCAATCGATAAGCATAGTCAAAATGTTGGTCAATCTCTATAATTTAACAATGTATATAATTAGGGAAACCAATTTTACGTTTGAAATAACATAAAAAACATATTATTCTTATTACATTAACTTGGAAATAATTTTGCATATAAGATAGAAAATGTGCACCATGATACTTTTTCATCACATTGCACACCAAAATATTCTAACACCTTTGTAGGATATGTGTCTATAACCCCAAATAGTTCTTTCATGAAATTATCCATAACACAATAATCATTAGATTATTACATATAGTGTAGATAATATATTTCTTCTAGAAAGTACTTTATATAGGTTCTTCTTAACATCATTCTTTTAGTGATTAGAGTTAAATATTGTAACATCCATTATTTCTATGAAAATGAAATATGTAAAGATGAAAAACTGTGAGAATAAAATTTTTAATTGTAAATTCATTTTCAAATTTTTTTAAGTGCAAAAATGCCAAAACAAATAGATAAAATATACTTATAAAGCTAGTCATGCATGCATCAATGTTAACATCTAAGTCCTTACCAATATTTCTTACACATTTCGGACTAATACACGAGAAATCAATAAAGGACAAGAATTTATGCATATTTCCATCCGAGACTTATAATATGTCCAACTAGTCATAATACAATGTCATTCAAGTCTTTTATGACGTTGTTGATTAGTTTCTCTAAAACCAAACATGTTAACATTACGAACCGTAATAACCTTACTCTCCACTAATAAAATTGATGAAAAGCTACTAACAAACTGCTACATATTCGTAGCATAAGATATACATAAGAAATTAGGTTTTGGAGAAATAAATTTAATATTAGCCTCCATATTATTTGTATGACAACTAGGAAATTGTTCAATATGAGTCCAAATCTAAAATTCTTCATAACCTCACTATTAGTAGATCTGTAACAACATTTTAACCAATAAAGTAATAAGGTTAAATAATATTCACTAACATGCCCATTAACAATCATTAAACCAAACCATAATAATAACATTACCTCATTTGTAACCAAATTTTCCTCTAAAGAACTCAATGTACATGAATATGAAAGTTGGACTTGGGGAGACTTGAATCCCAAGTATATAGAATTGAAAAGGCAACACAATCTAATTGTGTATCTATTTATAACTTAGAGGTACAAGTAAGCCAATTAGCTAAGGTAGTACGCGAACAAGGTCAAGAAAAGCTTCCTAGTAACACTAAGGTGAACTCTATAGATTAAATATTAGTCATTACACTTAGGCATAACTAAATACTTCATGTTGAAGTTGTAAAAGAGGAGAAAGTAAACAATTCAGAAAAGTTTGAGGATAAGCAAATCGGCATCAATTATATCTTCAACTGATACCAATCAATAACAAAACATTTGACCAATTTTGGTAAATGGAGGGAAAACAATTGATTTAACTAAAGGTAAGTTGATATTTATGGTGGGAAAGGAGAAGGTGGATTTCCATATTTACAAGGCTTTGAAAAGACCTCGGGCACTTCATGATGAACGTTATAGGATGGGCGTAATCGATGTTATTATGCATGAAGTACCTAAGTTAGTTGTGGTGATTCATTGAACACATATAGAACTTTAGGATTTAATGATAAAGAAAAGAATCACTAACTCGTGGAGTATGCTTTTAGAGTGCAAAGAAAGAGCTATAAACCTCAACATCTTAATATTTTCAAGGACTTTGAAGGAGGAAAGCCAACACCCTTACCTTTTACCAAAAAAGTACTTGACCAGAATTGAAGACATTACCTACTTGTTGGTGTTATTCACACTTAGGATATAATAACGTTTATCGCATTAATGTCCTATGTTCTCCCATTTCTGTGTAATAAAACAATCGAGCTCATCTAATTAGAGATCCTTAATAAGTGAAGAGCTTAAAAGGGGAGTTCAGTTTAAAAGACTTCTAAAGAAGTGCATGTTGGGAGACAAACCATCAACTTGAACTTTACTTTACTTTTATTTTTTCCTAATTCTTATTTTCTTTTGTAGGCAAATTTTTGTGTAACTTCATAGATTTTTACCTCACTAACTTTGTATGGAATAAGCGGAGATTTCTTTACCTTCATTATCTTTTATAATTGAGTTTATTATTTTATTTATTAAGTGTGGGTTAGCGTTAAA
>JAOQMP010000005.1:12099104-12111322 GCA_027563575.1 Erythroxylum pedicellare
GGCAACGATTTCTTTTCATATATATATATATAATAATTTTTTGTAATATATGATTTCTATAAAGTAGAATAGAATTTATATATAATAAATAGAGTTTTGTAACACCATATAAAATTATCAATTCATATATTTTAAAAGAGATTAATAAAAAGTATAAATTTATGTAATATAAATTAATTTTTTGTTTTTAGTTTTATAAATTTTTGAAATGACATTGTCGTTAACTAAATTTATTTTTAGACCTACAATCATTATCAATAATATTAAATTTGATTTTTAAGAATATGATATTAATATTTAATATTGATTCCATTTTTTACTAGATTGCAATTATTTTTTAGCTATATTGCATTAAATATAATTATATATGGTATTAATATAATGTTACATGAATGTATAGATTATAATTGTAACTAGTTTAATGATTTATGAATGTATTGATAATAGATAAAATTTTCTCATATCTTATATAATATACTAGTCTTTTAATCATAATTTTCTATGTACTATATGTAATTTCAGTACCATTATATATAATTTCGTCACCAAATGGTAAAATCCTAGAAAAAGTTAAGGCTTTATTTGACTCAATGTTTTGTTTGATAAAGGTTTTCTAACATATAATTTTGAAAACAACAACTTAATTTATGGTTTTTGTACAAAAATAAAGATATTAGAGCTTAAGAAAAGATTAATTCATATTAGGTTTTAAAATATAAAATTTAAGTTTTATTTATTATATTTCAACGTGTTAGATTTAAACATTAGCATGAGCACATGAAATTCACTAAATCTTTAATTTACTAAAGTAGTAAAGAGATAGATGACGACATCATTTATTGTATCAAATCGGCGTGGCTAATAGGAGCGCCTTAGGAGTTTTATGTAAAAATAAGATACCACTCAAGCTAAAAGACCTACCGTTTAACAATTAGGTCTTTGATACTCTAGCCCATCAAATATATGTACAGTTATAAGTTAATGGTAACAGAGATGAGGAAGATTCGTTAGATGTGTAACCTTACAAGAAGATAGAAGATCAGGAATAAAGTAATAAGAAACAAGTTGGGAATGACTAGCATTGATAGTAAAATGAGAGAAACAAGGTGGTTTGGACATGTTGAAAAGAAAAATCCTGACATTTTAGTGAAAAATGCGAGAAGATCATATTTAGGAATTATAAGAGAAGAAGAAGGGGAAATAAGAAGAATTGGTGGAAATTAATCATGATCAATATACTAGAGACTTGACCCTCAATAGAAAATTTTAGCGAACTAAAATACTAGTAGAAAACCTTACATAAATAAGTGCCTATTTGGATGAACTTTTTAGAGGTCAATAAGTACTTTTCTCTACTACAAAAGCCTTTTTTAAGAAAAATGAGTGCTTGACTGTAAAATAAAAAATTACTTCTTTAATAGATATGGCTTTTTTGGTAGCCAAAATGTAACTTTTTAAGAAACTGAAATTTAGAATTTCTCAAAAAAGTACTTTTTAGGGTAGATTTTTCATATCAATTAATGAGCCTATTTTTTTGTCCATTTTGCCCTTATGTTATATACATAATTCTCACAATATCTACAAATCTATCTTCACGTTTATTTTGATATTTATATAATATTATTTGGCTTTTTTTATATGTTTTAATATTTATTTTTGATATTAGTTTTATTTATGTTATAATCCATATAAAAGATTTGGTTAGACATATTTTTATTTATATTTCATATGGTTTAAAATTATATAATAATTAATATATTGTGCTTTGTATATTGTTTAAAATACTTTAAATAATATTTATGCATAAATAATTTTTATTACAAAATAAAATATAGTTAAAATTAAAAGTGCTTTTTATTTTTATGTTGTCAAACAGTTTTACTGTATGAATTTTTTTTAAAAAAAACTGTTTTTTAAATGACAGTCAAACAGTCAATTAGTTTCTTAGAAAAGTTCTCCTAAAAAAACATCTACAGAAAAAACTCTACTGACAAACTCTCTACCGGTATAAATCCAATCAATCAGAGGCTAAGTTTTTCTCTTTTCATAAGTCTTTTGAAAATTTTAAGTTGATTCTTATGTCTTTTAATTTGTTACAATTGTTCCTTTGGTTATTTTGTTTATTTTTTCTTTTTTAATTACTTGTTTGTTTTATATATTTTTTATTTGTTTACTTATTTTATTTTTATTTTTGTTTGCCTAGTTATTTGTTTACGTACTTGTCTATTGCTGTTATTGATATAAACGGGAGAGAGTTTGTGAATATGAATAGTATCAATGAAGTTGTGAGGAATACCTCATCCATGAGCGAAAATCTATACAAATTTGTCCGCGTAGCTCTCGGTTCTACAAGGTCATAAAAAGATGCAATCATAGATTCCCCCGACAAGCTACAATTATTGCAAGCAAACATATTTCAGTGACGAAGATTATATTTTTTGCTCTCGGCTATTCTGCTCAAGCCTGGCTAACGAACACAAGCAACTTCCAAAAGCGAAATAGATTGAATTAAACAGAAACAAAACAACACAATGACAAAATTTATAGATGGCAGTGATATTGTGACCTTTATAGTCCAGCAAAATTGTACAAGACCTGGGAAAATTTATAGATGGCAGTGATATTGTGACCTTTATAGTCCAGCAAAATTGTACAAGACCTGTGCACTCCCATTTGAGCTATTGCGATTCATTTCTTCTACATGAGAACGCAGAAATAACCAACCAAAGGTTATACACAATTTATCCATTTTCTTCTTAAGAATTGTAAGGGCATGACAATACATGTAAATAAATGTGTGAGAAACCTATACTAATTAATGGCCTATTAGAAAGGGCGCATAAAGGATTGAATGAGGTCAGTGCAATCAGAGGCAGAAGTTGCCGTTGGACCAAGGCTTTAAAGCATTGAGTCATCCATAGCTTGAAGATCATTTCCTCTAAGTTATCATGCAGAATGCAAATACAGGATTGCCACACCTCCATGAATCTTGCTTTAAACAACTCCCTGTGTTGACTTGCATAACAATGAGAGGAAAGGCTAAACTCCACAAGGAACTATTCCTATCACGAATCACGATGAAGAGAATTCACTGTTTCCTGTTATCGCCTGCTTAGCCCGTGACCTATTTGTTAATCAAATTTATTATTCTTTCTGAATTTTACAGTTCAAGAAATTTCCACCAGAGCTTCCCTTGCAAAGGAAACTGTAGTTAGATGACTCCTATTTCAGGTTGTATCACATTCATCACTCAAGAAGGGATCTGTAAAGTAACAATTTTAAGATAGATCCAGTTCCTCTGTTAGTTGTCAAATGATGGCTGTAAAACAGAATGCATCATCAACTAGAGGGGCGTTTTGATCTTCGGCGTTTCCCCAGAAGTTTTAACATGTTGTCTGTCACATCAACATGGGAGTCATCATGATCATTTTGATCATTTCTAGACGTATGAGTCAACCAGGCCAGTGCCTCAATTGCAGCATCCCTCTCAGCAAGCTGCTTGTTTTTCTTTGGTTTCCCAACAAACTGCATTCCCTTGAATTCTACCAGAGCTCGAAACTCGTTTGTCTTCAGGTGCTTTGTTTTGTATTTTGGAGGGGAGTGCCCAGCTCTCATCAAAAGTGTCTGTAGCAAGCTCTTCGGATTTGTTCCATCTTTCGTAAATCTGCTATCACTAGGCTCCTTGGGCTTCCTGCTCTCACGTCCAAATACAAACCTACCTTCACATTGATCACCTGATACCAGCTCCTGAACAGCAAGTATGAGGTACTTTCCTTCATTGTGAATATCAAGAGTAGGATCTTGAAGCTGCAATATGGAAAGGCCTTTTTAACAGTCAAGACCAATTAAGCAAATTCTTTGATCATTATAACTATAAACAATAATAGAGTATTGAGGTTGGATATGCCAAGTGGTAATTTAAATGGAAAGATTTTATACTTTGACACGAAAACTTGGACTAAAGCACATTGTAGTCAGCCTTTTATCTATCTTGAGTGACAAATAAATGCAAGGAAAAAGCATAAGGATGTAAAATTGTCCAAGTTCAAGGAAAAGGTTGATGAATGGAATACTGTATAAAATCCCCCCAGTAAGTCAAACAAATCACAACAGAATTCCTATTGCAATGTCCTAAACATTAAATGGTTGATAGAGACAAAATTTTAAGAAACATATGTTGATAGGTGGTGGACAGGAATATAGCTAAAAAATTCAGTACTAATGAAGCTTTGGATATAGATTTGTTATTCCTAATTCTTTCAACAACCAAACTCCAAGGAAAAACATAAAGCAAGTTTTGAACGCATCTATAGGATCCACACAAATAGAGGACTTCAAGCACAGAGACAATTTTGGCAGGAATGGCATGCAACATATCATACTGTTCTTTGATACATAAGCCTGCAGCATACCTCTTAATTTTGAAACCCAATTCTGCAGTATTTTTCTTTTGTTTGATTTGGTTGAATCATTACCTTTGGGTTCAGTGGTCAACTTCAGTAATACTATGTCGTTTAGGCGTTTGGAATAAAAATTGATGTAAAGGCAATAGCCTAGTAGTTGAAAGAATCTTTACCGTCAGTTGTTATATGTACTGGGGAAATAACAAACTGAATAGAATCGCAATTACAAAATGTTCTCACTGAGTTTCTTCTGATTTCTTCTTCTCTTCCCTTCCCTAACCTTCCAAATTTTCAATTTCTTCATTTTACCCACATTGATATTAGTTGATTTTGATTGTATTCACCAGATAGATTGGTGAACATGGAGATGGCTGGATGAAGGTACGAGGGAACAAGAGTTCAGACAGATGGAAGAGATGTTGCAAACTCAGATGAAAGAGTTTCACAGTGAGATGCAGGAGAATTAAAATTTGCAAGATGCTCAAGCTAAGCAAGGCAACGAAGTTAGTGAACTTAAAGAACTTTTCCATCAATAATTACAGATGCAAGTACTAAACCACTAGTGAGCCAGAAGGAACCCAATTGAATCAAGGATCATCGATACATATTCAGCGAGGTGGAATTCCGTGTGTTCGATGGAAGCAGTGTTTGAAGATGGATTTACAAGGCTGAGCAATTTTTCCCCATACATAAAACACCTCCAGAACTCAGAAGTGAAAGTAGCAACTATTTATCTGGAGGGAATCACCATGGAATGGCACGTGCTGTACTTGGAGCATCGATTGATGATAGAAGATCCTAGTTGGGGCGACTATATTGTAGCATTAATTCAATGATTTGGAGAGAAGGTTTTTAAGGATCCTCTTGGAGATTTCAAAGAGCTGAGGAAGATCATTCAGCGAAAGAGTATTATGCCCTCTTTGATAGGTATTCCAATAACCTCAAATTCCTAAATCTTATTTGATAGGGTTTTTTCTTGAAGGATTGAGGCCTGAGACAGAACTACCTGTGGAATTTTTGAATCCAAAATCAATCCGGCGAGCTTATGTTCTTGCTAAGAAAAGTAAGCTACAGCTGCTATATGTTATTCTTCTCCAAACCAAAATCATCTAAACAACTCATACCATCACCTTCCACAGCTATTACTCCTTTTATTCTTTCTGCCACTCACTTAGCAAGTATCCCTACCAAAACTAATGTCCTACTAGGTTTACTGCCTGCCCAACTAATGCATCTACACAAATCCATATAAAAGCAACATAGACAGCCAAGTAGCAGAGAGTTTGAGGATAAAAGGGCAAAAGGAATTTGCCTCTGGTGTGATGAGAAGTTCTTCCCTGGCCACAAATGTTAAAAAAAAAAGAAGTAAAATTTGTTTGTTGTAGATGACAAGGGAAAAGAAAGTCAAGGGGAGAATGGGGAGAGCTCCATGGTTCAACAGGAACCTACATCCACAGACCAACCAAAGATTTCTTTACAGGCAATGACATGAGTCGCAACTGTTGATTTTAGGCTATGAGAGTTATAGGCTTGCATAGAGGAAAACCCATTCACATCCTCGTAGACAATGGAAATATCCACAAATTTGTGGACTTACCATTAATGCAGAAAGGCAACTATGAGCTGCAGGATGTCCAAGATATTAGGATGACAGTAGGAGGTGGCTCTCATCTATCATGTTCTAAATTGTGCAAATGATTCAAGTGGAATCTACAAGGAATTGAGTTTGCTATAGATGTTCTAGTATTGCCTAGGGGGTGTCCTATGGTTTTAGGGGTGAAGTGGTTGTCTATCTTAGATGAGGTGCTTTGCAGTTTTGATAGAAAAACCATGATATCTTCAAATGGACAGTGTGTTATTGACTGGAGGTTCTATATGAAATTCAAAGCTGACCACCAGCATGAAGTTTGAGAAGTTGCTTACCAAACCCTAGGTTACAAGCCAAGTTTGTATCCTGCAACTACATTATCCAATGGAGCTGATGCAAGTAATTATTGGTAATCTAATTTGGGATTTTAGGGATTCGGTTTAGTAAAGAAAGAACGGAACAGAGAGAAGAAGAAACTGAACAAGAGAGAGAAGTCTGATTATTGAGAGAGAAACAATTACAGTTGATTCGTTCCCCTCTTCCTTCCTACCAACAGCTATATCAACAATGAACAAAACCGTTACTATTCATCCAATCACATCTAAACTTGGCCCTATCCTATACATTCTTTTAGCTACTAACAACTACTCCCTATACTACATCGTCTCCTCTTTTTTTGTTTCTGCTACGTCCTTTCTATCATCTTCTTCATGCATCATTTCCACCTCTATCAATTCCTTCCTGCTCGCGAACCTTGTCCACAAGGTTGACGTCGGGAAAACGTTGCTGGATATCATACAAAAATTCCTAGGACAAATCAGAATCGTGAGGTGATGACCATTGGACCAAAATCTGAACAGCTGGTCAATTATATCTCTTGACCAAACGACGGTCTAAAACAGCCACCGGTATACGAATTCCAGAAAACAAAGGCAAGTGTCATGAGACAGGTACTGTATCAGAAACCCGGCGCTTCAACTGAGATACATGAAAAGTAGGATGAAGCCGACAATCAGCAGGCAAGTCCAACGTATGGGCAATAGACCCCACCTTTGCCAGAATTCGAAACGGTCCATAAAACAGAGGAGAGAGCTTTTGGGAGCTCCAGTGTTGAACACTGTGTTGGCGATAGGGCCGAAGTTTCAAATAGACCCAATCATCTACTTCAAAGATACGTTCCGTGTGATGTCGATCCACAAGCTGTTTCATGCGATGTTGAGCTCGCTGCAAATGAAACCGAAGTACATTCACCATAGCCTCCTAGTCCAACATCAGTTGATCCATTGCCAAAATCGATGAATCACCCTCCATGTACGAATTATATACAGGAGGAGGAAAACCATAAACATGCGGGAAAGGTGTCATATTAAAGGACAAATGGAAGGTGGTATTAAACCACCATTCCACCAGCGACATCCACCTACTCCAATTATCCGGACAGTCCGACATCATGCACCGTAAGTACATCTCCAATGTTCGATTCAAGACCTTTGTCTGGCCATCAGTTTGAGGATGATAGGCCGTGGAGAAATGCAACTTCACACCTTGAAGAGCAAATATTTCTCTCCAAAAATGACCAGTAAAAACAGCATAACAATCACTGATGATCGTATGACGCATTCCATGCAATTTACACATTGTATCCATGAAGCCCTGGCAACCTTCTTCGAAGTATAAGATGACGTAGGGGCAAAAAGTGATCATATTTGCTCAGTCTGTCGACTATCGCAAGAATCATCGAGAACCAATCCGACAACAAAAGACCCTCAGTGAAATCCATGCTAATATCCATCCATAACTGCTGCGGGATAGGTAAAGGTTGGAGTAACCTTGGTGAAGCCACCGGCTCATTTATTTTTCTCACACACCTCATGCTTACGAACAAACTCGCAAACATCCCTCTATAACCTGCCCAAAAAAAAAAAAGAGCTAACCCTTTTATAAGTTTTCCCAACCACCCAGAATGACCCCCATGAGCAGAGAAATGTGAAAATTCAATAATATTCTAATGCAAACTAGGTGAATTTCCCACCACCAATCGTCCTTTCCAACGTAAAAGATTATCGGTCCAAGAATAAATCGAACCTTTATATTCACCATGCTGAATCTGCTGCAACAATTGCCAAAGAACAAGATTCTAGTTCCAACTGTCTTTGATTTCAGATAGCAACTCAGTCTGTACATGAGAGATAGACAGTGTAAAGAGCTCCGAACTACTAACACATGACAAAAAATCAGTTGCAAAATTGTCGGCACCTTTTTTATATTTAATTGAAAAATCAAATCGCAAAAGCTTCAGTAACGAAGTTTGCTAGAAAGGAGTAGTAATCCATTGATCCAACAGATACTTCAGGTTGTGATGATCCGTCTAAATCAAGAAATGTCGCCCCGTAAGATAGTGAGACCACTGTTTCACTACCATGACAATCGCCAAGAATTCTTTTTCGTAAACAAAAAGATGCTTGTAACGAGTAGATAGTGATTTACTGACCAAAGCAATTGGGTGATTCTCCTGCACCAACATCATGCCAATACCGTCCCCACTAGCATTTGCCTCAACGACAAAGTCCTTCTGAAAATCTGGTAAGGCCAGCACCAGTGCAATAGTCATAGCATTCTTCAATGCTAGAAAAGCGAGAGTTGCCACTTCTGTCCAAACAAATGCGTCTTTCTTCAAGAGATTGGTCAAAGGTTTACTTCGTTGGCCATATCCATGAACGAACCATCGGTAATAACCGAACAAACCCAGAAAACCTCTAAGCTGTCGAACGGTTGTCCTCTATGGCCACTTCAACATTACACTCACTTTCTGAGGGTCAGTTGAAACTCCCTGGTCACTAATAATGTGACCCAAATATTCCACCTGATCCGCTCCAAACGAACGCTTAGATAGTTTAACAAATAGTTCTTGATAAGCTAGAATTGCTAACACCAAACGTAGATGTTCAAGATGCAACTCAAATGACGAGTTGTATATCAAAATATCATTAAAAAAGACTAAGACAAACCGTCGTAAGTAAGCTTTAAAAATCTGGTTCATGAGGCCTGGAAAGTTACCGGAGCATTCGTCAGTCTGAACGACCTTACGAGAAATTCATAATGCCCATTATGAGTCCGGAAGTTTGTTTTGTAAATATCATCCTCTTGCACCCTTATTTGATGATAGTCGGCTCTTAAATCTAGCTTGGAGAAGCACACACCCCATGTAATTCATCAAATAACTCCTCAACTAATGGTAACGGGAATTTATCCTTAATTGTGCATTGATTAAGAGAACGGTAATCAACGCAAAATCTCTATGATCCATCTTTTTCCTTGATCAAGATGACCGGAGCAAAGAAAGGACTAACACTTTCCCGAATTATTCCTTGTTTTAACATATCGGACACCAAATCTTTCACCACATTCTTCTGAACTCCCACATACCTATAAGGTCTAAGGTTCACAACTTCGGTTCCCTCCTTTAATGGGATTCGGTGATCAAGAAACTGAGAAGGAGGTAAGCCTTTAGGCTCCTCAAACACTGTCTCAAATTGTTTGAGTAACTCCTCCAATTGTTCATGAAAAATTGATGAAGCCTCTTCAACATATGCTTCCACCTTCGACGACCTCAACTCTCCTGGAAAACCATCATACTTCAATTTGACAATCTAAGGAATGATCATAAAACAACAGACTACATCTCGAATGCTCCACATTTTTGCCAAATTTTTGTCTGGTATTGGTAGCACCTTTTGTCCGACACTACAGAGCTCTATTCTTTTCCACCCCAACAAATTTTCATCATCCCTTTTTGATAGTTAAAGATAATGTCATCTAACCAGGACAACCACTGTATGCCTAAAACCATATTTGTTCCCCCAATGTCAATAACTAAAGTATCAGTTGAAAACTCTCTGCCACCCATTTGCCACTGTAAATTCTGACAAATGTGATTGCATCGCGACTTGAACCCCCCTCCTACTACAATCGGCAACTTAGGTACCTCCTTCAACTTCCATCCTAAACGATGTATAACTTTGGCATCGACAAAATTATGAATTCTCCCACCGCCAACCAAAATATGAATAACCGAATCATTCAAGATACCTTTCACCTTGATTTGTTGGAATTTAGCTATAGATGCGCCAAACATAGCTTGTAAGGAAATGTTCAGCAACTCTACTTCTTCTTCGGCTGGTGACTCCTCAACCTTGTCCAAGTCATCCTCCACCACATACATATGCAACAATCGTTTTTTGCATCGACGTCCCTGGACATATTTCTCATCACACCAGAAGCATAAGCCTTTAGACCGACGCTCATCCAACTCTTTGCTTGAGGTTGTTTTTGTTCGCTTGACATCCCTATCCATCTTTTGGGTGCCTTTTATTGGCGACGATAGTAAGCCTGCAGGTTTCTATACATGAGTATAATTTCCATCGTACGATGACCCTCAAGTATGAACTGATCCCCCTGCTCCGCAATGCCGCACCACCATCTCATGTTTTCTGGCCAAACCATAAGCTTGCTGAAGGGAGCGAGGATTCCACAATTTGACTAAATATTCTATTTCCACCTTCAGTCCTTTCAAAAACATACTAAGTAAGGCTCTGGCATCACCAATTTTTGCGACATCATATCAAATTCCGCACAATATTCCTTCACTAAGCCTCTCTGTTTCAATTCTTTCAGTTCTCCAATCGGACCTTCAAAAGCTGAGTCTCCAAACCGTTGTCGTGAGTCATTCGATTTCTCATTTACAATTCATGCCATGCAAGCGCCTCCCCTTCCAAATACATGGTGGCTAATCCCACCTTTAAATCGGCTAATGTATGATCAAGTGAAAAAAATTATTCACTTGAACACCCACACCCTTAAATGCTCTCCTTTAAACACTGGAAACTCAATTTTACTACTTGTAGGAATGGTATATCGGCCTCCATAACAACCTTCACTACCTCCATTCTCTAGTACCCTTGGATTCCCTCGCATTCCATACTCACTGCTTTCAACTTGGGATAGCTGGGTAATCCATTCTTTCAACTCCTGCATACTTCTTTCATGTCTAGTTTCCAACTCAAGCATCTGGTTACGCAATCCTTCCTCCATGCACCCCCATTCTTGACCCCTCGTGCCTTCTGCCATTTCACAACGATAGCTTTGGCTGGAAAGAGCTCTGATACCACTTTGATACAAGTAATTATTGGTAATCTAATTTGGGATTTAGGAATTCGGTTTAGTAAAGAAAGAACATAATAGAGAGAAGAAGAAACTGAACAAGAGAGAGAAGTCTAATTATTGAGAGAGAAACAATTATAGTTGATTCGTTCCCCTCTTCCTTCCAACCAACAACTATATCAACAATGAACAAAACTGTTACCATTCATCCAATAACATCTGTACACTTGGCGCTATCCCATACATTCGTTTAGCTACTAACAACTACTCCCCATACTACGTCGTCTCCTTTTTTTGTTTCTGCTACGTCTTTCTATCATCTTCTTCATGCATCATCATGTATCATTTCCACCTCTATCAGGAGCATCATTTCCAGGAACTAGAAATAGACACTTCTCAACTTTAGGAAGTGCAATTTGAATTAAGTGGATTACTAGTTGTATTTAGCGATCTTTTTGCAGAACCCACTCAATTACCTCCTCACAGAAGATAGGACCAGCAAATACTGCTTAATGAGGGTACTGAAGTTGTTAACATTTGACTTTATAAATATGTTGGAGCTCAAAAAGAACTATAGAGGGACGAGTCCAAGAATTGCTTAACAGTAGTCCTTTCTCTTCTCCTTTAGTTGGTAAAGAAGAAAGACAGTACTTGGAAGATTTGTAAACATTACAAAGAGCTCAATCAATGCACCATTAACAATTGGATTTACAATCCAGATACCATCAAATCAGAATGTTCTGTCCTGATATTCCAAAAACAACATTTAGAATGCATGACGAGCATTATGAGTTCTAAGTAATGCCCTTTGGTCTTGCTAATGCTTCCTTTACTTTCCAAACCCTAATGAATGATATATACTAGCAATATTTGAGAATTGTTTTGGTTTTCTTTGATGACATCCTTGTAAATAGTCGTTATTTTGCAAATCATCTCAAACATCAGAGTGGCTTTGGAGTTCTTCAGCAACATAAGTTTAAGGTCAAAACTAGTAAATGCAGCTTTGGAACTAACAAGAGTGAGTACTTGAGCCATTTGATATCTATCCAAGGAGCTGCCACAAATCC
>JAOQMP010000005.1:12111422-12130450 GCA_027563575.1 Erythroxylum pedicellare
AGCCATTTGATATCTATCCAGGGAGCTGCCACAAATCCAAGAAAAAATGGAAACTGTTCAGAAGTGGCCTACACCTAAGAACATCAAGGAGCTGAGAGGATTCTTAGGCCTTTTAAGTATATAAGAGGTGTGTAAACCTCTTACTGAACTATTGAAAAAGGATGATTTTTGCTGGAATAAGAGAGCTGAAACGGCTGTCTAAGATCTCAAAGTAGCTTTGACTTAGGCTCTTGTCTTAGCCCTTCCTGATTACCCCAAAGCCTCCATCATTTAAATTACTGCATTTGGTGAGAGATTGGGAACTGTCTTAATACAGGACAATCACCCTCTTGCTTATGGGAGCAAATCCTTACCATCCAAGCACCAAGCAACGAATACTTATGAGAAGGAATTTCTGGCAATAGTCATGGCAATGAAGTATTGGCATCATTTTTTAAATGGGAGACCATCTGTTATTACAAAAGCCTCAAATACTTGCTTGAACAAAGGATTAGCACCCCATCTCAATAGGCTTGGTTACCTAAGCTATTAGGATACGACTTTGAGATAGCTTATAAGAAAGGAAAAAAGAATAGCAGCTGATTCTCTTTCAAGGGTGCCTAGCTTGGAGTTATTCACAATTGTACTCTCAAAAGTGCAGTTGGGAGGACTTTATCATAAAAAATCTTATATCTCAACTGTTTCAAGAAGTTCTACAATCAAATACTTAGCAGTGGCAGCAGGGCATCTTAAAATGGAAGAGCAGAGCGGTAGTGGAATTTCGTCACGAGCTTAGAGCTAAGTTGGTGACCATCAAGCATGAGAAGCCTAGTGGCAGGCACTCTGGAGTGTTGGGCTCACTCAAAAAATGTGAATCATGTGAGGCAATGCAAAACTTGTCAATGTAACAAATATGAGCTCTTCCAATTCCAAGGCAATGGTAGACACAATATGGGCTTCATAGATGGCTTGCCAAATCAAATGGATAATCTGTAATTTCGGTGGTGATTGATAGGTTCAGTAAATATGCTATATTTGTGGCCTTCAAACATCCATCCACAACAAAGGTGGCTCCTCAGGCTTTTCTCACTCATGTATTAAAGTTACAAGGCATGTTAAAATCAATCATCAATGCTCGTGATCCTATTTTCCTAACTGCATTCTGGCAAGAATTCTATAAGTTGCAAGATGTAGGACTCCAAATATCTTCTACATACCATACCCAAACAAGTCGTCAAGAGGATCTAGACAAGACTCTTGAGACTTCATGTGCATGACAAGAGACTACACTATAAAATGAAAGTAACGGCTTCCTTTGGCTAAATGCTGGTACAATACCACATATCACATAGCTTGCAACATGTCTCACTTTAAAGTACTCTGACGTTATCCTCCCCCAATACATGCACCTTAATTTGCCAAGGATTCAAAAATACAGACAGTAGATAGGGATGGCAATGGGCCGAGCTGGGCTTGGGCAGGCCCGAGGCAAGGGTGGCTAGGCCAGCCCTATCGGCCCATACTTTTTTTAAAAAAAATTGAAAAGACGACGTTTTTTACCTTCCCTTCGAGCCAAGCAGTCTTGGCTTGTGACTCGGCCCGTAACTTGTCTTTGTTAAATTGTGCAGCTTGGGATTGAGCTTTCCTTGGTATAAACTCTCTTTGTCCATATCACCACTGCACTCAGTCAGTGACTCACCCTGTTGCAAAGTCTCAATGGCAACGAGGACTAATCAAAAGATGTCACCACTATTCAATGATCCTTTTAAAGTGGTCGACAGAATTGACAAGGTGGCCTACAAGTTAGAATTTCTACAGGGAGCTCTCATCCATGATGTCTTCCATGTTTCTCAGTTGAAGAAGCATGTTTCTTCAACGGTGGCCTCTTCTCCAATGCTTCTGTTGAATTGCACTTTGAGGAAAGGATTCCAATTGCTACATCAGAAAGGAGGTTAGTAAGGCCTGCTACTCAAGTTCTGGTTCAGTGGATTGGAGCTTCTTCAAAAGAAGCCACTTGGAAGCTTCTCTATGAACTGCAATAGTGATACCGATCTCTTAATGATAGGATATTGTTACTTCTTTATTCAGGTTGAATCATTGACTTTGTGTTCAGTCAACTTTAGTAATGCTACGTTGTTTGGGCATTTGGAATAACAAATTGATGTAAAGGCAATAGCCTAGTAGTTAAAGGAATCTTTTATCATTAATTGTTGTAACGACTATATATGCTGGGGAAATAACAAGCTGAACAGAACAGCAATAAAATTCTGTCTTTCAGTTTCTTCTTATCTTTTCTTCTCTAATCTTTCAAGTTTTAAATTTATTCATTTTACCCCTAACAGTTTTGCACTTCACCTAACTTGTCTTCAAGAAAATAGCATT
Organism: Erythroxylum pedicellare; assembly: GCA_027563575.1. Lineage (NCBI taxonomy): Eukaryota > Viridiplantae > Streptophyta > Magnoliopsida > Malpighiales > Erythroxylaceae > Erythroxylum > Erythroxylum pedicellare. The sequence continues at coordinate 12,113,784 of JAOQMP010000005.1, forward strand.
CATTTCATTGGAATGCAAAATGAATTCATCACATGGTAGAAATGACCAAGTACACTTACACTATGAAGAGGGTTATGGAGTAAACTAAGTAAACTGCAAGTGCCAATATATGACCAAACAAATTGTCATGTCAAGAAAATTTATCTCAATGCTTAAGTTATGCTATCTAACAATTTATTCATTGTAGAAGAAGGCCTTTCTATCAACAAAGAGATTTCAACACGAGCAAGCATCCTAATTATCAATAAACAAGGTATCACAAGTAGAACTAAAAGTGCAAGGGATACCTTTTGTAATAATTCAATAGCAATTTTATGGTGGAAAATATATCTACAGTCAACAGAGAACACATTATTAAACTTCCTAGTCAAGTAACTGTCTTTCCAACTCACCTTCTTCTCAAGAAGTTTATCAAGTTCTTCCTTAAGCTTTAAATAGCACTCCGCCAAACTAGGATCCATGAAGAAATCAATGTATCCTCCTAGCATCTTCAAATGCCCAGCCTAGAAAAATGTGGACCACTGGCTTAGAAAACCAATATTGTACATGTAGAAGGAAAATATCTCAAACATAAAATAAATTACCTGTAACCCACAACTAATAGCACCACCGAGAAGGATCAGTATGGAATCAGATACACCAGTGGAGTCACGTATAAACACGGTATTAACCTTTACTTTTTCACCAAAGACTAGCCACGGATAAGGAATTGTCTGATAGCGTGCATTCACAGAATTCTGGAGCAGAAGTATAACATAAAGGTTTATACAAAACATTCACGAAGTATCATCTTAAAGCCAGCAGCATGAATAAAAGTGCTAGACCAAGTTTATGTCATTATAACTTGATCATGATTCATGTTATTGTTCTATACAACTTAACAGAAAACTATCAGTAGCAAGACAAAGAAATACTAAATCTACTAAAGTTGGCTTCAATATCTCAGTTGAAGGTATAAATATACGAAATTGGATTGGAAAAGAGTACGACATAACTAACGGTACGCAATCAATCAGAAAAATCTGAGCACTTTCTGATCGAGAAACAAATAAGTTAACCCAGAGAAGCATTACTCAAACCAAACCCAAGAATTTATGGAAAGGAACATAAAATCAAGATAGAAATCAAAGATAACAAGTAAAAGACAATATAAATCCCTTAACCTTGTATTAGCAGAAAATACCAAAGAATCCTTCCTATCCAAGCTGCCAAACATTCAGTAAGAAAGATACTAGTAGGATTTTAGTCCAAAAATTAAAAATTTCCATGAGTATCAATGTTGATGACCACATCAATTTCAATACCATCCATTATGAGTGTGATATGTAATGATAGTTCTAAACTTAAAACAAATGCAAACATAAACCAATAGTAATACCAGAATTGAATTTCTGTAGCCTTTACAAAAAATATTTTCAAAGATGAATGATATCTATGATGTTAAATTTATGTCAGTCATGTTTGAAAAACTTAATCAAGTTCAGCAACTTCAGTTAGCACTCACCGCATACAATAGAACTTGGCCATCATCCATTGTCTTAAAAGACATTGATGTTTCTCTGTGCTGTACATATAAAAGAAAGAGTAGAATGTCAACTGGTTAATTTTGGTATCAACCAATAGAGGTACAAATTCAAATGGAGATACTTAACCACTACTGAGGCAATTCCAGGATAAAGTCCTGAGCATATGATTGCACGAACTAATGACTGGTTATGACTTAATCTGTTGTTGGATCCTGCATCTGCATCTACTATGCCAGCATCTTTCAAAATGTAGCTAAACTGTTTCCTAAGAGAGTGGATGGCTTGCAAAGTTTGAGCAGACAGGAAATTCCGCCAACAATACTCATATGCTGATCCTTCTCTTTCTGCATCTTTCCATCCCTCGTAAGCCCGAACAAGAGCCATATGATCACTGTAGTCTTTTGCAGAAAACCTAGACTTTGCAGTACCAGCTAACTGAACCATGAATGAAAGCATTAGCGAATAATCTAACCTAACAACCATGCTAAGCTTCATAAAAACTGATGTCACAGTACAAGCAGTGGCATGGTCAATTAGTAAAAAATGGGGTACAAGTATTAAGCTGGTCAAAGAGTTTCTCCGTCAGACAAAAAGAAATTCAACATCATGAAAATGTTTTCCTGCACTATAACAGTTATTTCTTTCCCAAGACAATTTATGAAAACTAAAGTGAAATAATTGTGTTTTGTTAACTGATTGGAGCCAAAATGGATGCATTAGGTTGTTTCAAGGACAAAACTAACATATAAAAAAGAGTAAACAAAGAAGTAGAAAAGAAATTTCTACCATTCTGTTAATAGCTACAAAAAGCAGTGAACACTTTCAGAGCATAGCAACTCAAGTTTCTCAATGTGTTTTTAGTTTAAAAGAAAGAAGCATTTCATAAATTGAGACAATGGGAATCAACCTTCTTTCACATGGTACAAGCCTGATAAAGCAATACCCTTCCCATATTGATTAATGGAGAAAGATTACCTTAATTGGATTTACTGTCAACATTACTATTTGTCACAACTAATAGCTAATAATTGTGCACAAATGCACATAACAGGAAGCCCTTGAGATTATGAAATCCCCCATCTTTATAAGAGGATAAAGAAAAAAAGAAGAAAGAGACAAGTCTGATCTTAGTATCATTGAGGATGTCATCAAAGCCAACCAAGCTGGCATAATTTTCACAATCTTTCAAGATATAATTTATGCACATGGACACATGAACATGGCAAAATGAATATCCCAGAGGCAACCAAGTTTCTTAAATTCACATGTTGAGTCCTTAATTTTCATGTATACTATTCCCTTGAATTAACACCTAAGCTTGTCCTCTTCTCTCCCTCTTTCTCAAAGAAAATAGGATGGGGAGGCAGGATACTTGTATGGTTAGAAGTGAATGCAGGTGCTACAAGTACTGCGTGATATTTAAAATCCCATTAATGAATAATACTTGGGACCTTTATACATTCATGCATGAAATGATACTATGAATACAACATCGACAATTTCCTATACATGTCAATCAAGAAAGAGTAGAATGAGAAAGGAAACACAGAATGCATCATACTTACATCTTTTTTGTCCTGGGGCAGAAGGAAGGGATCTTTGCTACTAAGCCCTGAAACTATTGTCAATATAGGATCAAAACAGTGAAATAGAGCACCCATAATCAGCATTTTGCCCAGCTTTGGATCTACTGGTAGCATCGACAAATACTTCCCTAATTAACAATTGAACAAATAAGTACAGAAACAAGTTAGTAACCCAAAGTACAAAAATGTAAATTTCTGTGTTCAAATCTTCAGAAGTACATTTACTACAAGAATTGACAAACTTACCAAGATTTGTAAGGTTCTCCCTTTCATCTAATGCCCCAATCATTTTCAAAAATTCGATTGCATTTTGAACCTGACATCCATTTACAATGGTTTTGCATCATGTCAAGTTTTATTTTTTCATTGACCAAATATGAAAAGAAGTTTCTTATATTATTTAGTTCCCAAAGTTACCAAAAGACAATTTTCTCAAAATTCATAAGATTTCAGAGTTGAATATCACAAATTCCAGCCATTTTGGCTTTCTTGAACAATTTTTTTAATAATTGAAGATCTTCATGCAAAAAACAGACAGCCTGAGAAAATCAAGAAATGGAAGGAAAGACTGCAAGATATGTATATATGGTGCAATATAATGTTGACTATCTTAAATTTGCAGCAGCAAATCATGAATGAGCTAATACAACAATGAACCCTGAGTAATTATCCTCATTTCCTAGTAAAAATTCTCGTCATGTACACCCGTTTGCAGTTTAGCGAGACCTGTTGCAAGGATGAGTTAACCGTCTACAATTGCACGATTAACATTAGATAACAGCTACTGTAACGATAGGATCAGTCACTTGAAGGTGTACCAATATGTAGTCCATGAAATCAAAGAGGCTTCTTGATATTAGTATTGAAAAGGAAGCACTCTATTATTCTCTAGGCTAGTGGAATGCAGATTCTGTAAGTGTTAGATATGCATGCCCTCCTCTCCTTGCTACGTAACTGGTTAAGTATCAATATCAACACAATAATTAAGGTTATGTTTGATTAGGCGGTTATTAATGAAATGTAATGGAATGGAATATTATTCTATCGTTTGGGATGAGGGTTATAAGGGAATGAAATGAAATAGGATAGAAAAAAGGGTTTCACATTATATCTCATTCAATCAGAAACAGTAAAAATAAATTACCTCCAATTTGGGAGGTTTAAGATGGAATGTAAAATAATAAACAACATTTCACTATATTACATTATGAGCCTTTCTTCCAAACAACATTTCACTATATTATATTATAAACCCTTTCATCCCTCTCAAACGACAATTTTTTAATATTACATCCATTTACATTCCATTCCATTAAAAACCTTACGTCCAACCAAACATAACATATGGGTGACTAAATGATCAGAAACAAAAATATTCATACAATCAAATGGTTTCTGCTTGCCCAGAATAGTAAGGCAGTCAGCATTGTCAGGGAGCTAAAATTGATCACTGGATAATGGGAGAAAAAGAACATAAATTAAACATACCCATTCTGTCCATACTCAATGGTGCTAGTAGAAGTTATGAGCCGCCATTCTATTCCCTGTCCTTGTGTTATTAGTGTTCGCCTCTAAACATACTACTTTCGTATATTCAAATGCATCACCCCACAAAAGAAAAACAGTAGCAGAACATAACAACTTGCAGAAGAGGAATGCGAGAAAGAGAAAAGACAAAGTGTAAGAAAGGAAAAAGGTAATAAGTGATTGATGCATTTGAAATGAAAATGCATCCAACATCAATGATATTTTGGATTCAAGAAAATGATGTCAATTACTTACAGCCAATGGCTCTGGTGGCTGAAGTGCAGCTGACAAGAATTCACCTATACTTCCAACCTCTAAACTTTTTATTTGCAAGCACAGAGAGTTTAATGGAGTTCTCAGAAGTTCAGGGAGTTGATATTCAGCAAAAGCTTCATAAACACATTTTGGATACAAATGATAGCATTCTCCTGGTTGCACACGGCCAGCTCTGCCTCTTCTCTACAGCAAGTATAACCAAAGAGGAAGTACATTGGACATTAAGGAATTTTAAAAATAAAATGATGGTAAAAAGCGAAAGGCAGGTTCAAGAGTTAGCTAAACCATAGATATTTCATAATATATAATTCCAGTTTACAAAACAATATTTCAGTCGATAAGCATGAAGGTTCTTGCACATACAACAAAGAAATAGCCAAACAAACTGAATAAATGGATATATTTCATGACCTGAGAAATGCTATAAGTGAAAGTATGTTTTCCATTTTATATTTGGGGAGAGAGAACGAGATAAAAAGTTTGGATTAGATGTTGGACTCATGATTTTGACATGAAACTACAAAGTTAATCCAACTAATGTTATAGATTACAAAAGGAAGGCACTTACTTGGCGAGCTGACGCTTGTGATATCCAAGAAGGTAGCAGGCAAGGTGTATTATTTAAAGCGTCATATGTCGTCTCTTTTGCTTTTCCACAATCAATCACAAATACAATATCATTGATAGTAATGCTTGCCTCTGCCATATTTGTAGCAAGAACTATCTTGCGTATATTAGGATGAGGCCTCTCAAATATGAGTTTCTGCGGAAAAAGCAGAAGGTATTGAAAACTGTGGGATGAAAGCTTAACCAGAATGAAGCACAAAGCATGCTGATAAACATTTGCAGAGTGGTTTGGGATGCAGGAGGTAACAACCAGTCATAACCAAAATATAAACCATACATCACACATAAGGTAGGGTAAATAAAAGCTTCAAGGACATATGTGTCCGCGAAGTGCAAGTATTACAAAGAGAACCAAATAAAATTTACCATCAATAACCAAAGAGACAACAGGTAGAGGGGTTGGGATGGGGTTTGGGGAGAGAAGCATATTAATTTTATCATATGCCTCACCATCAAACAAACCCATAGAATTCTATTTTCTTATCAGTTCCCAAACATTCCAAACTTGACATCCAAAAGAGAAACATGGGCTCTGTCTTAACACGGTTGACTTAAGCCCATAGCAACACAAAATCTGGAAAATACAAACAACAAACCCATTCCCACTCTACCAGACTAGCATCGTGTAAGCACAGATCAGAAACTAAATAAGCAGCCTCCTGATATCAAATTCAAAAAAAAAAATCCGAAAACTTACTCCTATCCTGTCATACAACAACTGAAACTAATAACTACAAGGAAATCTTTAAGCAGTCCAACAAATGTTTCAAATCACAAGGAGACTTGGCAAAAACCAATAACAGATAAGTGATATACAGGATGCAATAGCAATATTTTGGGAAATCATCTCTGAAATAATCCATGTTCACAAGATTTCATGTAAAAGCAACCTTACCTGTTCAGATGTAGCCATTGAACCATGACAATTTAGAAGTAGAACCCTGTTGGGGTCTCCTAAGAGAGGATGAGCTTTGAGTTGATCTCTCAAACAGCTAATATCCTCCCAGCCAGTCATGAATACTAAGACAGCACCAGATCGCTCCTTCCGACATATATGACATAGTACTGCCTCAATAAGATTGAATCCCATGCAATCAGGAATCCAGCATGCTAGACATTCACGTGTCCTGGCGCTATAATTTTCAAAACTTGACTTGTTAAGAGCATCCTAATAGGAAGAAAATCACCAGAATCTACTCAGAGCTTCAGAGTGAATGCTGAATAACACAGCCAATAAGGAAATAATCCATACAGAAATAAGGACAAGTCATGTTCTTTTCAATGGGATCCGGAAGGACAAATTTGGGAGAAAATAGTGTTTTACAGCAAAGATTTACCAATAACCACAACCACCCATAGAATGACGTAACAGGATCATTGCAAAAGAATGGAAAAAGGAAATCATACTTCCACAAAGTATTTGAACATATGCAGTAGACTATCACAGATCACGAAGCAGTAAACATTAAACTTGTGCTCTACGTGCTCCAAAAGTCACAATCCAAAGGAAGTTGTAGATGTAGTTCTGTACCTCAACAAGAGTGGTGATCTGATTTTTCTTTTTCCGTGGTGCAAGTTGCTTCTGCGTCTTCCACATCTTGTCTTGGCCATAGTCATCAATTTGATTGAAAGAACTCAATTTGTAACCTGTTATTTCCAATACATCTTCCAAAAAATGTTCCCTCACTGGGTATGTGAAGCCCTGAATAACATACAGATGTGTTAAGTACAGCATTTTTCCACATAAAGCAACTCTAAAGGAAAGCTTGGTAGAGCTAAAAGAACATGAAATGTAATATTGATATCTCCTGCCCATTTAAAGGCATTAAATAAAGGTGCAAAAGCAAATCCACTATTAAGCTTACAGGAATATGAATTTTTGGTGCTCCTCCAAAATAATTAGAAAAAAGTTCTGCATTCAAAGTGGCACTCATTAAGATCAATCTCAAGTCCCGGCGACGTGTAAGTAGATCCTTTAGCACAATCAATAGGAAGTCTGTCATATATAAGAGCACAATGAATTTAGTTCAATAGAATTCTATCGTAAATAAAAGTGTGACAAATTTAGCTAGACAACTCCCAGTAGAAGTCCTGGAAATTTGAGATTTTAAGGAAGATTACCTTCATTCATTCCTCGTTCATGAATTTCATCAACAAAAACATGGGTTATACCATCCAAGTTGCGGTCACTAAGCAACCTTCTAAGCAATATTCCACTGGTGCAGAAGAGCAAATGAGTGTTTTTTCCTTTTACACCCTCTAATCTAACTTTATAGCCAACCTAAGAAGATTTCAGCTGTAGTAAGCCATTGAGAAAGAAAATGCTTTCCAACCCAAATTATGAATGCTTAACAGATAAACTATGTGTGCATACGTTAATTTCTGGACGGAAAAGATACTCACAGATTCACCAAGAGGCTCTCCTTTCTCTGCTGACACCCTATCAGCAACTGACATAGCAGATATTCTTCGGGGCTGTGTGCAAATTATGCTACAGAATGCTCCACGCCCAGATTCTATTTCTGACTCCAATATGTATTGAGGAAGTTGAGTGGTTTTCCCACATCCAGTCTCACCTGATATCACTATGACCTACAAACACAACAAAATAACAAACAACACTGAGGAGGTTAGATAGCTGCCTATTCATACAAATCAGAAGGTGTTGAGGGACACATTCTATCACGTACACTGTGATCTTCATTTGAGAACATGTATAACAAATACGTATGCTTATTCTCTTCCCTCTCTTCTCCTCTCTAGGTCCAGTACTACACTCTGGTCTAACTTAGCTCTTAATTGCTGAAAAATAATAGGAGAGAAAGATTTACCCAATATTCCACCATCTAATTTTAAACTAAAAACCTTAATGATTTCGCAAGTTCCAAGCTGTATCCACCGCCAGATAGCACATGGATAATCCAATATGTGTCTATCACTCAAATGAATACAGCAGTTGAACGAACAGGTGACCAAAAAAAAAAAAAGTAGGTGCATTGAATGCTAAAACTCATAATTGTCATGCATGGCCATGAAGCCAGGAAGTGAACAAGAAAAGAGCATTTGTCAAATTCACCTAAAATCTGAGAAAAATCTTTTTATATAAGAGAGCACTAAAATCGAAGCAGCCCAACCTGGTTTCTTGCAATTGCTTGAAGCAGCCTTTCCTTTTCCTTGAATGCTGGTAGAGATTTTCGAAAGTCCATCATCTTCCTGCCTTCAGGTGATTCCTGCAAATTAGAGACGATAACACATTTGGAAAGAAAGATTAGTAATGATTTTATGTTTCTGCATTCATGTTACAAGTTTTTTTTGTCTACCTCAAAGATATTATCTGACAGGAGATCAAACAGCCAGTACATGGAATGAAAAGAAGGCCCAAAACAACCATCTTAAACAAGGCACCCGCAACAGAACCAACGCAAACTCCAAAAGAAATCCAAGCATGACTAAAAGAGAAAGGTCCCTAAACTGAACCTACAAGGGCCCTGGCATACTGACTTTCCTAGGATGCCTTGGCGATTATGTTTCCCAACCATTTATTGGCATGACCAGTATTGTGAAAAGACAATAGTCAAGTTATTTGAAACTAAGACTTTAAATTTCACGTCTCTTGATAAATTAAGCAAAAAAATCAACAACACCTGCCAGGATCTCTGTGTGTTACGCATTTGCAAACTCCTTCTCTGAAGAACTTTTTCCATAACAGAACCATCAAGAAAATAGTCTGGGTTCTCATCCACACTGGCATCTTCAACCACAGCAGTAGACTTAGCATCATTTGAGCTATGACCATCTCTACCAGAATTTAACTGTACCCTATCAAGATACTCTTGAAGCAAACCCTCTACCCTCCTTTGCAAACTTAACGGTATAACCACCTGCGACAATTCAATTAAATTTAGAATCTCCGCAGCAACACCATTCCTACAATAAAACTACCAACATGGAAATGAATATAAATTATACCTCCCTTTGCGGCCGCTTGTCATCCAAGTCTGGTCTGTAGTTAGGAAGTGGAATCTTGCTCGCAACTACCACTTTTCCATACAATTCACTAAGCCACAACAATGTATAAAATAAAAAAAGGGAACAGAAATGGGATCAGTTGAAAAAAAATAAAAGGAAAGACAAAATGTCAATTCAAAATTTACCTGTAAAGTCCCATCCTTTTTGCAAGATTGGATATCTGTTCATAGTCCCTCCTGTCTCTTCTATCTCTAGACACAATCTCCTGGTCAGTCTCATTTCGCAGCAACATGCTTAGCTTCCATTTCCATTCATCAATATTAGCCACCGAAGAAGATGCCTAACACAACGTCATCATCCACACAATTCTTGTCTTGAGACAATAAAAGAAAAAAAACACCTACTAATCACATTATAAAGGCGAGTGAGTGAAGCAAAAACCTTATGGCTCTCGAAGTCGACCTCATACTCATCATCCGAGAACTGCTCCACCGCGTATCCGGAAAAACGACGCCGGCCAACAACTAAAGGATTGACGTTAGGCATTGGACCAGCTGAGAGTTTGAAGAGTAAACTGAATAAAGCGTTGCTTCTAGAGATTGAACTGGCACAACCCCGAATGAAACCTCTAATCTTCAAATTTTGCATTCTATAGGCCAAAACCTCCAACCACCTGCGTTCAGTTAATCCGTTAATAAAAGTCTAAAGCTCTGCAGTTTGTAAAGAGCAGAGGTCCATTTTCCGAACGCCATGCGATTCAACGGCGTAATCAAGCCTTGAAAACCTTCAGCTACACTTCTCTGCTTTTGCTGACTGACGTCGCTCGGAATTATCCACAATGAACCTCCGACGAGTGTTTATATCAAACAGCAGTAGTGCTTTGGGGGACACCGATCGTAACGCGGCCACTTCACTTGATTTTATTTTATTTTTATTTTATTTTATCCAAAACTTATTTCATTATTAATAATTACAAATAAATTATTAATATTATAAATAAAATTTTAAAAATAAAATATTTTGTAAATTAATTAAATGAATTATTTTATTCTAATTTCTTATATAATATCTGTTAATAAATATTTTATTATTTTTTTATTAGAACAAATAATTATGTTTGTAAAGTAAAATTTTATTTATTAACATAATATTTAATAACCAAATTTACAAACGTTTTATGTTTAATTTAATTAATAGTAAATACAATTATAAATAAAAACAACTTCTTTAAGGGTTGCTTATTTCCCTTTTTATTTGTTTGTGAATTTGAAAAAGAAATACATTATTAAAATACGTTTATTTAATTCTTTTTTATTTTAAGTAATCAACAAAAAAAAACAAGGTTTTGTTTCTATATTTTTTTGTTGTGATCTTTGGAAAAGAAAGAAATATAAACTATTAAAACATGTTTGTTTTGTTCTTGCTGTGATTTTTGTTTTTAAAAATAACAAATCGTTACAAATTTTGAATTTTTTTACGTTGCGTCAATGTATTTCTAAAATCAAAATAACGTTTTTTCATTTATAATTTTGTTTTTCCGCTTCACCGTTAGCGACTCGCTTCATTCCTCGCTTTCCATTTGGTTTGCTTCTCCTATTCTCTTTTCTCTGCAGTTGGTTGCTAATCTCTTCTCCAAACTTGACTTGCTCTTTCAGATGACTATGGTAACAATCCCGCTCATCCCTTGATTGTTGACAATTGGATATTTTATCTATTTGGGTTATCTTTTATTCTCTTTTCTATTTTGGATGTCATTTCTTGATGTATGATTTTTAAACAACATTAAAGATCAATTAGGCAAGTGTCTTTATAGTATAATAAAATGAATACAAGTATCGTTTCTACGAAAACAATAAATACTAAAAATATTTTTCATTATATTGTATAATCTAACAAATTGAATGATTAATAAAGAAGTGATTAACTAAACTAAAATCATTGGTCTAAAATAACAAACCTAAGCAATAAACAAGAAAGAAATAATCAATTAAAAAAATAAGATTCATCATATGTAGAATTGCGGGTAACTAATATGATTTGACCAAAATAAAATAGACATTATTTTCATGCTTTATATCCAATCAAAACATTGTATGATGAAATGATTGAACTATAAAAAAAAATTTAAGCACGGAAAGATTAATCAAAACTACGTTGACATTCTTAAATATGTAAATAGTTATAATGCGTTACAAGATATCAATCTTGTTATATAGATATAAATTGTTTAATTAGAGAGTTAAAGATAAATTAAAAGATTTTAATTTATCTAATCATAAATATGATTTAAGGTTATAATAGATATCAATTGCCAACATATTTAAGAATCTAATGAGTCATACACAAAGAATAGGTTAAAAAGAAAATATATATTTTAATCAAGTTAGACTTGATTGTACAGTTTGAGTAACTTTATGATTAAATATGACATATTTAATAAATAATAATCAATATAAGATATTGGATCTTATTTGGGCATTAAATTACTAATGTAAAGACTAATTAAGTAAAATTAACAAGGAATTAAATTAAGTTAACTAAATATAAAAGGGAGAGATTCAAGAATACTAAACTCTGATTCAAAGAAAAGATCTTATCTAATTGTAACTTTAATCATAGGTCTAGAAAAAATATTTGTGGCAATTTAATCAGTTAGTTCGAAATATATTAGGATAGTCATAATAAATCTCAAAATTTTCTTAAATTAATTGGTTTAAACCCAACATCCAAATTAAAACTTACCATCAATTGACTGGGTATGACAGCATTCAATATCAAATAAATGATAACAATATGATGAATGAAAAAGAATAAACCCTAAACTTAAATCATCTAAATAGTTACAACTATTTAACATAGTTTTCTTGTTTATTATAAATTAAATATGCAATTTCATAAATAACTTATTTGCTACTTGTACCAATTCATGAGAATTACAGATCATTGAATTCATGGATAGCTATAGAATAATCAACATTAAATTAATTTATCAGATTAATCAATATTAATTATTCATAAAGTATAAAAACTTAAAACAAGAAATAATTAAATTAAAACATGAATAAAAGATTAGAACAAAACATCACAAGGTTACAACTAGAGTTTCGAATCCCTTTGAATTATAATAATAAATATTAAGAGACAAGTAAGAGGAGAACGATTGATTGATCCTTGAGAATTAGAGAACATACCTTTTACAGTGTTTTCCTATTTTAAATCTAATCTTATCCTATCTTGCAAATATGCCTATCTAAAACAAATCTTAATCCCTTTATGATAGGGATAAAAAGAAGTTTCCTACTTAAACTTCAACTATTTAAGTAAATTTGGCATTTGGCTTTATCTCCCTTTATCCATTTTTTTAATCCTTTTACTTTATCCAAAGTTCATGATTATCACCAATAATGTCCAAATTTGATGCAATTTCTACTTTTTCATCTCCTAAAATAAAACAAACATTAATTTTCCTATTTAAGCACAAAAATAAATCCAAAACAAGAGAGATAATTCCAATTAATTTAACAAGATAACATCTTATTAACCACTTCCATTCTTCTTAAAGGCCTACTCTTCAAGCAAACCTTTAAAGAATTTGCCAAAACCTCCCTCTCCAAGCACAATATTAGATTTAAAATTCTTGGTGGTAGAGTTTAGTTTTGCAAATAAGAATATTTTCAAGTTTGATGTGGGAAAAATCCACCTACTTGGATAGACGTCAACATTGCATCCATCCAAAAATTGGTTATTAAATAAAATGATGCTAGCACTTGAAAACATGGTGTTGCTAGTCTCAGAAGAAGTTGAATTGTTGCCTTTGAAAAAGCTATATTATTGTTGGTGTGAGATATCCCTATTGTCATGATAGGACTTAAGTTAAATATATACGGACACATTAGAACCATTACAAGAATAAAGTTACTAATTAGTGACAAATCAAAGCATTGAATAAAATCAAAATATCATATTACCAAAAGCAGAGCATGGCAATTAGTATATACTTAATTAAACAAAATGTCATAAAAGGATCAAACAAGTAGCACGACATGATGTCAGTTTATAATTAAATCTAATTACCTTAGCCTCACTATATAGTTGTGTATGATTTTTTTTTTGTTTAATTAGAATGGAAGTATGATGGATCCTCTTGTTATTTATGGAATTTCTTTTATTATAAATAAAACATGTGGCAGTCATGTGACAAAATCATTAATCTGTTTCAAGCTCATTAATAGAGAAATTAACATTGAACTATTTAACAAATTCAAAGTTAGAGCATTTTAGCGTTACTTTTTAAAGTTCATAATAGTATTACAAAATTAAGTAAAGTTTGATAGTTATATTACAATTAACCTTTAACATATTAAGTATGTTTTGAAAATGTGAGTGTTACTTATGTTTTGAAAATGTGAGTGTTACCTTCCATTATTTAAGCATAAAATTAGCGTTATGTTTATTATAAAACTTGTTAAGTGCCTCAAGTCTCCTTTAACCTGAATATGCTTTATTTTAAGTTAATAGGTACTACATAACTAAATTTGTATGATGTAGATAAGTGATTCATGATCATATGAATTTAGAGGTAAGATTAGGAATAACATCTAAGATATGTTTTGGAAAAGGTTGTCTTCTAACAATCTATGAGTCATATGATATATGATTAATAAAGATTTTATCTACCTAATTTAAGTTTATTTTGGTTTATTGAATGACTTAAGATCAAATAAAAAGATTAGAGTAATATGTTTGAATAGTATAGAGAGCTATTATTTTGAATAAAATAGTGGGAATAACTACATAAATTATTAAAGTCATAATCTTATTTGGTTGTCATCGATTATAATTAATTACTTGTTATTCTTATGTTTATATCTTTTTTAAAGAAAAAATTACATTGATTTATTAATTGGTACTAAAATTTAATTAACCAAATTTCTTAGACATAGGTTAGTTCTCGGAAGGGTTCTCAAAGTTAGAAAGAAAAGTTTATATGCGCATCATGTAATTTTGTTATTAATCCCTTGATTTGGTGACAAAGTTTTAAAGATATGTAAATATCATATAGATGACTGGTCAAGTTATCAAAACCCTCAAAATTAATTTCGATTATCTAACTTCTTGTAATAGTAGTGAAACTAGGTCAAATCTCAAGAGAACTACAAACTATATTTTTATTTCAAATAATAAAATAAAATGGGGGTTTTTTAATTAATTAACTAAAATTAACAAGGAATAAAAAAATCAACTAAATATAAAAGTGAGTAATTTAAGAATACCTAACTCTGATTCAAAGCAAATATTCCATCTAACTGTAACATTAATCATTGCTCCAAAAAGAATAAGTGTCACAATTCAAGCAGTTAGTCCAAAACATAGTAGGATAGCCATAATAAGTCTTAAAATTTTCTAAATTAATTAGTTCAAACTCAACATCCAAACTAGAATTTGCGATCAATTGATTGTGTGTGATAACCGATAGTTATAGTTTACATTATATCTTGGTAGGTGTTTTAGTGTGTTTATAGGTATTGATTAGATGATTTTCGCATGTTTAGGCTTAGAATTATGTTAATGTGATTGTGTGTTTATGTTTTTAAGTGATATATGGTCTAAGGCATGACGTTGGACCTTAATCTTGTGTTCTTAAGGTGTTTTAATGTGTTTGCTAGTGTATGAACTCAGATAAATGAAGACCAAAGGAAGTTGAAGCAAGCTTGGGCTAAAAGATAGGGTCATGATCATGACATGGGTGTCATAGTCATGACAAAAGGTTCTTCCCAGAGTCACGATTGTAACACCTTGTGTCATAATTGTGACAAAAGCTCATTTGGCAATTTCATGTGTCATGATCATGACAGACACTCATCCAACACGACGATTTCCTTCTAATTTGATGTGTATTTTTAGACAAATTGACATGGGTAAGACCCAAATTTACCCTAAATGACTCATAAACTATATAATAACATATCAAGACCCAAAAAGACCTAGCCTCCATTTGCCAAATTAAGAAAGAACCTAAAGGAAGATCAAGAAGGAAAGAAGAGAAGAGGAGCATCTGCAATAATAGTCCAACCAATCCATTCTTTTCTTCTTTCTCTTATTTATTTAATTCCATCATGATGTATGAATTGGGATTAAGGATGCTAAACATGTTGATGATGTTCTAATTTCATTTTAGGATTTATTCTTGAATCATTTTGTGACTTGATTGCTTTTGATGTCAATGAAGTGTTGGGTGTTGTGATATTTATAATTGCGCATATTTCGATAATAAATCGAGAGATTGAATCGATAGTAATATGATTAGGTTGGGTAATGAGAGTTAACACCTAATAAATCATATAAATATCAAATCGACAATCATACAAAGATAGAACTTGTGTGAGGACCTGATTATCTAATATATCACTTAAAAAACTAGTTGAAGACTTAGGATGTTTTTGTTAATTGAGAGATTGCAAGAATTTTAGAACCAATTAGGGATTATTAATTAGGGTTAAATGATTAGATCTTGAGAGAGATTAATCAACCCTTCGAAAATCTAAGATCAATGTCGATTGAATCAAAATTGTTTTAAGGTAGCAAAATGACAATAAAATGAATCATATACTCTTGTAATTGATCTATCTTGTTTTATTGCAACTTCTCAATTTTTTTAGTGCTTTAGTGCTTTATTTTATTTAATTATGTTAATTTTTAAATTTTAATTTCATTCAACTCATATTCGATTGCTTAATTTTTTGGTTATTTTTATTTTCATTTGAAAAATGTTTTTACAACCTTATACAAAGTCAGGATTCAATTAGTTTTAGCTAATTCCTCATGAGATCGACACCCTAATTACTACAAGTTACGATCAGTATACTTGCAGAATATTAAGGATTTTACATTAGATAAAACTTGCTTAACAAATTTTTGGTGTCGTTGCTGAGGAATTAGCTTAGGACTTTTTGAATTCCTTTTTTAAGGAACTATTACCCTTTTTGTGATTAAAAAAGAGAAAGAAGTTTGGGTGCAAAGTAGAGACACATCAATTTGGACATCATGTGGACGCCCTAATACCCCCTAGGAGAATACAAGGGCGCCATGCAGACAACATAACATACATGCATACAGAATTGAGACAAAACCAAAACATACGAAACATTCATCATAA
>JAOQMP010000005.1:12131391-12147290 GCA_027563575.1 Erythroxylum pedicellare
AACAATAATCTATAATTTTTTTAATAACCAAAGATTAGGTGGTATTTTCTTTATCGACAATTATAAAAAATTATCAAGTGAACCATGTTGACATCATGCACCTTATATAGAGGGATGGATAATTGAGATTGACTTGAGTCAACAGTTAAGATTAAATGATAATTTATCCCCTACAGTTCATTGAAATTTCTATATATATATATATATTACGAGGGATAAATGTATTTCTACTGAAATTTTACCTAGGAATAATCCTAATGAATCTTCTAAAGGAAGATAAAGATTTTTCTTAAGTCTTTATGTGTCTTATGATGAAGGCTTGAGGATTAAACATAAGATGGATATCTAAAGGTTGATGTTTCTTTTTTTGCTTGTTTTTAGCATACATATATTGGTTTATGAATTAATGCTTAAGGAATAATGTTCTGTTATAACTTATGACTCGTTATCCTTGTTTAGGCTTATGGGCCTTAAGTTTACTTAAAATGCCTAATTATTTGAAAAGGGTATGTTTAATCAATAAATTTTGATTCATATAAGAAGGTTGAGTCCTAATCGATATTAAAGTCTAATCAAGTTTAATTAAGATATAATTCATCCACATAATCTAAGGTATAAAAGAGGAGCAAAAGTTACCTAGTTTTCATTTTAAATTAGAGATGGGAATTATCATTCTACCCTAAGAAAAATACGTAGACGAGGAATTAGGCTATATTAGAAAACATATGAAAAGTCTTAAGTATAATGCTATACTTATCATGAATTTAAGCATTATTCTTAAGAATGCAAAATGATGCTAATTATAATGTAAATACCATGCATAAAATGTTTAATTTAGATTTTTCCAATATTTATTAGGGTACTTAATTAAGGTCTTTAGTATATAACTATCTTAATGCTTCTTAATGTAGCTTAATTATACAAGTGACTATGATCTTCTTCAATTATTATACGTGACCCCCAAATATGCATGTACACTCACTCATAAACTCATTCTTTGATACAAATCAACTCTGTCTTAACAAATTAACAAAATTTTAACAAGAGACATTTCATCAAACACCTAATATGCATCAACAAATCATCCCAACTTCAAAAAGAAATTTGAGAACTTAACCTTCTAATACTAACATTTCAATCTAAAATGTTGTTATCCATTCACAAAAGACTCAAACATACCAAACAAATAACTCAAACCTACCCCAAAAAATTCAAATTTCTAACATGCACGTACGGGTGGGTGTGGGAATGAAAACAAAGTCAAATGGTGGGAGAAGACCTACCCCTTCCGATACACCACCATCGTTCGACGATGCCGATGACAACGGATGACCAACTGATGATGACACACCAGAGAAGAAGACGCTGACACAGCAGGGAGGAGAAGAATAGAGAAGGAGAACCGACAGTGGGGGGAGTGATTCGGGAGGCTTATAATGTTATCATAACACCAAACGACATCGTTTTCTTCAACTTAATAACATTCAACCACAAACAAACAACGACATATAGATTTTTCAATTTACCGATAGAAATATCTGTTGTTAAATTCCGTCAGCAATATCAAACAACATTAACCTGCCATCAATTCCCGTGCTTCTTTTCCAACGGTATTGTTCCCATCACTAAATTATATTTTCCCATCAATATTTTCGACTAACATGTTAATTATGTCAGTAATTTGCGATAGTGTATTTTTCGTCATTATTTTTCCGTCCCCAAGTCCCATTCTCCTTGTAGTGCTTGCCAACGGTATTGTTCCGTCGCCAAATTTGACACAATTACCAACAACCTTATATATTATGTCAGTAAACAACGGCGGTTTGTATACTGTCGTTGTTTTTCCATCACAAATTCATTATTTTCTTGTCGTGGGAGATGAAACACAAAAACAAGGCCCACATTGATTTTTGGTTACTATATTTTGCATCAAATTAAAGTATGCACCTCGTTCCACAATCTATAAAATATTTCATCATTTCCTCAGTCTTTATTCGAAACCAAACATTCACCCACTAAACTCGCACATAAAAATAAATACATGTAGTGAGAGAGAGAGAGAGAGAGAGAGAGAATACAATACAGAGTACATACAAAGAAGAGAATAAAGAGAGAAGCGGAATTTCTAGCATAGCCCTTGACATTTTCATGAACACGAACCTTGGCCTAGTGAGACCTGGATGACAATGAATAGGACTGACAATCTCCAAAAAAAAGACCGAGTGCAAGAACGAGTCTAGATGAAGAAGTCCGATGGCAAGTTTAGAGAAGGGATTGAGAGTGAAGACAGGGAGCAAAGTAAGGGCATGAGGGAGTAAAGAAACGAAGAAGTCAATGGTGATGCTAGTAGTTGAAGTGGTGATATGGGAGGGGTTGGTGGAGCGAGCGCTGGTGGTAGCAGTGATGGTGGTGGAGCTTTGGTTGAGAATTTCGAGGTAACTGGAGTCTTGGAGCCATCACTAGAAAGCCAGGTCTAGGACGATGAGAGATAATGGGTTGGTTGTAGAGTTGAGAGATGAGTGTTTTTGGTTTTACGATTCTTATTTGCGCCATTTTTTCATTTCCTCTAATTTTTGCTGCCAATCTTTTATAATCGTCTTTAAAAATTAAACCTTTAGAATCAATCTTTAAAATCATCACGAAAAGTTAATTCTTTAGGGACAATTTTCTAAAATTGTCATTAAAAATTAAATCTTTGGTAATTATTTTAGAAATCGTCGTGAAAAGTTAAATTTTAGTGACAATTTTAAAAATTGTCGCTAAAAATTCAACTTTTGGCAATGATTTTGGGTTTAACTTTTAGCAACCATTTCCAAAATCTTCGACAAAAGTTTTAATTTTGCAAAATGTCGACTTTTTAACAAAAAAGACGTAGCTTAAAGTTTACATTGTTGTAGTGCGGGCTCCTTTTGGTCATACGAATAAGTAAATATTCAGCATTCTCTTTCAGCTAGTTCATAGAGGTATTTGGTGATCCTCTCAAACATGGGTTTGCATTTCTCTTTTTTCTTACTATTTATGCATAACTTGTCTATTTTCCTTCGTATTGAGTCTGTCAATGAAGTACAGAAGCAGTACGATTATTCTACCAAGTAATTAAATTCAGATTCCGTAAACTGTCTGTTGATTCATTTGCTAGCATCCAATGGTAAGCTTCACAATCATACAGTGCAACAAAAATGTATGAAATCCATGATGATGATTAAGATCCTCAAGACCTATTGGTCATATGTAGTGTTCAATTCATATTTGCTATAATTTGATGTCAATCCAATGCTGTCAAAATAATTAGCTCCTCAGTTTTCTGTTTTTCCATCTTCCACCTGCATACTGTGACTGACTATAGGTCTGTTGAATGTTTGTGTGAAATTCTTGTGGACTAAAAATATACAGTGCACCTGCCTCTTTCCATGAAATTTCTTTGTTGACTGCCTTAAATCAGTCTTAATCTTGTGCTCCATTAATGGTTGCATGGCACTGTGCTATACTATAGTCTTAAATCCTAGCGTACGCATCTCCCCTTGGCGTCCTCGAGAAGTGTAGAAATGGGCCTGACACGACATTGGTTGATACCGAGCTAAAGAAACTGGAAGAGTAGGCCCATTGGTATGTATTTTTGAAATTTTTAATTAAAAATGTTATTTACTTCAGAATCAATATTATATGTATATCACCATTGATACCGAACTAAAGCAATTCTGTAATTATGATTAGTTCTGACTAAGTCCGTAGTTAAATCTAAGGATTTAAAGGAAAAAAGAAGTCTCCTGAAAATGTGCTGCAAAGTTAAATTGAATTCTGTTTCTTAATTATTTGGTTTGATAAAATGGCATTCAATAATCTTTAATTAAATTATTTTCTTAATTTAATGAGAAAATTAATGCAAAAGGGCAAGGGAAATAAAATCTAAAAATAAATTGAAAATTTCTATAAAATGGCTGTCAACGTTCATTCTTTTCCTGCTGCCCAAACAAGGGAAAGAAAAGGTAAGAAAAATTAAGTTAAAACCCAAAAGTCATTTGGACTTGATTGGTTCCCAGTCGAGAAGACAACGCGATCTCTCTCTCACTTTGTTTCCGCCATGAGTCTCTTTGGTCTGGGAAGGTCATTCTTTGTTTTCAGATCTCTGTTATACTGATCTGTTTACTCTTTGCATCAGCAGTTATCATTTGCACTTGGGATGGATTTGAATTTTGATTATACTGCTTTTATTAGTGTGCCTTTGTGTTTAAAACCTTTGATCTGATTTTGTTTAACTTGGCTAATTGAGCAAATTTATGCATACAATAGTGAGTTCATCAGTCTTTTTAAGCATGCAAGCTACTTTGGATTGCGTATGTATGCATATACACGTATAGATTCTGATGAGTCACTAACTTTCTCCAGCTAATTGGGAAAATAAAAAGAGAAGTAAAGTAGGGCTTGTATCTCAACACGTGCGTTCATATACATGTGCATATATATAGATAGATGAACACACTATCTAGATTTTAATGAGTCACTAATTTCCTTACATTCAATTGCCAAAAAAGGATTTGGAAAGAAAAAGAAAAATTACATTGACTAGCCTAAAAGGATTTAGGGAAAAAGGTAAAGTATTTACCATGTGAGCTGGGGGCGTGCATATTGCTGCATAATTTAATTGTTTCTGTGTCTGCCATGTCTGCACGGTGAATTTTCTGTGTCCGTAGCTTGTATAGTTTATCAGCAAGGTGGCAGCATGAAAATGGTGTGAAAATCTGTGA
This sequence comes from Erythroxylum pedicellare, assembly GCA_027563575.1. NCBI lineage: Eukaryota > Viridiplantae > Streptophyta > Magnoliopsida > Malpighiales > Erythroxylaceae > Erythroxylum > Erythroxylum pedicellare. Next base: position 12,136,137 of record JAOQMP010000005.1, read on the forward strand.
AGTCCCCTACATTTCTGAATAGCATGATTATTTTAGGCTTTTTTGGGTTTATGCTTGTTTCTTCTCCAGTTATATTGTATAGGTTTTTCTAAACTGACTTGTCGTAACATGGTGGTTATTAGATGTAATAAATGGTGTAGCATGTTGTCAAAAAGTTTGTACTATTACCTCCAAAATCCTCGTGTAAATGACTTTACTTAAGATGGAAAATATGTGGATATCAGATGGCTAAAGTTGCTTAGTGGAGGCATAGCGTCTGTCCATATGGCAAGTGATTGTGCCAGACTGCTAAAGTCTAAAAAACTGCATTTAACTCTCTAATTTGATTAAAAAAAGCTGTCCATATCTCTTTTAAACTCGAAGTTTCAAAAGTCAGGTAATTTACGATGAAAATAATGAATCAATGCAATTAGCAAGTATCCATAAACCAATGGGTTTTTATTGTCAGAACCTATCAATTGGTGTTGCAAATCAAATATCAGTGTATATGTTGGTGGAAGCAGAGTCAATATGATGCATTTAAAACTGTATCGTTTCTCTTTGCATGATTATTGTTTGGTTTTCTGTTTGCATGATTATTGTTTGGTTGTCATTGTAAGATTAATGATTTGACTTTAGCACTTGAGTAGATATTTGATCTTAAGTTTCATAGATTGCAAGCTTTCAAACTCCATCTTTCTTTCTCTTTCTCCTGCACGCATTCTTCTTATGCATTGAAGTTGGTTCATCCCTGTGTCTAGTTGTGTAGGGTCCATTTTTTAATCTTTAGATAATTTTTTTAATTGTGTATAAGGTTGGACAATGTTGTAGTTTTTTTTTTTTTTTAGTACATACTCAATTTGTAATCCTGATATGTTTTCTTTATACAGAAATCAGAGGACATTCCGACCCAAAAAGAGTGCGCCGTCGGGGAGTAAGGTCAGTTTTCATTCTTGAGTAATAAATTAAAATTCCAAGCTTTGGCAATCAAATGTTGTAGTAAATTGCCCCATGCCTACTGAAGTTTTGAAAGATATTGTCTTTTAATAGGTTCCATGTTTGTGTCTGTTGTTGTAATCATTATTACTGCAAAAATGTCGATGTGTGTCTTATGAGTAGAGCACGCAGGTGCGGTGAAAGCCAACATGATTGCACTTTGATGGTATATCATGATTAATGGATTTTGTCTGTGTTTGTCCATTTGCACGGGTTCTAGAATTTTAGGATATAGAGATATATAAAATATGTGTGTTTATCAATTAGTGTGAGTTAGGTGTTTTGGCAGGTAAATCTCATATACATTCTCGTGCATGTTAGATTTGGGATTAAGACATGAACACAAAATCTGAAATGAATTAAATAGGCAGTGCAGATGATGATTGACAATTAGTGATAAATGGTATTATAATGGTTTAGTGATATCAAAAGAATTATGGGGATTGGAGACTATAAAAAGTTGATGTAAATTCATAGTAAAGAAATTAAATGATTTGGTTTATATGGACTCTAGCTTACATAACTATATTTAGGGAAAATGCCAATTAATATCATGAGGAATTGGATAAGTGTAGCATTGTTTAGTTAACGACAGTTTGGGAAAAGAAGGTTTCTTTGTAGCACAAGTGATAAACATTCGTTAGAATTGTGGGGTCCATATGTATATTTTGTAAATATCATGAATGGGTTCTGACAAAACAGGTTAAACAATATGGTTTATTCTAATTGCTGCCATTACCATACAAGCATGTAATAAGCACATACAGGAAGCGGAATGATGTCCCGTGCTTTCTATGATATTAATAGTGGATGGTGGAGAAACTGTTCTTGTTGCCTTTGTGAATTTGTAATTTTCATGATGCAGGGGGCACAACTTAGAAAGCACATTGATGCGACCCTAGGCAGTGGAAACCTTAGGGAAGCAGTGAGACTTCCTCCGGGGGAGGATGTAAACGAGTGGCTTGCTGTCAACAGTAATTGCTTTCTCTCTTTCTCTGTCTCATTGAATGTGTGAGCAATTTTCTGTCATCACTTTTTTAAGTGTGTTTACCTACAAACTTATGGTTTTCTGTCATCAGTCCACCATGTTTTAGTACTTTGATGCTAGATAATAAAGTCATCCAAGTCTTGTATTATCTGACTCAGCATAGGTTTTTCTCTTTAGAAGTTCTATTTACCGCTAATCTCTTCCTAATTCAAACGTAAGTCTTTATGATTTCCCTATTTCAGCTGTGGATTTCTTCAACCAGGTGAATCTTCTGTATGGTACCTTGACAGAATTCTGCACTCCTGAGAACTGTCCTACAATGACTGCAGGCCCCAAGTATGGCTAGAAAATAGACAACATTTATAATTCTTTGTGGTTAGCTTGCATAATGGAGAGTTAAGTATAAAGGCCTTGTTGGTACCTAGTTCTTTTTGCCCGTTTAATTAACATATTCATAAATTGATTAGCTCCTTTTAAGAAACTTGCAGTTTCTACAGCCAATTTGAATAGTAAAACCAAAAACATCAAGTACTTTATAGGTTTGATATTTTCAAAAGTTTGTTTAACCAGTTCCAGGCTTGTATTAGTGGCCTAAAGATGTAGAAAAGTGTTATGAATCCACTACTGGCTTCCAGTATAAGTGTTGAGGGCAATTATATTCATATAGTTCTCCATGTGTTTTAGCAAGTCTGAATAGCTGAAGACAAGCATTCTCAAACTTTTGTAACTTTCTAATCAACCAGAGAACATCATTATCCTTTCTATTTACTTCCCAGATACCAGTTTCCGGCAGGTTTGCCATTCAATTGAGTGAAGGAAGCAACTTTTAGGCATATGAATAACAAACTTGTGCCCTACAGTTTCAAAAACATTTTATATTTGGGTGTATTGTCTCCTAATCTCAAGGTTGATATTTGGCTAACTTTGTTCTTTCATGTCGGACATCTATCACACCTGTTGATTGATAATCTTGTTTGTACGTTAAATGTGTAGAACAAAACATTATAATACAAAATCTTGCATTGCTTTGTTCTGTCAGCTAGTGCAGATGCACATTCATTCACTTTTATAGTTGATTAAAGTGCGTTATCTGAATAGCTTGTGATCTGGTACTGTTGGAACTATGCAGGTATGAATATAGGTGGGCAGATGGTGTACAAATTAAGAAACCTATCGAGGTGTCTGCTCCAAAGTATGTTGAATATTTAATGGACTGGATTGAAGCTCAGCTTGATGATGAATCCATATTTCCCCAAAAACTTGGTAATTAGTCAACTAATATGTACCCATTTGTACTTCTATCATCCACCTATCTGCTTCTTCTTCTTCTTTACAACATCCACATCGTCCTGTTGGAAAAGCTAATGAAAAGAAGGTAGCTACAATTTTATTATGCAAAGTGGCCCATTTTGGCCTTAGGTTACCTTGTTGGATGTTTAAGTTATATTATATTATTCCTTTTATATTTTGGACCAAGGATCATTATAAAAGAAATGAGAGAGGAAATTGGGAGGATTTTCATTTATGACAACATGGAAAAGAGTGATGGTTATGATGAATAGTCTTTAGTCCATTGGTATAGATAATGACATTTTGGTACATGTGTTTCAAGCCTATGGTCATAATCAGATATCGTTCACTAATCATTAATCTATATATTAATTTGATTGAATCTTGCAGGTGCTCCATTTCCTCTTAATTTCACGGATGTTGTGAAAACTATATTCAAACGGCTGTTCCGTGTATATGCCCATATTTATCACTCTCACTTTCAAAAGATTGTAAGCCTCAAAGAGGAAGCCCACTTGAACACCTGCTTCAAGCATTTTATACTGTTCACCTATGTAAGTTGTTTTCTGCAATCTCACTTGTTGATCATAAACGACATACCTCATAGTCTTTTAAACTCAAAACGTTTACCATTCATGACTAATTCATACTGTTCCAGTGATATGAGGTAGCTACATTAAGACTTCAGTTGCCTTGAAAGTGGCTGACTTACTTATTTTTCCCTTAATTCATGTTTTTTTGTTTAAATTCACATATTTTGTTAGGACAGTCACGTGCCTTGTCATGGCTTCCAAGAGTATGTCCCATTTTTGGTTTTTCCTGCATGATTGCCTCGCCCTTAGAATCAGTCCATTTAGGCGACGATTGCCTATAAAGTTAACTATATTAGAGTTTATATGTGCTCTCCAGGTTTTGGGCTTGCACTAAACTTCTTTGGTTGAACGACATAGTTGACAAGTTCTTAGTATTACTCCATGTTTCTAGTTATGCAGCAGTTTCTCATGGCCATAAGTGGCTCAATCTGCTTCTTTTGAATTTGAGCCCTGTTCACCCATTTCATTGCAAGAAATTCACCCATTTCATTGCAAGAAATGCTTAGCCTTTGGTCTTATTACCTTCTCATTGATTATAGAGTTCATCATAGACAAAATTTCCCTTTGTATTAGTTCCTTATGGTTTATAAGTCATCTCAAAGTGTTATGGTTAAAACTCCTGCTACAACTTTATCCTCATCTCATCCATTTCAAGAACTGGTGATTGTCCATGTTTATGCTGGAGGCTTCTGTCCACTCTTATCTCTTAACGATGTCCTTTATTTGTTTTCAACGACAAAATGTTGTTTTTACTGATCCCTTTTGGTCCTCATAGCTCCTATCTTATTGTGCAGTGCACCTAAATTAAGTTTGCCAAGAAGCATTTTCTTCTTGTAGAGAAATTTCTGGATTTGGTGATTGATTGTTCCATTCGGATGTATTTGCCTTTTGCAGGAGTTTGTTCTAATAGACAAGAAGGAGCTTGCTCCCCTTCAGGAGCTTATAGATTCCATAATCGTTCCTTACTAGTCTGGGGAAGAATTTATATTGGAGATCGTGTGAAAACTGAATTTCAAGTGCTTCAGATCAGTGTTTTAATGTTGCTTTTACTAACTAAGCCTGATGGATGTGCTGTATAATTTAAAGAAAGAACACAGTTTATAAGGAATGCCCCGTGAGAATGTTTTTGTTTTTAAATATTGTTTAAATTGTAAACATAATTTATAATCATAATTTAAGGTTATTATTTGGGAAATACAAAATAATGTACAAGTAAAATTTTATTTTCGTAACAAATTGTGAGAAATAATGAAAATGGCGTGAAAGTATTCTAACACTATTGCATTCACCGAGAAATAACTAAAGTTATGGTTAAAATGATAAGTAAAATATTATTTTTTATGACTTCAAATTTTAAAAAATATAGCTCTTTATCTTAGAATTTTATTAAAATAAATTTAAGTAATTTATTAAAATGTGTTATGAGTTTAATTTTAAAAAACCTCTCTATATTAGAGTATTATTAAAAAATAGCGGTAAAGCACATGTGATATGGATATTACACGTTGGATCAGTTACATGTTATGATTCAATTTAACTTGATTGAAACTAATTAAAGTCAATTAAAATAAAGAATTTATTGTATAATTCTTACATTATTAATTTGATTTGAGTTTAATTAGTTTGAATTAGGATTAAGAGTTAAGTTGTGTTGTCATCTCAACAACTTTTGATTGATTTATGTGTATTTTACTGCTTTGAAATGAAAGAGTTTTATGTAAAACTGAAGACTACAAACAATTTTTTTAGAGTTTTAAAAATTAAATTTATTTAAACCACACAAAACTCTCTTTTGTCCTTATAATAAATTTATTATTTCTTAAAAGTGAAAACTTAATTTTCAACTAAGAAAAATATTATTATAAAATAAGAAAAATGAAATAAAAATGAGTTAAAATATCTCGAGAGAATACAAAAGAATAATAATAAAAAAGTTTAATATATAAAATTTAAAATGTAAAGAATAGGAATGGCCTTAATTCATTAATTATTGTAAGTTTGTATATTATAACATAATGTATTCTATTGATTCATTTAAAGTTTGTTTTAAAAACTTATATTTCATCATATTAAAAATCTTACGACACTATGATGTAAAATTAAAAAAAAAAAAAAAGAGGAGAAAGTAACTCTTACATGTCAACATTGCCGGATGCCATTCCCTACCGAAAACCGGATTAAGCACCACATATTATTTTCTATCAGAATACTAGATTTAATTTCAATGATACAACTTCATCAATTTTAATTACAAATTTACCATCTAATCCCATTTTTAGCAGAATCCATAACATTGCACTCTTTTAGCAGATGCAAGTTTTGATATTTGGCTGCAGCCAACCAGCTCTATATAAAAATATCAAGTTCTACATGTGTTTTTTTTTTTTTTTTTTTTCACTGCATCCTGTCAATCCACTTATTTAGTTCTAAATTCGTAAGTTAGAGCAACTTCCAAGGCACAGATCAGTCGCTTCTTTTTACGATGTATATTGTCTTACAGGCGGGTTGAGGTTTGTATTGGTCTTGAATGTTAGTTTTTTTAGCCTCGAAATCCATTGTCGTTAAAAGCTTCTGTCAATGAAATGAAAGCCCCTTTATCAGACTATGGTCCCAACAGGTTTTGAACTTCTACAACTATCCACCCTTTGGTTCCTTTCTAATGGGACCACGTAACTTCCATGGTCATCTCAACAATCTAAAACCAAATACGAAAAGTCCCAAGTGCGACTTGAAGCCTTCCTTTGACTTCCGCTAATCACATCACTATTCTACAGCACAAGCCTCTTTCCAAAACCATCACCCACAGTCGGGTACAACAGAAATCTGTTAATATGTCTGCACGTGGTCATCCACTGTAATGCATCCCAATTAGGAGTCTTGATTTGCTAAAGAAGAGGGACTCTAATCTTAGGACAAGAACAGAGATAGTAAGAGAGGGTGGTCATTCTAGTTTCAGTTAATAAGAGAATCATGAAAAAGAACTATCGTCAGTCATCATCTCCATGTCAGGTACATTTACATTCAAGTGGTGAACAAATAGCCAAAAATTTCACATCCGGTTTATACTCATAGTCTAGAAGATCAAGTGCCTGCTTATACGGCGGGGAAAAGAAGCACCTTATCAAGTAACCTAATTCATCTGTACCATGTGTAAGCTCCTAATATTAGATTGCCTGTATCTTGAAGTTAGAAAACCATACGCTACCACCACAGCTATGAGGACTCCAAGGACCAATGAGAAGAGCTGAAAATTAGCAAGCAGCTCACCTCGAACCTCCGTGTTTTTTGACCGACATCTGATTTGATCACCCTTCAACCGACAACCATCTGGCATCATGGGCCCATTAAGAGTCAAAGCAGTTTGATAAAACCAGAGACCCTGCAGAGTAATAGCAACACCATTAGACAAATCAAAAGCAAAACTGGTTGGGATGAGGGCGGCAGCCACAGTCGATAAAATGCAGAGTCCAATTAGAAGGACGAGAATGAGATGGTAATATCCCTCGAGTCCTTGATGGCTTGTCGAGTGAAAATAAAACAGTAGATATTCTGCACAAAATGCTGATGCGGCCACCAAACAAAGGGCTTCATCTGGCAAAGGTAAAAGCCCGCAAGAAATTAACCCAAAAAAGAAAATTTAAACTGCAGTTGAAAAGGAAAAGCTCGGCACATCTACGTTAATTATTATTATTAGTAGTAATTCAATGTAATGGGCGCATCATGAGGACTGATGGTTTTGAATCCAGTTTTCCTCTTAAACAATGAATCACAATAAAGTTTGATTGCGGTTTAGATGATTGAGGGAAGCCTTATTTACAGGCAGGCAACAATTGCTAGATCATGCTAAACAATTCAACAGTTCAACAGAGAGTTATACAATCCTAGACCTCATCACTACAATGATAAGAAGTTGAAAGTCCTATTCAATGATTGCTTGAGATAGAAAATACACAAGGTCCGTTTAAGGCATTGCTTCTTATTATTTAGAAAGAAAAGGTAGATCCTTCGGTAAATGGAAAAAGAAACAAAATACGCCTGTATCTTGAACATGGGGACCTCGTCAAGCCCACTTATAGTATATACCACAAAGAAAGCATGCTAAGGAAACAGTTATTGCAAGCTTATTGCATACGTCTGTTGCTAGTTCATAGTTCTCTAACTAATTCTTCAAAAATACCATAACCAATGCTTTTGAGAGACGCTTAGAGGAGTTGAACTAGTAAGGCATTTTTCAGGGTAGTCTGTTCTTATAGATTTAAGGGTACAGCTGACAGAAAATCTCGGTAATTTATTTCACACTGCAATCACGGGAACTATCACGTACATAGAAGCACGTATGAATTTCAATGCAGTCTCTGAATAGTGTTAATCTGGATATATACAAGTGTGGTCAGATTTTTCAAATGAGTAGTTCCAAAGATCTTAAGGTCCTAGAATCTTAGGTATGAATGTCCTGATCCTAGTTAACTCTATATAATAGATAAAAATAAAATGGTGTTACGATCGGTGATGAATTACTCTTTACGCCATCACTGATGAACTTCCAATGCAAGCGAGGTAAGTTTTTTACAAAGCTACAATCTGCAACTTCTGATAAGAACTTGTTAAAAATCATATGTTTACCTCCGACACCCCCATCAATAAGCTACTTCTCACCCCATTTATCCCCTACTCGATTTCAAAAAGAACCTTCAGTAGTTTGGCATTCATGCCTTCATAAAGAACTGCGCAACCTGGATTTGGTTTCCTTGAGCTCAGACTTGGCAAGCTCATGATGACATCATTACGTAAGTTCTTATCTTTTTACTATCTTAAATATTTGATGATCAGAGTCTTGCCGATAAAATTGTGCAAGCTCTCAACAGAAAGTCAGAGAGTTCATATTGTCCTCTCCATATGACTAAATTAACCTCGGTAAACCAGAGGAAATTTTGGAGAAAGCAAGGACAAAGAAACAAACTTTAAATGTATATATAAGCAATTCATGGTTGACTAAAACACCTACGTAAGGTTACGTTCAAGAAATCCCAATTTCCTTCTATTTTCTTCATTTCTTATGAGTCATCACACGATTATATATCACCACAAAGCAAAACGCAATAACACATTAAATTAAAGAGAACCAACCTTGTTTTTTCCCATAGCAAGGTGATAACTCCAAAAATAAGGAACATGAGAAGCATCCCGGTATGCTCGAAATTGTTCATATGAGAAGGATTGAGAACTCCATTGACGAAAAACTTGAGGTGGGTAGAATATAAAAACTCAATACATAAATCAACAAAAGAGCCGAAAACCACAAAATAGAGCTCCAAGTAGTTGAGTTTGTCGTCAAAACCAGACACAGGGTTCCAAACCCGAAAACGGAAGGCCTTCGGGTTTGATGCAAATCGAACCAAAGCGCTCCGTATGTGCCACGCTCCAACCAAAAGGAAAAAGGTTCCTGGAAAAGCATGACCTTTGAAAGAACCCATCTTCTTTTTAGTCTATATGAAGTCTTTGCAACTCCTCCTTACTTCTTGATTCTGCCAGTTCTTCTGTTTCATAACTACTATGCCTCAGAAATTATCCATCTAAAAGGGAGGCTTTTAATTCTTTTTCTAAACTTTTTTCTCAACTTTGTAAAAAAGAAAGCTGCTTTAACAAACTGTTTGATTGCCTAGAAGATGAAAAATACGAGCAACGAAAAGTAATTCGTGAAAACCAAGATGGAAAGGACACCAAATTTCCAAACATAAAAGGGAACGAAAGGCAGATAGATAATAGGAACGAACAAGGTGAAAATGAAAAGTTGAAATCAAATCATTCACTTACTAACTTCTCTGACTCTGTGATTGATTTCATTAACGTATCAGGAAACAATCAACTAGTAGCGCCAAATCCGAAGAGTACATAAAAGATGCACGATTCAATTTCTATCCTGAGATTTTCTCAGGCAACAAACAGATCGTAGTTGGTTCAGCTTGAAGGGGCTTCCAGTTTTCAGTCAAGTTTCGCTAGCATTAGAATGCTAGGAAAATAAAAAGATACCAACTTTGACTCATGCTGAAAGCTAGTTTTCATATTACGAAAGTTGCTAATGGGAGGCCATTTTCAAGCTGAAAGAGTAAAACGTTCGAAATGGAGATACACTTCATAGTCGAAGAATTTAAGCGAAACAAAGGGAAAAAATTTTGGAAGGAGCGCCAATAAACTGTAAAAGTCGACAGTCCCTCGAACCCATCAACGACAGTGAACCTCGAAAGACACAGGGAGAGGAGAGAGAGAAAGGGAAGAAGTTCTTGAAAAATTATATGGAAGTATGAACCTTTTGGTTCATGTGGGCTCATTATTGTGTGTAGAGAAACAGAGAGCAGATAACAATAACTGGGCAATAATGTACGTACTTACGCGACGTGATTGATTTTAGGGCATGAATAGCATCTATTGTGCGGAAATGTTTTAGAGTCAAAAATAAAATAACAAGAACGATAAGATTTTTATATTGATTCGGTAATACTTACGTTTAGTTTAGGGACGACGAAGTATTTCATTATAATCAATGAGAGCATACAATAGTATTTATTACTCAATTTTTCAAAAAAGACCCAAATTAACTAAGCTCACCCACTCTTACTAAAAAAACTATTTTTTTTCTTCTCTCCCTCTCATTATTCTTCTCTCTCTTCTCTTTCGGAAATTTTCTACTCTCTCACTCTAAACAACTTCTTCTCTCTTCTCACACCGGAAATCTTGTGCTCTCCCCTCCTTCGTTGTTGTTGCCTCTCTTTATAGAGAATTCCATGGGTGAATGTCAAAGCTAGCTGCACCAAACTCCATCAAAAAATCAAGTCACTATTTATGACTCAACAATTACCAAAAGCAAGCTACAATTTCTGACTTTGAAAAGCTAAGATTTCTGACATTGAGAAGTTGAGATTTTTGACTTTGAGACAATACTCATCAATCTCCACCTTGGCTTAAATCCTCGAAGTGGAATTCCCAATGGTAGTCTCCCAATCTCCTATGGGGCAATCAACAAATTTTACAAATGCCAATCAAGTCCAAGCAATGCTTAAACTTGAGTAATGAAACCGGTTTTATCAATATATCAGCAGGATTATCGACGGTCCCAATCTTCTGAAGAAGAATATCTCCCTCATCAATAATCTCACAAACAAAATAAAACCTCACATCAATATGTTTTGTACGTGCATGATGAACTTGATTCTTTGCTAAATAAATAGCGCTTTGACTGTCGCAATGAACATCCACATGGTCCTGATGGACCCCTAAGTCATCAAGCAACCCTTGAAGCCAGATGGCTTC
>JAOQMP010000005.1:12147390-12166427 GCA_027563575.1 Erythroxylum pedicellare
TATATCGTTTTTCGTTTACTTCCCTTTAAAAAAATCTCAGCCATCAATTATAATAAGTTGGATTGTTAGGATCTTAAAGCCAAAGTGAGCACAGTAACAGGAACAGCAAATCTGTTCCCAACTATTTTGTTAAGTGTCAATTTTTCGCCAGTACCAGCTAGGACCGTATGACACAGTATTCTAATAATGATAGAAGTGAAACTAGTAATGGATGTCATATCATTTGAGGAATTAATGGTCTCCTCGGCTCAGGCTTGACCCACAGAACAATATAAAGTGAAATACTATTGACACAAACTACGAATGTTTTCTTGAGTTTGGCCTCACATCTGACAAATCAGAACCTGTAAAGCAGCCTATAGGTTAGCAAAGGTAGAAGAAGAGTAAGAGTAAAGCATGAAAAGAAGATAGGGGAGGAGGGGACAAGAGTCAATATCTGTGGAGTTTAAAGTTATTTCTTTACCCTTAAGTTTTGCAAACAACAGTTAGTTCAAACAAAGATAAATAAGTATTAGATGCATTAATTAAGCATGATTAAATTTAAGTACTTAGAGTCAGAACAAATTTATAATTAACAAATGAATAAAAAATTAGGCTATTATTAGACTAATTCAACAGAAAATTTATAAATTAAAATGTATTTAACCGAATTTAAACTCGGGTTCGGAATCATGATCGACCTAAAGTGCAAATTACTATTATTTCCCTTTACTTTTTGCTCTGCCTTTTCTTTCAATTTCAATTAGGAGTAAACATTAAGTGAAAACATTAGAAATAAGCTGTTCAACACCTTTTATTTTGCTAGTAACTTCAAATGTTTCTTCTACTTACAAAACAGAGTTACCTGTGCTCTCAACCATTGATGTGATGGTAACTTCCCTGATCTCTTAAAAGGTTTCCCTGCCAATGCCATATTTTGAAGACAAGAGAGAAATGCAATGCAAGAATGGAAAAAGACAGCAATTGCAGGAGTATAAGTACAACTACCATTGGTATCAAACAATTGAAGATTTAATCAATAACCGTAAAATCTCGTTTGACATACTCCAAGCATGAAAATGGTAAGTTCAAAATGTTTTCAATCTCAAGGGACTTGGATATGATGGTATTCATTACCAAATCCCGGCTACAGTTCCTGTTATTCAGTGCAAAACCCCTGCACACAACTAGAGATGTATTACATACCCAGGGAACTGAAACAAAGAATCCTAGACCAGAACTTGAATTTCCATTTCCTACTAGGGCTTTCCTGTATGCTTGGCAAACTTTAGAAACATGCTTACTTGTTTGCACAAATGGCTTCGAAAAGTATGAAAATGATGGATTTGAAATGTAGGCATCAGAATCAGAGTGAAGGTTCACGACAACTGTCCCATGTCTGGGATGCAGCAGATTACTGAGAGCTTTTAGAAATGGGAAATCTGGGTCCCATAGCTTGCGAGGGAAGATGTCGTCACCATCATAAGCATCTATAAAAATCATATCATATACGGTGTGTCCATTGAGAACAAACTCCTCAGCATCAGTTTCGCGAAGGTAGAGTCTCTCGTGGATGCCTTTCCATAGCATTTCATCAATGGCATTTGGTTTTGACAACGCACGTTCACCTGACGAGTTCACCACCGAGAAAGCTGGAAACCCCATTGCTCTGATTGAACCAGATATAACAAGAGGATCAACTTCAATTATGTCAATTACAGCACCTGGATACAGGAGAAAGACTTCAATTATGTCAATTACAGCAACTGGATAAAAAGATCCAAAACCAACACTCTGGCTAAGAATGATTAATGCATTGCAAAGAAACATCAATGAAAATACCAGAAATCTTACAAAGAAAAACTGTAATAAAACTACTAATGTGCAAAAGGGAACCTTGTTCCATAATGGACAATAGCTGCAAGATAACCATCACATTCACATTGAACAAAAAAGAGTTATCATATATTAGCAATTACCAGCGAACATTTACCTAGATTATACATAGAGATCAAATGTCTGAAATCACATTCACATAGTCAACTAATACTTTAGTTTGCATTAAAATTTTCTTCTTGAGACATTAGCAGAACAAAGAAACCTCAGGGCATTACAATTTTTAAAATCAAACCAATTGAATTTGATGGTAAGCCATCAAGAAGAGTTGAAAAGGGAAAACAAGCTTCATGATTGATGAGTATTAAAGTTTCAATCATCTCATGACAGATTGATGAGTATTCAAGTTTCAATTATCTCATAGGTTCACATAAAAGCACATAAAGTAACGCATATGAGCTTCTCCCACCTTTAATTTTACTAGTCAAGAACAATGGTAAGCTTCCACCACCATGGCCTATGCATAGGATACGCATTTCCTTTTTACCATTTGTAGCACTTTTAAGGTCAAATTTACAAGATGCTAAAGTTGCCAGACCGGTTGATACCATACTCTTCAAATCTGCACAATGATATGACATTAATCACAACCAGCAAACAAAAATAAAAACATCATTCAGAAAAAGTGAACAGAAGAAATTCACTTCCAAATTGATCTAGTAATCCTCTACTTGCTATATGATATGTTGACAGAAAATATTGAAATATTGAACCATAACACCATGGAGACAGAGTAGCACGTACAGCACTGATCAGTACTTTACTCCTTATTGGTATGAAAATTTACTTCTCAACAATTACGAACAGGAAGAAAACACATTCAATAGTGCAGGTTTCAAAATTAGCCTTCTTTTAACCCATAATCTGCTCCTGCTTACTTTGGGAAAAAATTAGTTTTGGTATACGCGCTATCCAGAAATCAAGAATTTGAATCCTCGAAAACCACAATTAGCTTTATCTTTTATTTCTTGTATTGTTATTGGTATTGTCCTTCCCATCGTTCAGCATACTAAAAGGGTGAATATGACCACTTCTCTGAGAAATATAGTGTAATGACCTTGCCACATCATAAACTTTTCAGCCCAAAATCAGAAGCTTGATAAGAAGAGAAATACCGTACACCTGAGTCAATAAACAAAACAGAAACTTACATGGAACTGCCAGACAATGTGGCTGTTGCATTAAGCATATGGAAGATGGTTGAGATTCCTGATAAAAAGCCATGACTTTGACGGTACTCTGGAACGTATTGTCATTAAAATGAAGAGTGCGCCACTGATATCCAATTATCCTAAAACGCCCATCATATTCAAGACCCGGATGAAGCTTTGTGAACCTTTCTTGAAGCCATTTCTCAGTTGTCGGCCAATGAATCTGACTCTGCAAACAACATTATAATATTTGCCTATGGAAAACTCGTGAATTACCAAAATAATAAACGGTGGTTAGATAAAAAGGAGGAGAAGAAGAAGAGACTTACGGGTCTAGAAGAGGGAAAAGCGAGAACTGAAACAATGCCGTTGCCCTTGTCGGAGAATGAACGGAAAACAGTGTTTGTGTCGGAGGAGTGAAGATCATACCATTCGGAGGAGTAGAACCAGTCACCTTCGTCCAGTGGGAAACGCCGTGTCGCCGCCGTACCGAACCGACGGAGGCTCCGTCTCCATCTCGATCCCAGCCTAGCGTGATGCCACATACGGGCATATGGGTATACGAGAGCCCCTAAACCCTGCCCAGTGGCCCTTAAACCCTCCCTGATGCCCACTTACCCTTTTTTTAATCTTTAAAAAATATTTGTATATCGGAGCTCTTTGGATTGATTAGTATAATTAATTAAGAACGGAGATATTTTAAAATCCTTAAATATTATTTATTTATTTAAATTAAAACTATTATTTAATTTTAAGTCATTGACTTTAACTAATATATTTATAATTTATAAAATATAAAATATTAAACGCATTTAATGGTTTATATTGTGCGTCCATTCAAAACATAATATTTACAGATTTTATTGATCTAAAAAAAGTTTTAGATATTATATAATATAATTGAATTTATTTTATTTTAAATTATTCCCTCATAAATCACTGTGAGTACATTTCATAAATTTCATCTAAAATTTTATTTAATATAGTTTTCAAACATAAATATTGAGGATGAATTGTTATATATATGTGTGTGTAAAAAAAAGTATCACATTGTATTTGCCCTAGCCAATTGTATCGATACGAAATATGTAAATACTGTATCATTTTTCGGTTGATTGTAGTTTAGAGAAAAATAATTTAAATAAATTATTTAATTTATACATATTCATATGTATATGATAAAATTATAGTAATAGCCTCTTTTCCATACTAACGGGTAGAACCTTAGAATATTGCACATGATCGTATCATTGAAAATTCATGAATTGCATTTTATTCACATGCATATCATTAGCACATTTCATTCACATGAATATCATTAGCATAAACATATGGATTATGAATTTGCACACGTTGCAAAGATAATATATGTACTAAATTGACATGTTTCGGGATATGAAAGGTTTAAAATGATCATGATGTGAATTGCGTATTATTTACATCTTGAATTTTAGTTTGGTGGACTATACTTAGTAAACTTGGAATTTATTGTTACAATTGAAAATTTGTTAAATTAAAATGTACATTTGGTATAGGAAAAATGCTAAGTGGTAAGACAAATTGACATATGAAAAATTAGGATAACTAAGTGCCTGTTTGGATGAGTTTTTGAAGTGTGAATAAGCACTTTTTTCACTGCAAAAACTTTTTTTTTTTAATGAGTGTTTGCCTGTAAAATGAAAAAGCACTTTTTTAGTAGATAAAACTTTTTTGGCAGATAAAATAAAACTTTTTAAGAAGCTCAAATTTGAAACTTCTAAAAAAACTCCTTTTCAGGTAGATTTCTTATATCAATTAATGAACCTATTTTTAGTTCCTTTTGCCCTTATGTTTTACACATAATTTCCACAATACCTATAAACACATCTTCATGTTTATTTTGAGATTTATATAATATTATTTGAATTTTTTATATGTTTTAATATTTACTTTTATATTAGTTTTACTTATGTTATAATCCATATAAAAGATATGGTTAGATATATTTTCATTTATGTTTCATATGGTTTAAAATTATATAATAATTAATATATTATGTTTTACATATTATTTAATATACTTTAAATAATATGTATATGCATAAATAATTTTTATTACAAAATATAATATAGTTAAAATTAAAAGTGCTTTTTATTTTATGTTGTCAAACAGTCTATTGTATGAAGCTCTTTCAAAAAAGCTCTTTTTAAAATGACAATCAAATAGGCAACTGACTTTTTAGAAAAGTTCTTCTCAGAAAAGATCTACAAAAAAAAGCTCTGCTGATAAAAGTTCTACTGATGTAAGCACAACTAAACTGAGGCTTAGGCATCCAGGTACCAGACCACTTGATATGGGTCCATGAAAACTCCATATTTGCAAAGAGATGAGTAATGGCATAGTTACCTTTTCAAGGTGATTAGTTCATTTATTATAATAAAGAAGGAATTAAACTATTATTTTTAGGAATAAAATAAATGAGGAATAGAATGACATAAGTATTATTTAGTTCGGTTTAGTGCTAAAATTTTTTTTATGTCAATATTTGGTTTGAAAACGTAAATTTAGAATGATAAAAGAATAATTAACAAAAAAATTTAAATATCCATTCTAGTTCTCACTAACTACATCATCATCATTATTATTATTATTTCTTCTTCTTCTTATTATTCTTATTATTAATTTTCTTCTTCTTATTATTATTATTACTTTTATTATTAATTTTCTTATGTTGTTGTTGTTGTTGTCGTCGTTGTGTTGTTGTTGTTATTGTTGTTCTTATTCTTATTATTCTTGTTATTATTATTCCTTTTCTTCTTCTTCTTCTTCTTCTTCTTCTTGTTATTATTATTGGACACCTTGCATATTGCATTCTTCAATCTTTGAGAGTGGTTAATTATTTTTCTAGTTAATGTGGATAATTTTAGAAAATTATGATATGGCGTTCTAATATTTTTTAGTGGTTAATTTTTCTTTCATATACTTCGTGAATTTGGTCTGACTCATGTCAACATTCATTATATAGTTGCAATTATAGTATAAAATAGCATTAGGACGATATTGAAAATAAACTTAACATAGGGCTTTAAATGATTAAAAAGTTATTTAGTTGAACAAAAAATAAGTTTAAACCTTATTTTAAATAATTAGACAAAATATTTAAACTTCAAATTAATCTTCAATGTGTGGTAAGAAACCTTCTCACCTACATAACACATCTGCAACCATACAGCCCCGACAGCTACAATCCTTTTTGTTATTTCGACATTTTTACGCAAACTCAAACGAGTCATGACTGCAAGAAATAAATTTTCTAATGTGTTTACATAAAAGAGGGAATTATAGAACATAAAAACCAAAATCGCTTCCCAAACAAAATTTAAATGAAACCCTAACTCAAATAACCCAACACCAGCTTAAGGAAAAAGAATCACACGATAGAAAGAAAGGCAAAAGTAGAATAAGCATAACAACCCTAGTGGTTAAGGAAAAGGAAATACATTTTTCTAGGCCTAGAAATGACATTGGTTTTGCAATAGCATCAATAACTAATAACTAACCAAAAAAAGTTATCTTTAGAGCATATAGTATCATTAGTAGGACACTATCTAAACCAACGACAAGATATATACCCCAAAAGATTATAAAAGTTAAATTGAATCAAAATCTCTAACCTTTAGTAGAAAAAGGAAGATTGAATTCATAGATGGACAAATATTTCAAGTTCTTGGTTCAAACTGTTGCAAGTTATTTCTATCAATTATTTATTTTAATATTTCATTATGTCTACCCAGCTAGATACAACTCAATCCAAAAAAGGGAAGTCAAAAATATAAATCATAAATTGCATTTGTCCACCCTTACATAGATCATAAACATAAGATTATTCCACCCTTACATTTTGTTTCCAAACTGCATTTTTTCAATAACAAACATAGAGAACAAATTATTGCAAGAAATTGAAATTACAATCTATCCCTCAAAGGTGAACCACTAATGTAGAGAGTTAATAGTGTTAAAAGTGCAGTTAAGATGGGCTAACATTTAAGATGAGTCATGACATTACACTACCTATAATGCTACAACCATCTCCATCATCCAAAACACATCTTAAAGTATAGACATTGAAAGAGCAAAAGCATACATCCAGTTGGATGTGAAAATGGGATGGATCCTATGACAATGATCATTAAGGCCACAATTTTGAAATACACACCAATCTTGTGGAAGGTAGTACACATGCTGCTTCCACCACAATAATGAATATGAATTGGCATTACATGTTAAAGGTGTCTTAAAGTCTCCAATAACAAAACAGAACTTTGTTAAAGTTCCAGATACTTAACTTTATATAAATAAATTCTCTAGCTTAAGGTTGTATATCACACAAACCATTTCTATTTTTTTCCCATTTCCTTCACAAATAAATGCACAAAAGAGACCTAAAAATGTTTCTTTCCTTTCCTAAAACTAAATGTTTAAAAATTGCAACCATTTACGAAACCTATCTACATCAAAAAGTTTTATATCACGTCAGACATAATTCCAACATCAATACACCCCTGTAGAATTTTAGTAAACACAAAAAGCAGTTCGTAAATATGCATCCATGGGAGAAAGGAAATCCATTAGGGCCAACAAAAGTTTTTTATGCAAGAGATTGTCAATAAAATGAAAAAATTCTTAAGATAATGAAAACATATGTTACAACAAGGACAACTCCAAATTTATTCCAAGAAATAATCTAAAATGAGTCTAAATTTTAGAAATTGATCAAGTTAGAAGCAAATAAATTCCAAAAGACAATCTTGGTCAAGTTGGGTTTATAAGAAAAACAAAAAAAAAAATTACCGACAACAAATGTTATGGGAAAGGTTGTCTTTATTGAATCAACACAACTGGTAGAGAAATGTTGGAGAAAAGAGACGAGCGTGTGAAGTGCAAGAGAGACCCATTGAGCCAGAGACGAAGAGTGTGAGTGACAATAGACTAGAGAGTCGAGGAAAGAGACGAGAGCATAAAGAGCGAGAGAGAGCCACTGAACCAAAGATGAAGAGTGTGACTAAGACCAGATAAGAGAGAGATGTGTTGCTACGTGAGTGAGAAAGTTTCTTGGGAAAAAATGAGAGGGGCAGAACTTGTCGAAGAGGAAGAAATGTTGTGCTTACCTATTCCAAACATGTGCGGAATAGGTAAAAATAGGGGGTAGCATCTTTATCTATTCCCCGATGTTCAGGAATTTTTTTTAGAAATTAAAAATTTTGATTGAAGGATTTAAAATGGAGTACATCACTAGGAAAGAAGCATTACTCTCCTACAATAAATAAAACATAAGATGTTGTAGCTAGACAATCAGGTGAAGAATGTAAGCAATAAAACGACGACATGCTATGTAATAAGATAAACAGAACTCGAATGATAGTGTAGTAGTAGAAAATGCATATGCTTAACGAAAGAGAACTACAAGAAACGACAATAATGTGAAAGCATTGAGTGCTGAGTGTGGGAATGAGAGTTAGTCCTCGCGAAAGGAGAGTCGAGAAGCTTCCAAATTAGGGTAACTAGGATTTCGACATCTTGGTAAGGATGCACAACCTGAATAAATCATATAATTTCTTCTTCCACTGATCACTGATCGATGTAATCAAGAATTTTAGACCTCAAGAATCCTCCTATCTGTCATAGGTGGGAAAGAGAGGGGCGTTTGCTGAGAGGTAAATCGTTCACAACTGTGTTAACATTTCACGATCTATGTGTGAAACAAACAACTAAAGTTACTTGCTTAAGATTCACCACTTCTATCTCTCTTGAACAGTCTGCAGTAGTCGAGAGAGATGAAGATGCTAAGCAGTAAAAGGAACAGCCTGTGACAACAGTGGCGGATGCACCTTCCAACAGGTAATAGCTTTATTTCCTTATGAGTACTGCATGAGTTTGATTTATCCTAGATTCTATACTTTAACTATATGGTCACTATAGTTAGGTAGTCCTTCAGAAAGAAAGGGCAATTCTTTAGTTTTTATGATTAGAAAATTTAACACCTTTAGATGTGAACGTGTTGTACCTTTGAAAATTCATAAGTTCCTCTCCTTTTATATCTCCTCTAGGTTAGAAGCCAGTGAGATAATATATACCGATCTATCCCTTTGAGGGTTAGTTGGAAAATTTCTTAGGTTGTCCAAAATGACATTAAGTATAATCCCATCTGATCTCCAATGGCACTTCTCCTTAATTCTTCTCCATATGCTCTCAATAAAAAGGAATTGGAAAAAAAGATGATCTTTCATTTCATAAGCATTCTGGCATAGTACATAAGTGTAGTCTAGATTTAGGAAGCATAGTCTATTTGTGGTAGCCATCTTATTCAAAGTAGCCAACCATAATAAGCAGGAGGAATTAGGTCTTAAGGATTGATGTCATACTACAGGGTACTAAGCAACAGAGGGTTGTCCTTGAGTTAGCCATTCTTTACATACCTTGTTTGAAAAGGAGCCCGGGGTTTGTTTAGCCATGAGGGTTTGTCTTGAGTCCTACAATTTGGGGAATAGGTTGGGATGAGGTGAAGCACTTGGTCTGAAAAATCAGTGCATGTGTTGTCAGTTATGACTATACAGACTTTTGCCTTAAGAGGTATATGACTCCACCATTGGGTAGTAGTTGGAAGTTGAATTAATGGATCATGACCTGTCTAATTATCAAACCAAAAGTGGGTTTTTTTCCCATTGCCAACTCTACATGTCACTCCCGGTTCTATATTGTCCTTTAGTTTTAGCAAATTTTTGATGCAAAAAGATTGAGAGTCTTTAGGTGTAATCGACCACAATGATTTTCCTTTTAGTATATGAGAGTGTAGGCATTTAGTCCATGAAGAATCTTCATTGCACAAAAGATGCTAGATTTTTTTTCAACATTAAGATCTTGTTAGTAACGGCTATAGGAATTATTTCAAATCCCCCTTCCTTCTTAGGTTTACAAACCTCATCCCATCAAACTTTAATTAACCTCCTTTCTGAGTTACGCTTTCCCCATAAAAACCTCTTGAATAATGTTTCAATTCTCTTCACTACTCTTTTAGCCAGAAACATACTAGCTGACCAACCAACTTGCAAGGAGATTAACACTGATTTAATGAGTTGAAGTCTACCTATAAAAGATAAAAATCTGTTTGTCAAACGATTAAGTCTCTGCTGAATTCGTTCCACCAATGGGTAACATTCAGAAAAAAGAGAAGTTTTCTTATAGAGATAGGCATGCATAGATGACACAAAGGATATTGTTTCCTTTTAATAAAAGATATTGCAACTATCTCAACTTCCAATCCATCTGTACTAGTTGCCAATACAAAGTGACTTTTTGCTAGGTTAATTTTTAATCCGGATAAAACAGGACATCAAAATATGAATAGAAGGAGGATGTGCCTTACAAACAAGTAACAAATCGTCAGCAAAACAAAAATTAATTAATGATACCTTCTTGCATTTGCTGTGGTACTTAAAACCCTTTTCCTTAACCACATTTGACTTCAATAATAAGGTTAGCACCTTCATACAAAGGATGAACAACTAGAGAGACATAGGATCTCCTTGTCAAAGCCCTCTCTTACCTTTGAATAATCGAGTTGGTATACCATTCACTAACACTGAATAGGACGAGGTGGTTATACATGCCTCTATCCATTTAATCAATATAGAAGGACATCCCATCACCTTTATCACCATAAGAATAATTTTCCATTCAACACAGTCAAAGGCCTTTATGAAATCAATCTTAAAGCCATGGTTAGGTGGAGAGTTTCACCTTTGGTAGCCTTTAATAAGCTCCTGGACAATGGAAATGTTGTCTCCGATCATCTTTACTTGCATGAATGCCATTTGATTATTACTGACCAATGTCCCTATAACTATCATGAGTTTATTTGTGATAACTTTAAAGATCACCTTATAAAAAAAATTTGAACAAGCAATAGGTTTGAACTCATCAAAGGAGTTTGGGTTACTGATTTTAAGAATTAAATAGAAGAAGGTTTTATTCAAGGTTTTAAAACTCGAACCTTCTAGTCCGACCGAAAGAAGTTTGAACCGGTCAGTGTCCGGTTCGGTTTTACCTAATAACCTCTATATATAAAAACCGGCCAGTTCAAACTTTTTCGGTCAGACCGGAATGTTCAGTCTAGTTTTTTAAACCTTGTGAAAACCTCTCGGGCAATGATATTTTTGGATTAAGTCACCTGGATTCCTACAGTTGGTCTTATGTTAACAAGAATAGTTGCCCTCAGACAAACATTCTGTGAAAGATTGGATTTCCCATGCGTTAAATTGTCGTTGTTGCCATGCTCACTTGCCAAATTAAAAACGCTTCATAATTTAATAACTTAATATCTGACTATGTTCTCTTTGATATGCTACAAATAAAAATTGGTTAATAAGAAATTATTAAAAGAGATAAATATAACGATTAAGCGAATTGAAAAAAAGTAATTTGTATGAAATAATTACTAGAGTTTAATTAATTAGTTTCTCCGTTAAAAATATAAAAAATTAAAGGAAATTTGAAAATTTGAATTTCGTAATGGAAAGATGGCCTACCATATTTTCGATGGAGGTACCTTGAGAGACCAACGTGTATTAGTAATATGCAATGAACTAAGTCTATTGTGTTTTTATTCACATTTAACTTTGAAAGCTTGTTTCTCAAAATCATATTATGTAGCCCAAAATACATCTTTTTTAGATAAAGTTATTCTCAAAAATTCACTTTGAGAAATTTAAAACATTTTATTTATGCATAAATTCTGACCCTTAAAATAAATGAAAATATTTGAAGTTTTTAAGAAAATCTTGGAATTGCCTTTTTTCCACTCACGTATTCGTATTATCTAAGTTGGGTTCTAAAGAGGAGGAAAATTAATGATCACGGAATAAAATACGGAATGAAGGAAAAAAATCTGAACATTCTCAGCGAATCATCCATTACTTATAAACTTCATTATTTTATCCAACATTAAAAAAATGGGCAAACCTGACTTACACACAAAACTTCCCTAGTTTTTCGTGGAAGAGATGACAGGAAACTTCACTGGTCTTGAGTGATTTCTTCATTGACGACAAATTCCATTGAAACTGGAAGTAAATAATAAGAACCATCTATCCTATTTTTTGTCAAATCGGTCCAACCGGTCTGTTACTGTACAGAACTATAGATTTTTACAAGGTTTCAATTTTTGTAATATTTAGAACTCTATTTCGTATCAATTTCTGTAATATTTAGAACTATATTTTATATCAATTTCTAGTAGTGATAAGTTTTGTTACATTTAGAACTCTATTTCATATCAATTTCTGTAACGTTTAATACTCTATTTTATATCAATTTATGTAACATTTAGAACTCTATTTCATATCAATTTCTGGAAGTAATAACTTTTGTAACATTTAGAACTCTACTTCATATCAATTTTTGTAACATTTAGAACTCTATTTCATATCAATTTCTGTAATATTTAGAACTTTATTTCGTATCAATTTTTGGTTTTGATAGTTGAGTTATATATACTCCTTCAACTATTCAATTTGTTGATCTGAAGCACCAAAATTGAAAGCTAGAAATATTTCAGTTAGGCTATTTAAAATGGAGCAATTGCTGAAGAAAAGTTTAATAAGTGAGTAACATCTGTTGGTCTTTTGTGTATCCATTATGCTATTGTTCATCTTCTTTATTATAATTGATAATGGGAATTATTTAAGTTGTATACTTTTTCCTTGAAAATAGTATACCTAATTATTTTTAATATTTTTAAGGTTAAATCATAATAGACATTGGTGTATTTTTATTTCAATAAAATATTTTATTTTTAATTACTCTTTAAGTTTTACTTCTTATTTATTATATATCGGTTTTATAGCGGTTCACTATCGGTTGAACCTCTAAACTTTAAACCTTTCCTTCAACCGGTTCGATGTCTATTCTGGTTTTTAAAACATTAGTTTTATTAATCTCCTTTAACGATACTCTAGTAAAAAAGAACACACTCACAGCTTGCTTCACCATCCGTCCAATCTCACCCCAAACTTTCCCAAAAAAAGAACCCATTAAGTTCATTTGGACCAGGGGCTTTCTTTGTATTCGTTTGGGACATAACTCCTTCAATCTCTGAATCATGAATGGCCTAGCTAAATCAAGGGCTTCTTCTGGAGATAGCTTCCTCGTAATGAAAGAGTTTAGTAATTATATGGTGATTGAAGTCTGAGTAGAGTATCCATAGAAGCTACTAAAATGTTTCCTTACCTCTTTAAAGATTATATCCTATCGATTGAGTAATCTACCATCTGCAGCTTGGATATAGGAAATTCTATTGTAGTTTCTTCTCCCCATTAATGAGTTGAAGAAAAACTTTGAGCATTTATCAACTTCTTGCGGCCATTTAACCCTTGCTCATTGCTTTATAAGACTTTCGTGATTCTAGACAGCAAAAAGATAGAGATTAAGTTTCTCCTTCTATAATGAAAAAAGATGAGGGTTCCCAGGTTTAATTGAGAGTTGCCCTTGAATGGTAGAGAGAGCACTCTTAGATTTTTCCATTGCATCAGTAATAGAGCTGCCCTTTATAGCACTTAAAGTTTTCAATTCATCTTTGATTGCTTTGAGCTTTTGAACACATATATACCATTTAGTACCATACACGAGCTTCATCATTCCTATCTATACAACCTCGTGAAAGCCTTCCATATCTGCCAAAAAATTGTTAAATCTAAAAGGAAATTTAGCTTTCTGTTTGAGGAACATACCCTCTATCCTGGCAGGAGAATGGTTAGAGAAGAGAGGATCTAGAAAAGAGGCAGAACTCATAGGAAAATAATGTAACCAACTCAAATTAACTAGCATTTGATCTAATTTTTTCCTTATAGACTAGTCCCTAGCTTGCTTAGTGGTCCAAGTAAATGTGTGACCTTGGAATTTAAGATCAATGAGGCCTATAGTCTTCATGCAATCCTTAAAATCATATGTGAAGTTCCTCAAGAGAGTAATGCCTTTAACTTCAGCTCTATATAGAGTAGAGTTAAAATCACCACTGATAACCCAAGGACCAATTTAGGGATGTCAATAGGTCGGGCCACCCCCAGCTTATGTGACTCGAGGCCCTGCAGGCCGGGCCATATATATATATTTTTAAGAAAAAGTCAAAAATGACATTGTTTTTGAAGGAATAGTCGGGCCTCGACGAAACAGAAAGTATTAGCATTAATAAATTGATTAGGTTTAGCCGTGAAAGAAGGAGCCCGACATTCATTTCTTCATTCATACTAGCCCATTATGCACTTTCAAACTCTAGAGACACGTCGACTTTATACCCTCCATTTGGAGCTTAACTTGAAACTTGAGACGTGCACACAGATGACTAGAAAGAGCAAGAAAAGAGCAGGACCATTTCTTTATCCAAATTGACTGACGAAGCCCTTTCGGCTTTCTTTCTGTCTGATTTTCTACCAGGGGTAGAGTGGTCTTGAAAGAAAGAACCAGAAGCTTCACTCAAGCTAATCTAATGACGGAGGCATGCTTGTTTGATGGATGCATCGGAGATGGCAATACCAAAATCAAAGAATCACACTTTCTGTTCCCATTAATAATATTTAAAATCTTATCTTACAGGCAACATCGGCGAGACTTAGGAAAGTAACCCGATTGGGGGCCCGTGGCCAGTTCAAACTGGGCTAAAATCGAGCCAGTTCTAGGCGAACTGGGCCAGTTTTGCCATCTCTAGACCAACTACTCTATGTTGGAAATCTACTAAACTCTTCCATAACTCCTTCCTTTGAAAGGCATAATCATCCTCAGCTATAAAATGTCATTTCATATGCATCACTTACATTTTCACTTCCAAGACATCGACTTCCACAAATTTAAGATTAAAACTAATCATAATCCTTCCCAAAACATGTTTTTGATGATTAGTGACGAATTTCCAACTACCACCCAATTTATCTAACTTCATATTATTATTTACCCTAATCTTGGTTTTCAAAAGAGCAAACAAACATGGCTTTTCTTGATAGACAAAATCCCTTAAAGCTAGAAGCTCTTTAAGGCAATTAATACCTCTAACATTCCATGTAAACCAAGTTATTAAGAAGATATGGTATATTTGGAGCCTTTCTTCCTTCTTCTACCTGTTCTCCTACTTACTACTGTCTCAAAATAAGTACTTGGATCATCTCCCTATATAGATTATGAGGAGGTGTCTAGAGAGTCACTTTGGTTTACCAAGGGGGAATTTAATTGATCTAAGGCCTCTAACTATTCCTCATTCATAGTTGGAGACTCCATTTCAATCTTGGGTTCTGTAGTAGGTGAAGCTACCCTTAGAGTATCACTCACGGGTATATGGTGGACCTCTAGCCCCATCTCCTGAGAGGGTTCCTTTTGAGTATTCTCCTGACCTGCTTGATATGTAATCCCATAAGCTCTTCATAGTCTCCCCTTAAGAACTTCTTATCCGTAGGTATCCATCGTTTCCCTTGGGATTTTAAGGAGGGCTTCTATTCATAGTTAACGTAAACATTGTCTTCAAACAAAAAGCCATTTGCTCCCAATCTCCTAACTGATATACTGTCAGGCAAGTTCTAGAGTGATTCCACATTAATACATAACCTTGCATAACCAACTGTCATCCTTTGGGCAATATTTTCATCTATACAAAAGGGTTGTCCAAGTTAGCATGCTATTGTACTAAGGCCTTTAGTAGTCCAATATTCTAGGAGAATATTGTACAAGTGTACCCATAAGGGAACAACCCGGTGCTTAAAGGAATTAGCCTAGATCCCTGGTTTCCATGGCTGTAAAAATAAAGGTTGGTTACGGATATGCCAAAGACCCTCCTCCACCACTTTCATAGTTATACCTTTAGATGATAATGTAAATAGAATCATGTTTTCTGCTGTTATGAATACTTCATGCAAACCTCTGTTTTTCCACATAAAATGTGCCCATTTTTGAATAACTGGGATTGTAGGTTGTCTATTCTAAAAGAAACCAATCAAGTTTTTGCACCAGTCTGGAGGAGGTCTAAATCAAGGGAAACAACCAATCAGCCATCCTCCTCTTTCGGAGGTCAGTAATGCAAGGTACATTCCTGCCCTTACCTTATAACTTATTTCCAACTTTTCCTATCTTGTTGATGTACTACAGGAGCAACTTGAATTGGAACAGAGGAGCCTTTTGCATCCTTGGAGGGCAAAGGAGGAAAATCAGTCAAGGACAAAGGGGTTGCTGAAATGTCTGTATTTAAAAGGCTCAGTTTGGAAAAAAGTAGAGGATTTGGAAAAGTTGGAGTAGAGGATGGTAGGCAATATTAGAAAAGATGGAAAGGGCGGGAAGCCTGAGATGGAACAAAAAGGCAGGAAGGACCAAAATGCCCTTAAAAGAGAGAGGAAAGGAAGTGGAAAAGAAAAAAAAAACTAGATCTGGGAATGAAGCAGAAATGTAGTTTAGTGGGAAGGGAGAGGTGAAATGAGTTAAATGGAGGTGGTTAAAATGGGAAGAAAAATGAAATGGGAATAAATGGAGGTGGAAGGAAGAAACAAAGATGGGTAGAGGTGAAATGAGTTGAATGGAGGTGGTTAAGGAAATGTGAAGATAAATGACAAAAAGATATATGAAGGGGGAAGGCAGGAAACAAAGCTAGAAATAGGGAAGAAGAAGAGTGAAGGTGGAAGGAAGCTAGTCAGGTGAAGAATGGTGCATTATTCCACCACAAACAATTCAATTTTTAAATTAAATAATTTGGTTAAGTTGGTAGGATTGCTTCCCATGTCTAGCAATTATTAATCTTACATATTCTACTCAACCAAACAAGCTGTAAGTGCTATGTCATTTCCTGTGCGAAAGGTTATCATATTAGGGGATTCGACTTACTTTAAGTTTACACGGATCTCATCTCATGCCTGTTTTCAATTAGATTAGTTGATATGTATCCAAGTCGACTCAAGCAATGGCTTTGACTTTATAGATATATATATATACACACGTAACTTTTGTAGCAAAATTATGCTTATTTTTACGAAAACTTATATATTTTGATTAGTATTATGATATACACTTGTACTCCTACTGAAAATATATATTAAATAAATGTTAAGGCAAGATTCAAAAAGTTAAAATTTTGTAAAGATTAGAATAGACCATTTCTCCTAGCCTTCTTTCAAATTAGGTGTTGAGGTGGTACAAAAGTATGCGGCCACTTCATTACAACTATGTAATTGAAATGAACAGAATACGAGCTTCTAGTTTTCCCATCACTCCATGACAGTAACATACACACTCTGCTTATCTGAAATGAAAACGAATTCAGTTTCTTTCCATTCCTCTATTGTTCAAAGGGCAGTAGTGGATAGTAATGTGATCTCTATTGTTAAAATGTATTTTACTATTTTACCAATGTGATTTAGCTATCATGTGACAAATTGTTGGAGCTACATGACATATACCAATTGGATTAATTGAAAAGGGACTGCGTGAGTTGTTCTAAATGGAAGGAGACAGAGATGAGAAAATTTCTTAGTTTTGTTAGGATAGTAACGGACAAAGTTTGGATAACATGCCAAGGGAACAGACAATTGGTTACCAAAGAACATAACATTTAGGTTAGGTAAAGATGAATTCACAAAACCAAAAAGTGTGAGATTTCATCTGTAAACTAAACTTGCCCCGGAAATCCCATCTCAATTCTCAAGCACCAGGGCTTTGAAGTTACCAATTTGTTCCAACTATAGGTATCGGCCGCCATGTTTGTTAGAAACGGCAACTAAATTGTTAAAATCGACAACAGGAGATATTAGATCAACCTGTCAATCACCTTTTGAATAAACAACATGAGTTTTATTTCATAAACTTCGTGACACGTGAGAACTATTTCAATAGAAAGCACAAGGTACTTAAAGATCTACGCCCGTAATTAACTTGATAATCCAGGGTCGATTCTATAACCGGCAAGGGCGTCAACCCCAAGAC
Organism: Erythroxylum pedicellare; assembly: GCA_027563575.1. Lineage (NCBI taxonomy): Eukaryota > Viridiplantae > Streptophyta > Magnoliopsida > Malpighiales > Erythroxylaceae > Erythroxylum > Erythroxylum pedicellare. The sequence continues at coordinate 12,165,399 of JAOQMP010000005.1, forward strand.
TGGAAGGACTAATCATGATCTGCCGATCCCGGGCTATGTACTGACACCACTGCCAATGACCAACAGCCCCTTCCGTTTCCGCTTTATTTTCAATTTCACAGCTGAGTTACATCTACTCTGTCAATCACATTCCTCTACGTGTCACGCCACATTTCTTTCTCTCTCTCTCTCTCCACTCGTTGGCCTTTATATACCTCCGCGTTTTGATTTTTGATTTTAGTTTTATCTCCTCAGCCCCAGACCCAAAGCTACGACTGTCTTCTAGTAAACGTCGTCGTTTGTCGCGATCTTGGTCCCCGATCTCCCTTCGCCCTGTTTGGTCTCCGATTATTTCCTAAACCGGAGAATCAGTAGTGGAAGGTTTTTAACGAAATGCGTGTCATTCAAAAGCTAAATGACTTGTAATGATGGATACGCTACGTGCGATCAAGTGACATAAGGAGCTTTAGAGAGAGTGATCTCGCAGGAAGCTTAAGATTTTTTGTCTGAGCTTCCACTTCTGCGAGATTCATTCCAATTTCTGATTTTCTCTCTTCAATTCTTTGGTTTTCGTTAAGTTTTGGTGAATTTAGAATGTCGAAGGTAATATACGAAGGATGGATGGTGAGGTATGGAAGGAGAAAGATCGGTCGATCCTTTATACACATGAGGTATTTCGTGCTTGAATCCAGACTTCTTGCTTATTACAAGAAGAAACCACAGGACAATCAGGTCAATTAAATTTTTGTCATTACTTTTGCCTTTCTTTTCTTCTGTTTTTCCTTTTTTGGCAATTTGTGAACCAATTTTGAGGTCCGCTGCTTATTTTTTATTTCCTGTGTGATGTTGTTTGGACATTTAATTTTGATGGTTAGAGTGTTTGTAGTAGTTATACATTGTTAGACGAGGGAAATGGGAATAGAGAAGTGAAGTGAAAGTTTGTATTTTTGAATGTTGAATCAGGTTCCAATTAAAACCTTATTGATAGATGGCAACTGTAGAGTTGACGATCGTGGATTGAAAACTCACCATGGACATGTGAGTGGCTTC
>JAOQMP010000005.1:12166527-12177928 GCA_027563575.1 Erythroxylum pedicellare
AGTGGCTTCTCTTTGTATGTCGTATCTTCTTTTTTTTTTTTCTTCTTCAATTCTTTATGCTTATGGCTTATACTATGTTCTCGTTCAAATTTTTGTTCCTGTTTACACCTAAAGAATACCGAGAATCAGTGCAAATTGCTAAAACTATATTGCTTTAGCCATTCAGAAATAGTGATGACAGTGCTTAATTGTAGTGGTTAGAGTTAGAAGATTGAAATTAGAGTACTGTTTACATGCAACTAATTGGTCTTCCGTGCGGGAATCAGGTTATGGGAAGGAGCTTAACGTTGTTAATACTGTTTATATGGAGCAACTTAGACAAATCAAAATGGTTCACATTTGAATGAAACTGTGATGTTCCGTTGTTGTTCATGGAAGAGATTACCACTTTTAGGAGTAAAGCTCTATTTCAGAGTCTAATTCGTGTCTACCATTGTCCTGCCTTCTGGGGTGATGCAATTGCTATTGATAGTGTTTAGGGTATGCTTATCAGGTGATAGGCTTTAATTTAATATGCCAGTGCACTTAAGTGGGAATGCCTATTGAAGGATGACTGCATAGACTTAATATATATGGATATATTTGTATCCTTAAATAAGATTCTAGACAGAAAAGAAAGAAGTAGAAAGGACAGTGGATGAAGCTGACTTTGATGGGGTTGTGTAGGATCAAGACTGATAGAATTGTGAAATAGTTCTTTCTTCTTCCTAAACCAGTCAAACACACTCCAACTTTTCCAACGCCAGTTCATTTGTTGTCTTAACAATATAATTGATTACGACTTTTTGGCAGTCATGATTTTTTTTCCAAGTTTATATACAGATTTACTCTACCTTGCTCAAACTATTTACACATTTATGCTCAGTTTAAACATTTTGTTGCTTTAGCCGTAAGGGGTGTGCTTCACTTTTGAGCATCTCTTCCATGCTAGTTACCATGGACAAAGTGAGTTTTTTTTGAACTATGTGCACAAATATAGTGACTTGATGTTTTATCATTTCCTACTGAAATCGGTGGTTCCTTTATAATAGTAATGACATAGTGTTACGTTAAGGAGTAAGACCAGTGGTATGCTCCAGATTACTGTATACAATTTAATTATGTGAAGCTTGATCTTAAGTTTACCTGTTCTTTCGATCCTGCAGATGGTATATGTGTTATCTGTGTACAACACAAAAGAAAAGCATAATAAAGTCACGGTGAGTTACCCTTGCATTTATGTACTATAGTCATATACGAGATACCACTGTCGTAGTCCATCACATATTTCAACTGTCTTTGGGAAGAGAGATCAAGAAGTTAATGTTTGACACCTAACCATTTGTCTTATGGACATTAAAGTGGTGGCTGCCTTTTGAATATACTACTTATAGATTCTCTTCAAAATTGGTTAATTGTTTATAATATTTTGACTTTTAGCTGCTCTTTCTGTTAGATATATTTTGTTCCTGTTAAAGGTCCAGTTTTATCCAATTCTTCCTGACAAGTAGATGGGATCATTATCATCTGGAAAGAGTGAAACTATTTGAAATATTGTTGCTCCTTTTTTGTTTGTGATAATGAAATTTGTGCTTAATCTGCCTTAGCAACATGCAAAGAATAGGTTTTTAAAAAATTACATTAATTAGAAAAGTATTTCTGCAAACAATTTGTGCTTAATCTGCCTTAGCAGCATTCAAAGATGATATCTTCTAAAAATTACATTAATTAGAAAAGTAGTTCTGCAACCATGCATTTTCAGAAAGGAGATTCCTTAGGTTAAGATAGGATGAGGCAGCTGTCATTGTTGCTTGCATTCCAGCTGTCCACTTTCATTGGTAGCTTACATTTCTTTGTCCATTTTCCTGGATAAGGTTAACTATATTGGGGTGTGATGCTATTGCAGATGGCAGCATTTAACATTCAAGAAGCATTACTTTGGAAGGAAAAGATTGAGTACGTAATTGATAAGGTTTGTGTTCCTTGGACAGGATTCTTACATCATCTACTTCTCCTTCTCCTTCCTGTACATAAACTCCTTTCTGTTTCTCTTATTTTTTTTATTTAAAGAAATAATGAAAGGTCTTTAGAATCTAGTTTCTGGAGTTCTCTCTCCTTGGTTGTGGATCATCCTTTACATTGGATCAAATTATCATGCTCAACCTTAAGTATTTATTCATTTTTTAATTTAAAGAAATAATGAAAGATTTTTAGAGTCTAGTTTCTGGAGTTCTCTCTCCTTGGTTGTGCATCATCCTTTTCATTGGATCAAATTATCATAGAGAACCTTAAGTAGTTATTCTTCCTGGCTGTTCTAATGTCCTTATGGATTCATCTCCTTGGTGAAAACGGTTCTTTCCTTGCATGGAATGATGCATATGGAATTACTTCACTATTATCTGTGCAGCATCAGGATTCCCAAGTTCCAAATGGTAACAAATATGTGTCTTTTGAATATAAATCTGGCATGGATAATGGGAGAAATGCGTCTTCTTCAGACCATGAAAGTCAGTGAGTGCCTCTTCGACAATATCCACGTGCTTGTTTCTGTATATTTGACTAGTAATTGATAAGCCTCTAATACGTTTAATATATGGCTTTTAACTTTAACTTTCCTAATGTTACAAAATTTTTCAACCTTCAGGCTGGATTCTAAGGCTGGTCCTGAAAATGTTTTGTCATAGTTATGCAGATTTTTTCTCACTGCTATAGTGATCTGTTAGCAAATTGCACATGCACATGGATTATAGAGAACAGAGAACATAGGATTTTATGTGGTTCAGCAAGTTTGCCAGCGTCCATGGAAAATTACGATCTTTTTCACTACTCATTGCCAATGGTAACACAACCCTATAAAGACCTAGAGTTATTTTTTTACAACATGGGCTAATAAAAATCCAAATTTACAAATATGCCCTTTCTACTTCAATGGAAGGACTGTGCCCTTCCTTGTGGGACCCCTTGCCCTTACTGGCAGCATTACTGTTACTTAAATATACTCTATATTAATGATATGAGCCACTGCTAACATGAACCAAGATTGGTGCGAAAATTAGAGTCAAAATGCTATTAGGGCAACTTTTAAAGTTCATGTGGCTGTAAAGTTCTCATATTTTATATGCTTTGATACTTTTTTCTAAGCTCTAATCATCGACAGGTTCAGTGCACAGGAGGATGAAGACGAATCTCATCAACAAATTTTGCGGAGAACAACAATTGGAAATGGTTCTCATTTATGCCCTTTACTTCTGACCGAAAGTTTAAGCAATGCAAATTATGGTCAAATCTTATCTTGTTCATCACTTTGTAGGTATTCCTGATTCAATACTTGACTGGACACGTGAAGTTGACTCAGAATTGTCGAAACAAAATATCAATAACCAAGCATTTTCTAGAAAGCATTGGCGTCTATTACAATGCCAAAATGGTTAATGCTTTTCCTTGTGTTCTTGTTTTTTTGGTATTACTTAAAACTTTAGAACATAATCAGTTACCTGGCCATCTTATGATAACATAGATGAGTTGCTGTTGATGAGTCTTTTTCTTGATGTTCTCTAACTATATATGGCAGGACTCCGGATCTTTGAGGAGCTTCTTGAAGTTGATTACCTTGTATGAACTATTAAACTAATGCCAAGTTCTTTGCTGTGAATCCTGCTATTATTGATGTTATGATTAATTGTTGTTCTCGGCAGCCAAGGAGCTGTAGCAGAGCAATGAAAGCTGTGGGTGTTGTTGAAGCTTCCTGTGAGGAAATATTTGAACTTGTAATGAGCATGGATGGAACACGTTTTGAGTAGGTGTTTTATTTTTCTTTTTGTTTTTTATGTGAAATTTATATTTAAAAAGGGATTAGAACACTTTGGACCCAAACGCCTATATAGCTATACAACTGTAAATTGCATTTGCAAACAGGAAAAAAATAAAAAAAAGGAGTTTGGAATTTCTTCTTCTTTACTTTTGTGGAAAGTGTTCATTAGATATGATAGTTGAAGCTAAGCGCAAATATTACCGCCACATTTGGTCAACGATTCTAGTGAACCTTGTTGGCATCAAATTGTTTCGGAGTTGAGAAAAGGGAAGAAAAAGAGAAGATTCAGCATGCATGGGCATCTTTTCCTGTGTTTTCTAAATGGGCTACTAGCATGTTTTCTATTTGCCTGCCAGTTACACTTTCCACCATAGATATTTGAAAAATAGTTTTGATACTTCAATTGTCCATCAAATGATTCTTTTACAATGTCCTATTTTTTGTCCCTCCTATTTTTGGAAATTTTTTCATGTTTATTTCAATGCCTTGTGCAGGTGGGATTGCAGTTTCCAGTATGGCAGTTTAGTTGAGGAGGTGGATGGGCATACAGCTATACTCTATCACAGACTTCAGCTGGACTGGTTTTCAATGTATTGTTCTCTCTCATCAAACTCCTCTGCCTAAATTTATTAAGATGTGACATATGTTGTTCAGCATGAAGCATTTTTTTTTAATTTTGGTTATGAAAAAATGTTCTCTCTTTTCTCTTGATGCTTATCTTTCTGTGAGTTGCTGTGTAATTATTAATTATATAGCTATCTCCATGTTCTGAAGAAAATCTGGAGCTGGAAAGGAAGGATGCTTGACACATTCTGTGGCAAGTGTGAATTCTTAGGGCCTGATCAATTGTGGGGAATTAAATTAATTATCGAAAATACTTCTCCAAGAAAAAGGGATAACAAGAATATTTAAATGCATCTTCTCCAACTTTTCTGGCTCTTCTAATTTGAAAATATTTTTGGCTGAGAAAAAAATTTAAGCGTTTCATTTTAGTCATGCATACAGTTAATTTTCAAAGTGGTGCATGTACTCATGTTTCAATGTATCATCTTGGTATCTATGTATCTATTATATGAAACTATATAATGGTAATATTAATAAGTAAGTATCTTTCTTGAAAATATAATTTTAAATGTTAATAACAATGAATTCGTTTTCCTTTGTCTCTGGTTTCTCCTTGGAAAAGAAAAATGTGATAAAGAAATGAAAAGCAAAAACTGCTCAGAATGAAAAGCAAAAAATGTTCTTTCCTCAACAGAGCAAGTCCTTAATGTTGAGATTTTCCAACTGTAATCAGTTTTTGGTAATATCAGATGATAAAGTTCTGTTTTATTGACAAAGAATTGTTACTGACATGTATTTGGAGTCTTTTAGCATGTTGCATAGTCATTCATTTGCCAATAAACAAAATCATTTTGTTAGAATGATATTGCATGATGCTTCTGAGAGCGAAATGCATAAAACTGCCAGAACAAAATAAATATTTTTCTTCCAGAATTCACATGTTTTTTGCCTCACTATGTTTTTCACATGTCAATTGGCTTCAGGTTTGTCTGGCCCCGTGATCTTTGCTATGTACGCTATTGGCGCCGAAATGATGATGGAAGTTATGGTAGTGTTTTTTTCTAAATAGCTTCCTCTATTTACATAATTTTTTAGTAACAATTAGTTGAGGTTTCTACACTTTCTGTAGTTGTGTTATTTCGTTCTAGAGAGCATGAGAATTGTGGTCCACAGCCAGGTTATGTTCGTGCTCATCTTGAAAGTAAGTCATCCCAACTCTCATTTGCTTTATGCTTGGAATTTTGTTATCTTAAAGCTTACATGTTAAGTTGTTTATATTCTAATTTTCTGCAGGTGGAGGATTTAACATCTCTCCCTTGAAACCTCGAAGTGGGAGACCCAGATCTCAGGTTCAGCACCTTATGCAGATTGATCTAAAAGGATGGGGTGCGGGTTATATTCCCTCTTTTCAGCAACATTGTCTTCTTCAAATGTTAAACAGTGTGGCTGGTGCGTTTTATTTTGTTTTGTTTTTTGTTTGAGGAATAGTTCAAATCTAAAGTCCAGGTGCTTCTTATATTTAAGTTTCTATATATTTCACAAAGTTACAAAAGATAGAGTTTGATCTGCTTCACTCTGTTTGCTTTTTCTTTTTCCTGTGGTTTGTTGTTTGTATGCATCTTTTCCATTAGCTGATTAATAGAATGTGGCTTATATGGTGATTCATGTTCATATGTACGAAGCATTATGGCTCTATTTATAAAGACCAACTGTTCCTTGTGTAGTAGACATCCGTCTTTGAACATCATAAGCTTTTTTGACTGAATATTTTTTTTTTAATTGTGGAAATAGTTGTTCACGATAGATTTTCATAGTGACATCAATATTTCTCACTGATGTATTTTCTTTCTTCTCTTTTAATTTTTGTACAATTTCCCTGAGTTAGTTGGTACATCGTGCTATATTTTTATGCTTCCTTTTAAAGTGTCGTAGATTCATTTTGAAAAAGTGCTCCTTATTTTAGTGGCATTACTCTTAAAACCTTGGAAGCTTTTTCACTGCATTTATTTATTTTGTGTGTGGAAATAGTTGTTTTGCAGACTTTTTTTTTTGTATTGATACTATATGGCAATTGGGTTACATGAATAATAATAAAATTTGTAGAGATATTCTGTCTATTGGATGGTTTTTGGTTGTTTAGATCTAAAATTGTCTTCACAATCTGTATGGTCCTGTTTGTCAGAGTTCCAGTTCTTTTTTTCTTATGATAGGGCTCCGGGAATGGTTTGCCCAAACAGATGAAAGAGGCGCTCCCCCTAGGATACCCATTATGGTCAATATGGCCTCAGCTTCGGTTTCTTCAAAGAGAAACGTAAAAGCTCAAGAATCTTCTGTTCATCCTGCACCTACAGCTGACCAAATGAATGCCACAAGCAGAAACTCCACGATGCTAGATGAGTACTCAGACGAGGATGAAGAATTTCAGATAGCTGAAGATGAGCAAGAGGTATGTTTGAAAAGTATTCCATATTGTGTTTTCTTCGCAACCTTTCTAGATTGTAATGTTTGTTTCTCCTGCCCCCCTTTTCCTTTGTTTCAGGCTTACTCAACCAAGCCAGATAATGAGTTGAGAAAACCAGGTGTTCTTTACGATTAGTGTTTGTCTTGTCTTTTATGTATTTCTTCTTTAGATGTGTTAGGAACGTAGGCTCACAATTGTCTCTTCACTTCTGTCTTTCCTCTGAAGCTTTGGATGAAGAGCCAGCTGATCAAATCGATTTGTCCTGTTTCTCGGGTAACCTACGTCGAGATGACCGTGACAATGCTCGTGACTGTTGGCAAATTTCAGATGGGAACAACTTCAGAGTTCGTGGCAAAAACTTTTGTCACGACAAGTCAAAGGTTCCCTGATTGTTGGCCTTATTCTGTTTGAAACTTACACTTAATATTATAATTTAGGGTTCCCTTACAAGCTTCCTTGTCTTTTTTCTCATGTACTTTGTGTGTGTAGATCCCTGCTGGTAAGCACTTAATGGATCTTGTTGCTGTTGATTGGTTCAAAGATACAAAAAGAATGGACCATGTAGCTAGGCGTCAAGGATGTGCAGTACAAGTAAGGAGTACTTTTGCTTCAGACCTACCTTATTTTACTCTTGGTGGCTGGAAATGAAAGTGTTCAAATGTTTCTATTTTGCTGGGCCAAACAAGAAGTTAACTAGTTTTACATCACAGTTATACTTTTGTTGAAGGCCCCTTTTTCTCTCCAAATAATAAAAAGCCATCTTCTGACACAATAGCTTTACATTCTTGTATGGAACATCTATTCCTTTTGCTTCCTGAATAGTTTTAACTTTTTACCGTAAAGAACTTAGCATGAAATTTTTTTAAATTTGCGAGTTGGACTAGAGGTTGATTGTATTCTTTCATTTAATAACAACCAGGAGTATTCATCTTGCTTTTGCTTATTAATTATCTCAAATAGTGTTACACTTGAGTCTGACTGAATCTCTTCTGTAGGTTGCTTCAGAGAAGGGACTTTTCTCTGTAGTGTTTAATCTGCAAGTAAGTTTGTTCCTTTTGCGAAGTATGGATTTAAACTAAAAGTTTAAAGAATGGGCAAAAAAATAAGCATTTTACTCTCTATAGGTGCCTGGCTCTACACACTACAGTATGGTCTTTTATTTTGTGACGAAGAGATTAGCACCTGGATCTCTCTTGCAACGTTTTGTTGATGGTGATGATGAATTTCGTAATAGTAGGTTTAAACTCATTCCATCAGTTCCCAAGGTACTTCCTTTGATCTCCCAATATCTGAAAAGTGCTTTTGCTAGGTTTTTAGGGCTTCTAAGGGCACTTCTCATTCTTGCTAGATTTGCACAAGAGGGTTGAGTGATTAGGATTCATGCTTTGAATGCTGAATACATGTAACGGATGACATTATTTACTGAATTTTTCAGGCCTGAATAAATAGAGATGCGTAGAAGGAAATAGTTGAAACACTTCCTAACATCATCTGACAGTTCTATTTGCTGGATGTGTCATTAAATTGTGCAGGGCTCGTGGATTGTCCGCCAAAGTGTTGGAAGCACTCCTTGTTTACTGGGGAAAGCAGTCGATTGCACCTACATCCGTGGCCCCACATATCTAGAAGTAGGCTTGATCTTTTGCATTTATCAATGCTTGCATACATTCTTGCTTATATGGTCTGCTTGGTCTAACATGATTTATTTATCTGTAGGTTGATGTTGATATTGGTTCTTCTACTGTTGCTAATGGAGTTCTGGGCCTTGTAATTGGCGTAATAACAACATTAGTGGTTGATATGGCTTTTCTTGTACAGGTACTTTTTATATACTTTGGGACCTATTCTCAATATTAATATTCTTGTTGCGAAGGAACTGAGGGCTGATAGGTTAGGAGTACGTCCACGCTCATTCTCAATAATGCATTGTCTTTTCCATGGATCTTATTTTTAGTTCCCTTTACATGCCAAGAAAATATTTTTCCTGTTCTGTTCGAGCTGCTCTCTCTCTTTTGGTGATTACTACATACATACGATACAAGGATGTAGCTAAGAAGCACAAAAGTAGTAGTTACCTCTGTAACATCTACGTTAGTTACTATTGACTTTTTACTGACCATGACTTGGCCACCGCTCGTATTTAAATTCCTGGATGTGAATGTGCTGTTGCTAAATTCACAAATGACAATTTTAAAATTATATGAAATACTCCTCCAATCTTCTTAAAAGCGTATATTGGGACATTTGTGGTCCCCTGGGTTCCTGTTTATGCTGCACTAGTTACCGCCATAGACACTTCTGTTGACAGTTGATATGAGTGGCCTTGACATCATGTCTTGGAGTAGCCAGGATAGTCTATTCATTTTTTCATTCTCCACATTTGCTCGTGGTGCTCTTGCATTTGGTTAAAGCTATGAAAGAAGGAAAGGCTAGCAGAGATACTCACATGTTTGACAGCTCTCCTATCAAAGATATATACTATACTTGGCACAAAGGATGTGCCCTTATCTTATACTCTTATGTTTCCTGGTCTCTTTCTTCTTATAAGATAGTTTCATTTTGCCATGCCTCCAAGCAAGGGCTCATATGTCCTAAATCTGTTTTGCAATAAGATTTTAAGGGCGTGCCAAGTGCTGTAATGTGATGAGTGTTTCTCGAGGAACCAACTCAAGCTTGGTTCAGGTCCCCTTTTGTTGATTCAAGAAACTCATTTTGTGCTACATCCATGCTTATATATTACTTATTCTTGATGTTGAGGCATATTGTATTTATTTTCTCCCCGCCTTGAAATATTTATTTATTTATTTTTTTGCCTCTGTTCGCAGGCAAATACTATGGATGAATTGCCAGAGCGGTTAATTGGTGCCGTTCGTGTATCTCATATAGAGCTCTCATCTGCTATAGTTCCAAATCTGGAGAGTGATCCATCGTCGACAGATTGAACCTACTGACCTTATACTGATTGTACACAAAAATCATTTATTTAGGCATATGCTTGTATTCAATTCACAATTCTGTGCCTTCAAGAACACAATCAATTTAGTGTTTTCAATTGAAATTTTGCGCAAAACATAGTGGAAAAGGAAATGTTTTCGCATGCTATTTCTCGTTTACTCCGTTCCAAGTAGCAACTTTTTCGGCAAAAACTGAAAATGTGTGTGCAATTTGGCGAACATATATGGACAAGATCTGGCAATTTGATCCTTTATCAGTATTGCTAATGAGATGTGTCCAACCTTACGAGTACCATTCCGTATATCGGTTGAAAAACGGAACGGTAATCGTAACATTGGTATTGGCCGTAAATACTAGTCGGTATTGGTGTTTTTCGTTCGGTACTGGCCGGTATGTGACTTTCGGAAATATGGAGGACCAAGTTGCAAATTACAAAACTTTGTGCCTCTCACTCACTCTTGCCGTCTCCCGCTCTCACTCTCACTGTCTTGCGCTCTCCCCGTCCCCGGTCTCTTTCTCACTTTCTCCTCCTCCCCTCATCCTCCTCGGACCTCGGCTCCTCCCTTGGTGTTGGTTGAAGACGCCACCGTCTTCGTCTTCAACCTTTCTATACGGGGACCCGAAGATGCCACATCCTGCTACACTGCACCACGTCGTCGTCATTGCAGCTTGGGCACACCGCACCACCAGTCACCAACCCAAACCAACAACCCGAAGACCAGAAGCATGTGATTTATTTTTAAGTGTGTTTTTTTTTGTTTTTGAATTTTTCCTACTTAATTGCATTTTTTAATGTGTTGGATTGGAATTGGATGATGGATTTGTGAATATTGAATTCTTAAATGTTCACAATATTGGGTTTGCGTGTATCTGAATTGGTTGGATTTTGAATTTTGGAATTGAATTGTTAAAATTGAATGCTCACGGTATTGTTTTGGATTGTCATTTGTGATCTGAAAATTGGAAATGGAAATGAAAATGGAATTATACAGTAGAATTGTTGAATGCTCACAGTATTGGAATTGTGAATATCTAAATAGATTGGATTTTGGATTCTGGGATTAAATTGTTGAAGTTGAATGCTCACGGTATTATTTTGGGTTTCGTTATTTGTGATTTGAAAATTGGAAATGAAATTATACAGTAGACTGTTTGTGATCTGAAAATTAGAAATGGAATTATATCAGTTGTTGTTCTTTTTGGTTATAAATCGAAATGCCTTAATTTTATGTTATAATTGTCTTGTTAGAAGTTAAATGCAATTGATATATGCTAAGCTATCGGAAACCTATCTTCAACTTCTTTGGACAAATTTAAATGAGTGTATATTTAGAAAAGTTAATTGGTTGTCATATCTCACCATTCAAATGTTGTAATATAACCTTGCACTTTAATAGATATGTTTATTCATTCTAATTATGTTGAGTACACTTTTTAAGTTCTAAAAATTAATAAAATATAATGCATATTAACTATTAAGCATTTAACATTAAACTAAGTCGATGAAACTTAATATAATGTAAGACTATTTTGTGAATGCTCTTGTTTATCCTTAATTAGATTACGTGATAATAATAAATTTTTAAATACTAAAATTCACAATTTTAATAAAAGTTTAGAAATATATGTTC
>JAOQMP010000005.1:12208265-12230423 GCA_027563575.1 Erythroxylum pedicellare
ATTCCAACAATCACAAAACATACATCAACAATTTCCAACAATTTCTATTTCCAACAAATTCAAAACATTCATAATTTCATTTCCATTTCTAATAATTTCCAACAATTTCTAATTCCAACAATACAATTTATTATAAAACCTTCTTCAATTTCATTTTATTATAAACATTTTATTATAAAACCTCGGTCTCCTATCATATTTCATTCCATTTTATTATAAAACCTTCTTCAGTTTCATTTTATTATAAAACCAATAATCAATTTGATAAAAATCATGTGAAAATACAATATATATATGTATATATATATATGTTATTTATGTTATCATAATTTCAAATAAAGAGTTACATATTTTTCAATTTGATTCCAAATGTCTTAATAAGTGCCCTTTTGCATTGCAAACCGAACCAACCAAACCTTTCAACTTTCCATATAAAAAGGGTTTTCATTATATTCTAATTTTGTGCCTTAAATTGTAACTTTTTCTCAACCAACCAATCCATTTAACTTCCAACGTAACCAAGTTTCATTATGTTCTAATCTATGTCCTTAAATCGGACAATCAATCCCATTCATTTCTAAACTTCCTCTTAAGTCTTGACCAAACTGTGAACAATCAACAATCAACACAAATAACAAAATTCACAAAACACAACAATTCAATTCCAACATTCTAACCAATTCAGAATTTCAGATACACTCATATAGATACACCACCCATCCAATTCAGATACCGCAAAACATTCATCACAAAACCAATACTGTAGATCCATCATCCAACCAATGCCCTAAACCATTATCCATTCCAACACAATAAAAATTGCAATAAAGCATGAAAAAATCGAAATTAGAAAATCACAATCACAAAATCAAATCACTTGCTTTGCTTCAGGTCTTCGGGTTTTCAAGTTGCCTTTTCAGGTCTTTGGGTTGGGTCACAGGTCGAGGCATTTTCGGTGGCTTCCCGTGTAGATCAGCTAGAGCTGTGACCTTCGATACGGTGTACCGGTGCGGTGGCGTGGTGCAGTGTGTAACGGTGGCATCTTCAGTGCGGTGTAGCGGTGGCGCGGTGGGGTGCAGTGGGAGGAGCCGAGGAAGATGAAGGATGGAGGAGACTGAGAGATAGAGACCAAGGTCAAGGAGGGGAGAAGCAAAGACAGCGGCTACGGTGAGATGAGAGTGCGAGAGTGAGAGTCAAGGGGGAGAGGTTGAGTGTGAGAAGTGAGAAGAAGGCAGAGACACAGAGTCGTGGGTGGGGTGGGGGGATTTAGGTTTAAATTTTCAATTTAGCAAAATAGTCCTCCATTTTTCAGAATTTCACAGTACCGACTGGTATGTCCTACTATTGTCAATACCAGCTGGTAGCGAACAAAAACAACCGGTACCGATCAATATTTGAGATTGGTATAGACAATACAGATGTAGTATCATTTTTCAGTCAGTACGGTACGGTACGGTACGGTATGGTATCCGTATCTCTGGGCTGATCATCTAGCATGCATTTTAGTTCTCAATTATTTTTGGTTTCCCAAATATTTCAAGGCTTGATGATTGGTATAGAGAACAAATTATAACCACATAATATTCCCATGATATCATCGCCCTCACAATATAATCAAATTCTTTATCATAAGTAGCGTATTTTTGTCTACCGTCACTTTAAGTTTCGCTAAAGTAGGTTATTGGACTCTTTTCCTAGGAAAAAGTAGCCTTGATTCTAATTCTATTAGCATCAAACTTTACCTTAAATAATTTTTCAAAATTAGGTATGGTTAAAATAAGAGCAATACATAATTTTTATTTAATAAGTGCAAAATTTTGTCCTAATTCCTTCTCCCATTTAAATTTGTCCTTTTTCAAGAACTCGATTATAATTCCTTTTTCAAGAACTCAATTATAAGAGTTGCAATGATATTAAAGTTTCTAATAAAAATTCATCAATTTTACTGTAACATGCTTTAGGATATTTAAAGTTTATACAATATCAAGAAGTTTCTTTGATTTCAAAGTCATATTATATATATAATTAAATATTTCTTTAGTTTATTAATTTTAATATATATATATATATTTATTTATTTATAGATTGGTGGATCATATTACATCGTGAAAGCGTTGGAGTATTTTAATGTTAAACAAATTACATTCTTAATAGAATGTTTGTTTCCTCAATAGGAAAGCGTGCTTTAGGCTTCGGGAAAAAGAACATAATATCTTTTAGGATTTTATGAAGAAAAGATACTTCACCAATTAGTTGCTATCTTTTAGGATTTTATAAAGAAAAGATACTTCATCAATTAGTTGCAAAAACTGAGCCTATCAATTTGTTAGATGGTCACCATTTCCACACTAAATATACACTTTATAGTTGCTTTCTATTTCACTTTCTTGATTAGATAAGAACTACAAGCTACTAACAACCTTTCAAATTCATTTCTTTATTATTATTATTATTGTTGTTGTTGTTGTTGTTGTTGTTGTTGTTGTTATTTAAGGATTATCATAATTAAGGCCTTATTCCAAATTGGAACCAAAAAAGTTTGAAAAGTAAAAGAGAATTTGAGTGAAATTTCATAGAAGCAATGAGTATGTGTCTACCAATTTGCCCCTCAAATTACATCAATAAATGACACAAATATAGCTTCCAAAAGTGTGCATATCCATCCCTTTATAGTTGTACAATAATAATTAATGTAGTATAATCTCAACAGAGGTGCCGCTTAGAAGTCTTCATCTCAACACAACAACATCACAAAACACGTTATCTCCTATCAGTTTGATGGATAAGTTTACATATGCTATCTTTAACCAAAATGAAAATAACTAACTAATTAGAGTTCATAAGAAATTAGTTCACTACATGAATTCAGTACAATTCCAAAAACTAGGCAAAGGTTTCAGTCAATTCCAAATGTGGACAAATTCAACATCCACATGAATACAATTCACTACACGAATTCAGTACGACATCACCACAAATTCAACATCCACACAAACACAGTTCAGAAACTATGAAAGCAATACACAAAACCCAGTTCAAAACAAAACTCACTAACCTCAATCGATGAATAAAGGAAGGCGCAGACGGAAGAACAACACAAAAGCACTGGAAGGAAGCAAAGAACCGAACCATGATGAAGACGCATAACAAAAACGCTCTCAGGGAACTGAAACACACAAAGGAAGAAGATGGATTCAGAATGAAGAAGATGGATGGCGAGAAGCGAACCAACGCCTGCACACGGCGACGTAGAATCGACGGCAAGAGAGAAGAAGAACGCGAGGTGAAAATGAGGATGGGAAGGCTTCATGCTAAGATAAGATGTGTAATGAAAACGATGTCGTTTTCGATTTTACTAAAACGCTGAAGAAGAAGCAAGCAGTGACGTTTAAAATTTTAATTTTACCGATGGAATAAACGTTCCGTCGGTAAATAACCGACAGAATACACTTTTGTCGGTACACCTCGATTCGTTTATGTTTTACTAAAAACGTTGCAATTGAATTAAACGATGACGTTTAACTTTCAACTTTATTAACGGAATACACATTCGTCGGTAAAAGATGACGCTTATTTTGCTGCCTATCGTTTGCACCTCTTTTATCAATAGTAATTCCTATTCCGTCGCTATATTCCATCGCAAAAAACAGCGGGATAGTTTCCCATCTGGCTATACCGATGGATATTTTGTCCGTCACAAATTACCATATATTACGACAATGTTAGCGACATAATGTAATTTTCCGTCGCTAATTTTCAACGGTATTGCTTTCATCAGTAATTTTCTTGTAGTGATGGAAATGACATAGAAAGATGAAATGTAACTTTCAAATGCGAACATCCACCCATCATGATTCATAAAAGCAAAGGTCATGTTTGAAGCCTCACCATAAACAGCCACACTTCATACAACTTCTATCGTCGAATTCCTTACTAGAAGTTGTTTGCTCCCACTTCATCTCACTCGTCCTTTTAACTTGCTCATGGACCTAGTTTAGGAAGCATTCCTTGAGATGGCCTCAACAAATTATATTGACAGGCCGTCGAATAACTGCTTCTTTAATTATGTTTTCCCATTCCCCAATAATGCCAATTGACAACTTGGTGTTTCTTTGCCAACTCGTATGCATGTTGAAGGTTCTAGGATTCTAAATTTTAGCTGGGTATTCAATTCAGAGTTTGTGCTAAAGAAGATCAAATTCAGTGCAATAGTCCTTAATTATACCCTTTTGTCTCAAATCTTTCGACTCGCCTGCAAGATTCTCAAAAGTAACGTCTCCAAATCTCTTGTCCAATTCCAGCAAATATTTTCCCCAACTTGGAGGTTCACGTGTCAGCCTATTACAGTGATACAACTAATGCTAGGCTAATGCTTCACCTTCTAAACGCATTCCCACCAACCCCACCATCACCTTAGTTTGGGCCCTGTTAAGTGTGAAAATTGGCTCACAAAGTCCATTTCCTTTCAACGCTAAAAAATTGACCTTATTGAATCTTATAGGTATGGTGTAATGTCCATTAAACGTACGTTCCTTTAGCACCTTGTGTCTCTGGAACAAGTTGATCTCTGTCTTTGTCCTATGGATCTTTGTACTATCCTTCTAATCCAATTACATAATCCATTCCTTAATTCTTGTACATTTCTTTCTTGGCGAAGTTCAACTCTTGCATTTAGTTGCACAAACCTTTCCTCAATTTGCCTCCACTCGTAAGCTTGAGTTACTTTAGCTATAGCGCAACAACAAATTTACCAAAATCAACTTTGATACCAATTTTAATGCAGCTAAATGTTGGTTTACATATTTAGGAATTAAAGATTTATATTTATAGTCTATCCTTGCATGATCTGACTCAAGAAATAAGAAAAAGAAAAAGAGGGAGAGGGATTGAACACCGAAGAGTTGAGAGAGAAAGCAACCGTTTCGTTCTTATACAATGTTTTATTCAACGATTATGTTAGTCATTAATGATCAACCACTAAGACCCTTACATGACTTTAATTAACCTATTCCATTAAACCTGTGCCAACCTGTTCCCCGTAACATCCAACGAGATACAAAAATATATGGGCTGGATGTTGTTGGGAACAAGGGGCACAAGTTTTCCGACATGTATTATTCTCGTTACTAATGCTACTTGTAAAAAATGTCATCTCTCCTCATTTTCTTCAAACTTGCTATCTCAAGGTAGTGTTTTAAAAAATAGATTGGACTGGCCTAGAATAATACGGCCTAATTTTTAGTCTGATTTGCATTGCATATAATAAAAAAATTAATTAATCAACTGATAAATTTTTTAAAAAAATCATCCAGCTTTTCACAAATGGGTTAATAATCCGGCAACCATTTTGAATTACATGGGACCTACTTTTTGCACACGGGACAACCAGATGTTCCCATCTGGGACCCACCATGAGTATCTTCTTTAAGAAAATTTGAGATTTTTAACTAAATTTTAATCAATTTTTTTCATTTCAATTCTCACACATTTTAATTAATAAATTATATTTTTAAAATTTTCAATTGTTTATTTATCATTTTAATTTAAATTTTAAAATTATTATTGTTAAAAAAAATTGCTATTTTTATTCTTAAAATTACTAAGTTTATTTAATATAACTAAAAATTTACATTTGTAAAAAATTTAGGTTCTTTATTTATCTCCTTATATTTTTATTAAAAAAATTTAAATTATATTTGTTAAAAACTAATTATTATTTTCATCATGAATTTGTTTATTGAATTTAATTGTTAATTAGTATATATAAGTAATATTGCTTCTAATAATTTAAGAATGTTTCAAAATAATATTTAAAATATAAAGAAATACGTTTAACAGACATTAAAAAAGAAGTTAGAATAAATTAGAGTTTTATTCACTTTCTTTAAAGATACTTTACCTTTTATTGATAATATAGAATATAATTTTAATTTTTATTTGTATTTAAAAAGTTACGATAGATTCAATTTTAGTGTAAATTATTAGATTTTTTATTAGTTTATTATCTATTAATAACTATTATTAGTGAAATTTTATTTTAATAAAGCATTTTATTTTATACCATATTTATACTTATTTTATAATTTTTATTTATTATATACTGATTTTATAGCGGTTTAATACTAGTTGAACCCTTAAACTTTAAACATTTTCTTTGAACGGTTTAACGTCTAGTCCGATTTTTAAAACATTGGTTCAACGTTGATGTTTCTTCACTCTTCTAAATGATGAGTTTGCCTTCGTCTTCTTACTCAGCTTGCTCCTTGCTTCCTTTGCCTTCTTACTCAGCTTGCTCTTTACTTCCTTTGCCTTCTTACTCAGCTCACTCTAAGGATGCTAATTTTGGCTCAGGTTGACCAGGCTACAGGCGGGTCACATGCTAAAAGTGGTCAGCCCAATCGAGCCACGGATTAGGGTTAGACCGAGTTCGGGCTAGCCTAGGGTGGCCTATAATTTGACCGTAATTTCAAAAACTACATTATTTTGTTAAAAACAATGTCATTTTTTTTACATTTTCTCAAATATAAGGTGGGTTGCTCGGCCAGGAGTAGCTCAGGCTTAGCCCGACTTATTGACATCCCTAGCTCACCCCTTACTTCGTCTCGTAACACATATATTTTGCTACTCGACCTATTGACATCCCTAACTCACTCCTCACCTTGTCTCGTAACACTTATACTTTGCTTTTAGTACTTTAGTACTTTATGGTCTACAATCAAATGAAACATGATAATATGTATTGAAAAATTAGTTGTGCATATACACACTTATTATTGAATGAATGATTCAAATCTTAGTTGAGTTAGTGGGTTGTAAGGTCGTTTTTTTGGTTAAGTAAACTAAGTTAGTGGTTAGCTATAATATTGTTAGTGTATGGAATTGTAGGATTATGGTCCAAAATTTTCATTTTGTTTCGTTGCTGCTAGTATTATTTAAAGACTGATGTACTCTTCTTTTATTAAATGTAGTAAACAGTTCACCTCTATATGTCCTTGACTTTGTCTTTGAATATTTTTTCTTTTCCTTTTACCAACAATTTGTGGTATCAGAGCAACCCACCAAAATAAACCAAGTTCGGTCCACACTTGGGGAAAAAGAGTAAAGTTAGAGACAGAAAGAAAAGTAGAGATAAGCACTCACTTGCATCAGACAGTGAACATCCCATTTTCTTCTCCAAAAAAGATGAATCAACAAAACAGAGAGTGAACGAAGGAGAAGAAAATTCCGATCATGGCAACCAATGGCAATAACCCTTCTTCTTAACCCTAATTCCAATCTTTAAAAGGGAAAATATCATCTTTGGAATTTGAAGATGAGAACCCTGTTTAATTCCTAAGAGCTGTGGGACTTGATGGAGAACAGGTATGACGAACCAGATCTGACACCAGCGCAACCTGACTAGTTGTTGAGGGAAAATCATAAGAAGGACACAAAGGACTTTATTTCTTATCCAATTAGCACTAGATGATGACATTTTTCCTCGAATTGCTACAGCTAGGACTTTCAATCAGGCTTAGGAGACTCAAGCAAAAATATTTTGGAGATAAGAAGGTAATCACTCTTAAATTACATACTTTATGTCATGAATTTGAGACACTGGGTATGAAAAGCAAAGAGTCGGTACAAGAATTCTTGTCCAGAATATCTAGAATAATGAACCAAGTGAAGTCCTACGGTGAAACAATTCCTAATGAAACTGTTGTTAGTAAGGTGTTAAGGAGTCTGACCTTTAATTTTGATCATGTTGTTGCTGCCATAGAAGAGTCTAAGGACTTGTCTACATACACCTTTGATGAGTTAATGAGTTCTCTTTTAGCCCATGAAGCTAGAATTGGTAGGTCATAAGAGAAAATCGAGGAGAAGGCTTTCCAAGTAAAATGGGAGTATTCTCACAAGGGGAAGTCAGAAAATTCTCGAGGCAAACGTAGAGGTGGATTTTGTGGATGTGGTGGTGATGGTGTTAGAGGTCATTTTCGACATTCATAATAGAGACAATTCAATCCAAAAATATCCATTCAATGTAACTATTGTAAAAAGTTAGGTCATCTAGAAATAGAATGTTGGGCAAAGCAAAAGGATGAGCAAAGGCGAGCAAGCTTTGCAGAGAGAGAAGATACTGAAACACTATTCATAGCACATTCTTATGCAGTTGGTGCTCTTGATCATGTCTGGTTCATCGACAGCGGGTGTTATAATCACATATGTAGCTCATGGTCCTTGTTTGAGTGAATGGATTCTTCACAAAAATATGAAGTCTGCTTGGGTGACAACAAGCAAGTTGAGGTTGAAGGAAATGGTATGATTACTATATGTACTAGTAATGGCAAAAAGAGGTTGTTGCATGATGTTCAATTTGTGCCTAGTTTAGCCCACAATTTGTTAAGTGTGGGACAATTAGTGAGTACTGGGCAGGAAATTGTGTTTGCTGATGGTCGTTGTGTGATTAAAGATAAACAGTGTGGTTAAAAAATTGCTAGTGTTGCTATGACTCCAAATAAAATGTTCCCGCTTAATGTGTCTTGTATTGAGAAATAGGCTCTTATGGTCAAAGAGTCTAGTGAGTTTGCCTTATGGCACTTGCTTTATGGCCACTTGCATGTAATTGGTTTGAAGTTATTAAAGAGGAAAGACTTGGTTTTGGGCTTACCAAATATCGATGCACTAGAATTTTATGAAAAATGTGTGCTGGGAAACAAAGTCAAAAATCATTTTCTATAGGGAAATCTTAGAGAGCTTCTCAATGTCTCGAGCTCGTATGTGCTGATTTGTGTGGACCAAATGAAAACCGAGTCCTTAAATGGGAGTCGTTATTTTCTATTGTTTAATGATGACTATAATAGAATGAGTTGGGTGTATTTTTTGAAATTAAAATCTGAAGCATTTGATCATTTCAAGAAGTTCAAAGCTCTTGTAAAGAAGCAAATTAGTTGTTGTATTAAGGTGTTATGAACAAACATGGGAGGTGAGTTTTACTCCGATGAGTTTGAAGCTTTCTGTGAGGAATATGGAATTTGTAGGGAGCTCACTACACCTCGAACACCTGAGCTGGATGGTGTTGCTGAACGGAAGAATCACACGGTAGTAATTAAATGGTGTTGCTGAACAAACACCAAAAGCATGTTAACAGCAAAACGGGTTTTGAATTTGTTTTGGGCATAAGCAGTAGCTATAGCAGTGTATCTACCCAATCTTTCTCCCATAAAAGCAATTTTAAACAAGACACCTTATAAAGTGTTGAGACGTCTGAAACCCCGGGTAAGCCATTTAAAAGTTTTTGGATGTATTGCATATGTTTTGGTGAAATCATCTCATCCCAAACTTAGATGAAAAATCTAAAAAATGTTTGTTTATTGGCTATAGCTTGCAATCCAAAGCATATAGACTATATAACCTAATTAATGGCAAAATAATTATGAGTAGAGATGTTGTGTTTAATGAAACTGCTAGCTGGTCTTGGGATTTCAGTAAGGATGAAAATCCAGTACCTCTTTCATTAAATGATGATTCATCTGCAGTAGACACAGAACCACAAGTAGACAATTCAGATTTTGTTAACAGCGGTTCGACTCCACTTTCTACTCTCTCAGGTAGCAACAAATCAACTCTAATAGGCTCCTACACTCCCTCAAGCTCACCTTAATCTCGACGGAGTCATTGTGGACACCACCAGTAGCCACCCTACTCTAGCGCGTCAGATTTTCACATCTTGTCGTCTCGAAGGTTGTTGATCTGTTGATTCTCCTGTTTCTGGTGGCGATATTGGCGCTAGAGATGGGAAATTGGCTATATTGCAGGAGGTGATGAGGGTGTTTTCAAGTGGTTGTATCCATTGTATGATTTGTTAGGGAAAGTCAATTACATAGGTCCAGCAGGTTGTGGACAAAGTTGCAAGATTGCAAACCAAATAGTGGTGGGGGCTAATTTGTTGGGGTTGAGTTAAGGGTTATTGTTGGCTGGGAAAGAAGGGGTGGATAAGAAGAAATTTATAGATGCAGTTAAAGTTAGGGCAGCAGGGTCGATGGCGATGGAATTGTTTGGGAAGAGAATGATAGGAAGGGACTTTAGGCCGAGTGCGTTTGCTGAATATATGGTAAAAGATATGAGAATGGGTGTTGATGTTGTAGAGGAGAACGAGGATCATCGAGTTCCTGTGTTGCCAGGGTTTGCTTTATGTAAGCAGCTTTTCACATGTATGGTGGTGGCAAATGGGGACAGGCATCTTGGCACTCAAGGTCTAAGAACTGTTATTGAGAGGTTCAATGGCAAGTAACATCTCTCGTCTTCTCTTTGTCTATGGGCTAAAATGATTCGAATATTTTGCCTTTGTGGATTAAAATTTACGATGATATGGTTACCCTGTGGAGGCATTTGTTAATTCCCATGGAAAATGGTGGAGCTTCAAATTTCAAGCATGTTATATTTACCATTGCATATCTTTTGCTTGTCAGTTTACCTAATAATCTGTATCCTGTTAATAGAGAGATACTTTGTCCTCGAAAAGCCAAAAAAACTAAATTTCTGTTTAACTAGCGAACAACTAGAAAGAAAGCATTGTTGTCTGTCGATGCATTCATTTCACATAGGAGTGTAAGAGATGTCGTTTGAACGGGTGTAAAGAGAGGTTTAAAAAAAGATACTTCTATTTGATCA
The DNA here is from genome assembly GCA_027563575.1 of Erythroxylum pedicellare. NCBI lineage: Eukaryota > Viridiplantae > Streptophyta > Magnoliopsida > Malpighiales > Erythroxylaceae > Erythroxylum > Erythroxylum pedicellare. The sequence continues at coordinate 12,218,916 of JAOQMP010000005.1, forward strand.
ATGAATGAGTATGATGAGCTCGCCTCCACGTAGGTTATCGTAATATATGTTCCGTTGATGCAATGATCTTGGGAATGTTTTCTATCCCTGGACTATATGTTTAGTTATATGGACTAGATATATTTTACTATTTGTATGGCGTGTTGAGAGGCCAAATGGAGGAGGATGTTTATGACGGTTGTGATACAAGTTTTCGTGTTCTGTGATGTAATCTTTTATATATATATACACACATTGTGACTAGTTGTGATCTCAAGAATACAAGATGAAGTTATCACAATGGAGGATCTTGGTCATGTGCCTCTTCATTGGTGAAACTAAAGATCTGATATTAATGTTTCTATATAGAACCTCAGACGTAGACTAGATTCATTAGTAACGATCATCGACCCAAGTATGTTTTTATCCATTCTTCAGTTACTCTCAGTGGTCATTTAAGTGAGAATACACTCACTAGTGGATCCTAGCCGTATGTGGAGGTAAGGGTGGCAACTCCTGCTTACCTTGCCCTCACTTATGATATTTCAATTCCTTGCGATTATCTGTTGTTATTGTAGTTTGTAGTGTTGTTAAATTCTCTTTCCTATGTCATTTTATCTATAAAATTAAATCTAAAAACTTAATTGTATATTCAAAATAACATTATTATTATTATTATTATTATTTTATTTTTATTTTATTGAGTTTCTTATTAGTTTCAGTTTTATCATCATCATCATTATTATTATTATTTTATATTTGTATCTTTATTATTTGTATTAAGTATTTTTTCGTATTATGATTATTATTTGTGATTTATTATTCTTACTTTCTTTTACTTATTTATTCTGTTAACCTGTATATTTTTTGTCACATCTGCATGTAGGTTTATTGAAAACAGTCTATCTACTATGTAGAAATAAGGCTACATACTATCAGACCTCCTCAGATCTTGCTTCAATGCGGGATTTCAGACTAGGTGTGATGAAGATGAGGATAATGATGATGATAGATATATGGTTCCTGTGACTTTGCTTTGTATGTTGCAAACCCAACTAACTATGATGATGCAATAAAACATCAAGCTTGACAAGAAGCTATGTAAGAGGAGATGCACGCCATAGACAGAAATTAACATGGGAGCTGGTTGATGCTCCACAAGGGAAGATGTTGTGGGACTCAAGTGGGTGTTCCAAATGCAGTTTAATACCGATGGTAGTAGTCAAAAGCACAAGGCTCGACTCGTGGCTAAGGGATACTCACAGCAGCAAGGAATCAATTTTGAAGAGACTTTTTCTCCCGTTGCTAGCTTTGAAACGATAACAGTTATTTCAGCATTGGTTGCCCAATTTTAATTACCGGTGTATCAATTTGGTGTGAAATCTACGTTTTTAAATGGTGATTTAAAGGAGTTAGTTTATGTCAAACAACTTGAAGGCTCTGTTATCGATGGGAAAGAAAACAAAGTTTATAGGTTAAAAAAAGGCTCTTTATGGTCTAAAACAAGCCCCCATTGTTTGGTATAGTAAAATTGATTTGTTTTTTTAAAGAAAGTAGGTTTATAAGAAGTGAAAATGAGCCCTCTTTGTACTTGAAGAAAAATAGTAGTAGTGATTTCTTGGTGGTTTGTTTATTTGTAGATAATATGATTTATATAGGCTTCTCGAAATCATTAACTGATGATTTCAAGTGTTGCATGATGAAAAAATTGGAGATGATAGATTTGAGTTTACTGTAATATTTTTTGGGACTTAAGGTGATGCAAGCTGAAGGTGGGATTTTGCTATGTCAAAAGAAATATTATGTTGATTTTTTAAAGAGGTTCAATATGATAAATTGTGTGGTGGTAGCAACTCCTATAAATGTTAATGAGAAGCTCTAGCCTGAAGATGAGACTGAGAAAGCCAACCTAGCACTCTTTAGAAACCTAGTTAGTGGTTTAAATTATTTAACACATACTAAACCTGACATTTCATTTTCTGTTATTGTTGTGTCTAGGTTTATGCACTGTCATACAAAGCAACACTTTGGTGTAGCTAAAAGAATTCTTCGTGTGATATCGCTGGGACTGTTGATTTTGGTATTTGATATTCTAAAGTACTAAATTTTATATTACTTGGTTTCACTGATAGTGATTAGGTAAGGTGCTTAGATGATGGAAAAAGCACTTCCAACAATATTTTCAATTTTGGTTGTGGAGTTGTAACTTGGAGTTCATAAAAACAAGAAATAGTGACTTTGTCATCATCTAAAGCAGAGTATGCAGCAACAACTTCAGCAACAAGCTAGGCATTAGAGTTTTGGAAATTACTTACTGACTTTAACCTTGAGCAAAAGGAATCTATAAAGATTTTTGACAACAAATCAGCAATTGCAATAACAAAAAATCATGTTTTTCATGGTCAAACGAAGCACATCAATATGCATCAGCACTTCATTCGCAAGCTTGTAGCTAAAGGTAAAATATAGTTGAAATTTTGTGGCACAAATTCACAAGGAGCTAATATCTTTCTGAAATCACTTCCTCGAGCAAAACATCACTTTTTTAGGCAATAATTGGGAGTTTTTGACTTTGAATCGAGTGGGAAGTGTTGAATGAATGATTCAAATCTTAGTGGAGTTAGTAGTTTGTAGGGTCGTTTTATTGGTTAAGTAAAATAAGTTAGTGGTTAGCTATAATTTTGTTAGTGTATGGAATTGTGGTCTAAAATTTCCATTTCGTTTCGTTGCTCCTAGTATTATTTAAAGACTGACGTATTCTTCTTTTATTAAATGTGTCGTAAACAGTTCACCTTGTATGTCCTTGATTTTGCCTTTGAATATTTTTTCTTTCACTTCCTTCCGTATCTAAGCTCTTTAATTTTATTTCTTTTTAGGTTTATTTTTATTTATACTTTTTAGTATATCCTAATATTAATTACCACTTTTTATAGGTGGATGAGATTAACTTGGTAAAAGTGAAAATATGAGGACTAATATGCAATTAACACCCAAGTTAAGAATTATATTGGACTTTTTTCCAACGTAATATTCCCTTTAAAATAAAAATAATTCTTTGATTCTCACTAAATAAAACTTTTATGTTAATATATAAATTTTGTAATATCATATTTTTGAAGTTATTATATAATTTAATTGGAATAACATTGACATAAACAGGAGACAGGGTTTGAACCTTTGGTTAGTTTGAAATACTAGACCTTAGGTCCTTCCGTTGTCTGTGTTTCTAATTCCGCTTCATAAGCCCTTAACCTGTTTGTAGAAATTCCTTAACCAAAACCCGCCTGTTCATACGCTATGACAATGGAAAGTACATCGTCCACTACAAGGGCCACTTTCGTCGATCAATTAGTAGTGAGTTCATTTTTATAACCTCCTCAACTCTCAGTTCTATTACTTCTCTAGGGCTCCAAGTTCGAATGGTGATTTTCAGGTTCCAGGGGATGTTGTCGTTGATCTCTCTACCATGACGAATCAGACTATCAAGCTTGGTGGCGGCCTCCTTCAGGTCTCCCTTCAATTTATTTTTCTTGTCAAATATGCCAAAAAGAAAAAGGCACAGTTAACTAACAGTTTGTTTTGAAGCTTTCTAGGATGGTGATGCTATTTCCGTTATAAAGGCTGGCAAATTCAGGTTCTCTAGGCCTAACAAATATTGGGTTGAAAGCTCCCACAAAAGGGTCAGTTTACTTTCACAATAATATCACAAATGCTTATGTCACAAGGTGTTGCTTCCGGCTATGATTAGTTCCTTTTTAATTTTCTTGGACCCAGCTGTGTGAGATATTGAGCAGACTTTCGATCATTTTTTGCAGAACAAATTGAAGTTTGATTATTAACGAATATATAGACTTAACAATTTTGAAATGAAGATTTCTCTCCTGATTTTTGGATTTTCACTATGTTTGATTGCAGAATAAAATTGTGCATAGTTTTGTATCCTTTACTTGGTAGTGGTGGTGTTCTGCTTGTGTTTATACTTTGTTTTGGAGCAACCATCAGTCTGTTGATTCGCAAATGGCTTCTGATAGCTCCACTGGATAATGCTTGATCTTATGCTTAACTTTTACTTTTTCTTTTCTTTTACAGTACGTACCTTGTGTTGAGGATACTGTTCTAGGAATTGTGGTGGACACCAAAGCAGATGTAAGCATTCATGTCCTGTCTAACCCAAAATTTGCTTCATTGTTCCTTGGTAGTTTTAAGAAATTTCATGTTTCAGCTTCAGTCTTGTTTTTTTCCCCCCCTAGCATACGTGAAATAGCTGTTCCTCCTGTGTTTTCTTTTTCTGCAAAAGAAGCATGCTTAGAGGAAAGTGCTTGCAAAACCTTGATGACGACCTTCTACAGGTTGGCAATTCATTTTTGTGGTGATATTAATTTTTGGTTTGCTTTGGCAAGCATCATAATCACTTATGATAAAACTGAATGGTTGGCTTAGTATCGTAGAGAATGAAATTTCATTCTTAACTATGGTGTAAGACCGGAAAGATTTTGTCTATGATTGATTGTTATATTTCTTCTTGTAAGTATGCATTATGGTAGAGGAAGAGAATTTCATAAAATTTTAATCAATTATTTGGCTAGAAATTTCCTTCAAAAAATCAAACATGTGAATTAGTTTAGGAGAAAGATAGAGATAAGCATTCAAGGCGGCTAAACTCAAGTAGTTCTCAGGCCTCACTAATCTTACTAAAAAATAAAGATATTGGTTTATGAGTTAGTGTTGGTCTTATATATCCTATTTATTTACTTATCTATGGTAATCCATGCAATGTAATTTTCTCATATATATCCTATTTATTACTTATTCATGGTTTCCATGCAAAGTAATTGTTCTGTAGGTTCTGCCCATCTCCCTAATTTTGGTATGAGTTATAGTATCTATCCAATTTGCAATCACATCATTTAAATCTTTGAAGTCTTTCTTGATAATTGATCAACTCATATTTTTTACTTTTAGAACTTCCTTGTGGATATAAAGGGACCTTCGATGGCATTTTTGCCTGTGCTGGCATTTGAAGGAGGAACAAGGAGAAATATTCCAAAATTTGAGGTGGGTACATAGTACATCAAGTCATGCATGTCAGCCTGTTCAAATATTAAATGGATTGCTATTGACCCATGAGATAACAGTAAATGTTTGTGAGTCGTGCCTCCTGCTTGAAAGTTATCTGATAATTGCCTCACATTTTAAGGTTATGCATTCCTTTTTTTATTTTGTGAATTGGGAGTGGATAGCCAAATTTTCCTTTTTATGTTGTAACAAATCTGCTTTCCTTTTGGATTTCAGAGTGTAAGAATTTTGATGGTAAAACCAATTGTTCAGCCAACTTTATTTATACTAGTTTGCAAATGAAACCAAAAACTAATAATTTTGTGCCATGTAGTCCACAACTTTTGCTGTTTATTTTTATTTTTTTATGTTCTTTATAACAGAATAAACTGAGTGGTTTACTCGCAGAACTTCAATTGCATAATTGATGTTTGCTTTGCTACTTGCTGTGCTATTGTATTTTTCTCATTTCCTGGAGCAGGTTGGTTCATTGCTTTATGTTCGGGTTGTGAACGCAAACCCCAGAATGAATCCTGAGTTGTCATGCATGGATGGTTGGTTGCCTTTGCTTTAAGCTATTCCTGTGTCTTATTAGTTTTGTTGAATGCTATGGACTATCACTTATACTTGTGATCTTTAGCTACTGGAAAAGCAGCAGAATTTGGCATCCTCAAAGATGGCTACATGTTTGAATGCTCAACTGGTCTATCTAGAATGTGAGATAGCGTCTCCCCTTCTAAAGAGTAGCCATTTTCTAATAATAGATTGCCAAGTTCGTAACAAGAATGATAACAGCATGCACGTCCTTGTTGCATTTAATGAGCTTTTAATTTCTTTTCCAGGCTCTTGAGCTTACCGACGTGTCCTGTTCTTGAGTCTCTTGGCAAGAAACTCTCTTTTGAGATAGCTGTTGGATTAAATGGTCGTGTTTGGGTATGGTACCTTGGTACTACCTCAGTATGTCTTTTAGTTTCATTTGATCTGTCTTGATTCTTCACTTATTCTTTATGTTCCTTTTGGTTAACCATCGAACACTCTCCAGATTTTTTTATGCTCTTAACGATTTTACTTCCCTTTCCAACTCCTGTAGATAGTATTTCGTTTTGGATGATTACATGGCTAAATATGATCTCTTATTTTTCTATTTTATGATGATCCAGGTGAAAGCTGACTCTCCATCAAAAGTCATCATTGTCTCTAATGCAATCATGAACTCAGAATCTTTGAGTGGGGTGCAGCAGAAGATCATGGCAGAGAAACTGCTGCAGAGAATACAGGGTAAGATCGATAACGTTTGTCATTTTAATCTTCTACAAGGACCATATGGTTATACTTGGGTAGTTCCTTATGTGCAGAGTGATACAGGAAAGCATGTGCAGAGTGATACAGGAAAGCAGTCATTGGTCTTCACTATTTCATTTGCTGGCACCAAGCACAGAAAAAGGACTAAGATCTTCTAGTTCCTAGCTTTAGAAGCACAATGACTGCTTGTTAACATTTGAAGATAAAACTTCCAATTTGGTTGCAGCAATTTTGAATAACGTTGATCTTCTCTCGTGTTTCTTTTTGTATTTTCCAACGACCATATAATTGAGAATGAGCAAGCGTACATCCGACTTTAATTTGCAGCAGATATGGGTTGTATTTTCCAACGACCATGTAATGGAGATGAACAAGCGTACATCCCACTTTTTTTTTTTTTTTTTTAACAAAGGAAAAGGCAAACCTAGATCAATTTACAGCTCTAGAATACAATTGGCCTGTCGTATCGCTGCAAAGCAGCTCTTGTACTCCGAAAGGAGGCTCCTGGAGGACACGGATGCCTGGGGGAAGGAGAGCGTACATCCGACTTTAATTTGCAGCAGATATGGGAGTTGAATCCGTAAGTGTTTGTATCCTCTAATCGTTAAAACCTAATAAAATTTGTCGCCGAACTCTTTGGTGTTGACAAAGAAAGCAGAGAGAGTTATAAATTTCTGAAATCTAGTCCTCGTTAGGAACACTCATATTGAGAAGCATATTAGCATATGAAGTGTGACCACTAAGCACATTTAAGCTTCAAGGACGTCAGTGATTATCTACGGAAATCAAGAAGGGAATCATATCATTGATATACATTATATTTCTTACGCAAATGTTGTGAACAGTCACAAATAGAATAAAGAAGAATATATAATAACATAAGAGTGCTTAATTTGTGAGAATAAGGTTTGTTTCCAGATGAAGGCCTTGTTCTCAAGCAGAAGGGAGAATATTCAGAGCAACCTCTTTAAGGGATGGCATAGCTTCTTGCTTATGCAGACAAATATACGTGTCCCTTACTCTTCTAAGGACTTTCCACGGACCAGGATAGCACCTATACCAAAAACAAAGATGAAACCTTTTCAAGAGTAAATTATCCGACAAGCCTTTCAATTGAAGCATACCTGAAAAGGGTTCCACCATTGCGTCCTTTAAAGTTGTGAATGTAATATACAGTCTCCATCTTTGGAAACAGGGTCTTTGAAAGAGAAGCCAGCTTTGGGTAGAAGAAAGGTGGGTAATCTTAGTTCATTTCAAGGGCAACTTTGGTCTCATCAGTGTATAGCTAACATGATTGCATTACTCATAACCCATTCTTTTCATTTCTCCTTTTGGGACGGTAAGAAAAGTTCTCCTATTGAACCAATGGAAAAACCGGCAATTATATGAGAATATGACAAAACTGAGTCTGAGATAGCAAAGGATACAGCCAGATCTTATCCGGTCAAGTTCGCCATTGAATATAATCAATTTCCGACTTGTGTTTGCGACAGCTTCCTTGTAAAGCTCTTCGACCACGAGCATTTCTACGAAATACATCCTCTAAATAAGCAAGATGGCATTTCAATGCAATGCTACAATGTTGCAGGTTTGAATCTACCGTTGACATTAAAGTATGGGTAAGCAACTAGGAAAAGTTCATCTTCTGGCTTCACACGATCGCCCATTTTGACTTTTTCAACAAAACCAAAATCCTCAAAGAATGATGGCTTAGTCAAATAATCCAACTTCAAAGAAGATCCTTCAAAGGCCGACTTTCTTGCAAATTTTACTTCATTTGCCTCTGGGAAAAACTGCCATAATTAAAGCAATTCCGTATCTAATGGTGCAGATATGTGATGAGAGGGATAAAATTACATCTTTATTATGTTAAGGAAAGGAGAAAACATATGGAGTTAAAATAGGGGATGAAGACATGAACAGAAAGGAAAAGGTTAAGTAAACAGTGTATAAGGTAACCAGACTTTGGCTAAAAATTATCCATCCTGAAACAACAGTAACCACTTAACTCACATATTTGTAATAGCATTACAGTCCACTGAAGGATGGCTTAGTTAAGGTCCATGTTACTTTTGATGATACTGTTGATAATGCTAATATAATAGCCACGGAGAACTACTTGAATTTCATTTTTTAAGCACTCTGTAACAAACATAAGCCTAACACCTCGTAAAACAATTTGTAAAAATCAAATGGATTGTTTTTGTGGAGTTCAAATTCAAATGAGGAACACGAAATGAACTTACTATTCTTGTTCGTGCAACTTTCTCTGGACTTACAAAGGAATCACAAAATTCACGTATTAACTGCATACTCCCTGTCATTTCTATTCCTCCTTCACCATCACCTGATTTACAGTGTAATTTAACAGATGTACGGAATATCCGATCAATTGAGTCACATAATTGCAGACGAAGAAGATTTCAAATGCAACAAATATGCACCTGGTACTGATTCAAGTCCAGCTGTTGGAAATTCAATCTCCTGTAAAAGATGCTTGCTTTATTATGGACTATTCAGGAATGTCACACATATTGTGAATCTATAATTTCCAATTCCTGAAATATTTAACTGCTGATACTAACCATCAACTGTCTGTTATCCTGCAAAGCCAATTCAGCTGCTTTTTTGGCCTGTTCACCAGTTCAAGTCTCAAATTATGCTGTAATGTTTCGCAGTTACTAGTATGAGTATGTCATTACACGGACATAATGCATAGAGAAGCATACTTGTTCGAGGAGCTCTACGTAGTCACTGGGAAAAGGCAGATCATATTCAACCAAGGGATTATCATCCCTTGAAGCTGAACAAGGTCTAAGATAGGCGCCGACAGACTTTGTGATTGAACTGATTCTATTACTAAGGAGATGTCCAGCATTCTTTGTCTGATAGGTTTGGCAAATGATATCCTAGAAAATCTTAATCAAAACAAGTCAAAAGAAAAGATGGAGAAGATTAGAATTTGTGTCTAATCTTTATAAGATCAATGATTGTAATTTCAGAACATCTTTCTCCTGAAAAATCTAGATGTAGAGTTTCAGTGAACTCATTCTATGCTACAGATAGCTGTGTTTTCTTTCTTTTATTCTCTTTAATATCATATTCAACCATATGGTATTGTATGTGATTCGCAGGTTAAGGACAAGCGCTTTCAGAATTTGAACAAAAGAAATATAGATATTCTAACAGATGACTTGAATTCAGTTACGTCTACTTTACTTATGGCGAAAGGAAGGGGAAGCTATATCCCCATTGACTGAAACTCAATTTCCAAAATGAACTAGTTTGAGTTGCATTTTGATTATGGACTAAGAATCTTAATAAGCAAACCATTTTCCTTATCAAGTACAGTTTTGCTGTGAAGTCCATGGGGAGGAATAATTTTCAATAGAAGAATCATTGAATTGAAACTACACCCATGGAATTGTTCCCAACAGATGAATTATGCCTTTTTCTTATAGTTTTTATTGTCACAACGAAATTGGAAAAATCCATATTCCTGTTCTATTCCACAAGAACAGCTAGCACATAATGAGCAACAAAAAGAAAAACAAACAGGAAAAGAAGGAATTGAAGTTAGTAAAGCAATGGAGTCCCAACTGTTTTGGGCTTAACTTACTACCGTTAACGTATTTCAAATCCTAAAGAGAGTCGTTGGTTGAGGCAAGGAATTCTGACAAGAACTCAACTCGTCAAACACTCACTAACCTTTGTAGGAGGAAGGGGAGATATTGGAAGCGCAGAAGTAGAGGAAATTGGAGTGCCGGATAGTCGCATTTTTAAAGTCTTTTTAACTTTCAGTTGGCTTTACTGGAAGCTGATATGTACTACGCTTACATTACATAAGGTACGTACAGTCAAGTTGATAAGATAAGGCCATGTTGTCTATTTGTATGTCAACCACTTCTTAAAAAATATTTTTTCAAGCTGGATCCCAAATTCAATAACGACTAAATTTGATTTAGCATACTGATTTTGGGTTGATTGGACCCAAGTCTGATTAACTTATTATAATTAATTGGATAAAAATATAAAATCTAGATTCAAACTAATTCTAATCAAATTTAAATATTATAATTTAAACTTAAGTTCAATTAATTAAATTAAACTTCATTTGACTTTAGATTCAACTAACTCGAATTAAAATTTATTTTCTACCTTTATTCTCAATATAAATATTGAGGAAAGCTAAATTTTCATTGATTTCAAATTCAAAATTGGGATATCAAATTTATGGAAACAATACTATATAATACATATTCACATCATAAAATTAAGAATGATATATGTGTCTAAATTTTAATGAGTTTGACTCATGTTAATTGAGTTTCCGAATGAGTTTAAATTAAAATTATGAATACTATATCGATATCAGTTCTAATATCAAGTTTAGTTAAAGTACAATATTAAATTGATATCATTTAATATTAGGTACCGTTTTATATAATATTTAAAAATGATAAAATAGTCTCTCAGTATGTTATGTCGTATGATTTATAATTTTACATCAACCATATCTTCAAAAAGCATGATAATAGAATTTTGAAATATCAACAATCTATTTATTTATAATAATATTACTTTTCATATAATTTACGTATAAATAATAATCACAATTTATAAAAAAGTTTAATCATCATATAAATATAAACCTAAGAATAATATAAAGTATTTAAAATATTATAAAGAAGTTAACACCTGGAACCTCTTATTTGAAAAAACAGATTCTCTCATTGAGGATCAAGGTGCACAATCTACGGATGGAAGGCATAAGTACTAATCACACTTCTAGTACTGAAGGTATGACAAAATTGGCAGAGAACAAGAGCATTGGAAGAAATTTAATCTGCGCAGTGTGTTGATTGTAAATTGATTGTTTAGCTATTACTTCACTTACAGTAGGAAGGTTTCTAGGTAACTTGAGCTTCTGTATAACTTGATAGCTTGCTAAGGCATCTTTGGCAGAAATATGTCAATTATTGATTGTAATTGTTCAAAGGAATTAGCTTACAAGGCAGGTTGTTGGTACCAATGAAACTCCTTAAGGTCGTCCAGAGGTTCATGTGTAGGAATCTCAAGTTTTGTATATAACATTTTATCATCTATATAAAGTCTTCTGAGTTATCAAAAAAAAAAATTAATTTTATCATATAATAAAAAATAATTACATAA
>JAOQMP010000005.1:12232772-12248532 GCA_027563575.1 Erythroxylum pedicellare
TTTCATTATATAATAAAGAATAATTACATAAAAACATCAAATAGAAAGAATAACAAAGACCATTCATTATCTTTTAAGATTAAAGCCAAAATTAGTTTAATTATAAAAAGATAATTAAGTAATAAATATAGTATTCGTTACCTTAAAGTAATAAGGAAAATATTTTATTATCATCAATTATTATTAATATGAAAAATCTTTAGTCAAAATGAAATAATACTTTAATTTTTAAGTGTTATTAAAATAATCAATTACCAATTTTAGAGAACTAACATGATTGGAATAAAGTCGAGTACATATTAATTTCAATTCTATATGATCAAATAATTGAATTATAAGAAAAAGTTATGCATATAAAAGTTAGTGAAAATTACTTTAATATTTTTAATGTTTGGAAAATTATGATGTATTGCTAGATGTTACTCTTAATCAACTGATATAAATTATTTAGTTAAGTATTTAAGAACATAATGAGTGACACACAAAAAATGATTAAACATAATTTAATGAAATTGAACTTGATTGTAAAGTTTGAAAATTTTTGAGGTCAAATATTGAACATTTGATAAATAAAGATCAATATTAGATATTAATTCCATTTTTTTATTTTTGATATACTCTTTTGTACACCACTTGTTGAGATTTCTTAATTAGTTTGATAGATATCATTAGAGGCTAAGTATTTGTGACGGTGATTTATAGTTTGCCTATTTTAAAAATTGACTTCACAAAGAATTGTAGAGAAGAAAATAAAGTTTTTCAATAAAGCTTAATTTATTGAAATTTTATTATGTTTATGAATTAATCATATTATATAATTAAAGTAATATTAGAATTTGAAAAATAATGGAAATTTTTTATTTTTTTAAGCTACATACATGATAAAATTACATCTCAAATTTTCAACAACATTTTCTCTTTTTCTGCACTAAGTTGGTTGTTCTCAGTCTCACATTTTATTTCATATCTCCTAGAGTTCCTCTTGATTATATAAATCATACTTAATCATCACAATAGTATCATTAGCAGTGGATATTCTGTAAACATTCTTGTTGAATAGATAATGACCACTATGTCTTCTCCAGTCAGTAAGAACCTATACCGAAGCGGATACAGTTATTCCACCGTTTCTTCCTATATCGTATTAGTTCCAATCTTGTTGAATAGATAATGATCACTATGTCTTCTTCAGTCGATAAGAACCTATGTCCTATTTTTAATGGTTGAAGAGAGATTTAGTTCTTATTCATGTTGTATGTGTCAACGGTTTTATATAAATACTATTGTTGAAGTATACAACTTGGTGTTAGGAACAATTAGGACTTCGATAGAGCTGGGTCGCAGCTAAAATGAAACTAAAATATTGAACATAAAATAGACACACATATTTTACGTGAAAAACTCCTAAATTAGGATAAAAATTATGGCTAAAGATAGAATAATTTTACTATAGAAAAATAGAGAATTACAAACTAGACTCACAAAATATACAAAATATTTTGTCTCACTTTTTTTCTTCTCTCTTTTCTCCCTCACTCTCGTTTCTTTTCTCTGCTAATGGGATGATTTGCTCTCTTCATCTCCTGTCTATTTATAGGCAGGAGGGCCATCCTTGATTTTTTTTATTTCAACTTTGGTAGCCACCGAAACTGATGCCTACCATTTTTTACAATTCTCCTACTTGAAGATTTGATTGAGAGTCAATTAGATCTTCACACCATTGTTTCTACCTTGCTGCTTCATGTTACTTATGTCTCTGTCAGGTCACACAAGAATCGACACCACATAAACTTGTCACCATTGATTGCTTTTGTCATATAATTTGCTAAGTTATCCATTGTATGAATTTTCTACATGTCCACCGTTCCTTCTTCCACTTTCTCATGAACGAAATGATATTGAACTCGAATGTGTTTTATCTTTGAATGAAATGTTGGATTCTTTGAAATATGCAAAGTACTATGGTTATTACAAAACAAAGTAAAGTTCTCTTATTTGCATTCGAGTTCTTCCAAAATCAACTTCAACCCTACTACTTCTTTACTAGCTTGTGTAGTTACTACATATTATGCTTCTGTTGTTGATGTAGTCACAACTGATTGTAGTTTTGAAATCTAGTTCACAGCCCCTCCAGCTAATGTGAACACATATTTAATAGTGGATTTACTTTTGTAAAGATCATCTGAATAATCAATATTAATATATCCTCTGACAGTAAAATATGATCCTCTATAACATAATGCAACATATAAGGTTCCCTTAATATATCTGAGAATCCTCTTAATAGTATTCTAATGCTCTCGATCAGGATTCACCATGTATTGACTTACTACTCCCATTGTATGTTCAATGTCTGGTCTTGTACAAATTATAGCGAACATTAAGCTTCCCACTACTGATGCAAACTGTACTTGAGACATCTCCATCATCTCTTCTTCATTACTAAGACTCATACTTGAGGATAACTTGAAATTAATAAGAAGAGGGATAGAGATTGACTTACAATCTTGCATATTGAAACGTCGTAAGATCTTCTTTAAATAATTCTTCTGAGAAAGCTAAATTTTCCAATTATTTCTATCTCAATGAATTTGCATCCCTAGAATCTTGTTTATTGGTCCTAAGTCCTTCATTTCAACTGTGCCTTCAATTCTTTGATACGATCATTGTTGGAGATTGCATCTAACATTTCATCCACGTATAATAGCAAAACTCTAAAATCATCTTCAACAACCTCTTGAAATATGCACAAGGGTTCAAATTCATTTTGTTATATCCAAGACTTATGAGGAAGGAATCAAATCTCTTATACCAACACCTCATTGCCTGCTTTAGACCATACTGAGATTTGTTCAACCTGCAAATCAAGTTCTCTATTCTTTGTTCTTCAAAACCTTCTGGCTGGAGCATACAAATTTCTTCTTCAAGATCTCCATAAAGAAATGCAGTTTTCACATCTAACTGCTCAAGATGCAAGTCAAATGTAGCACATATCACTAGCACTACTCGAATTGTAGTGCGTCAAACCATAGGAGAAAATATTCATTGAAGTCAATTCCTTCCTTCTAAGCATATCCTTTCACCACAAATCTAATATGATATCGCTCTACTTGATAGTCACTAACTCGCTTGATCTTGTAAACCATTTATTGCCAATAGGCTTTCTATCTTGTGGTAGTGATACTAACTCCCATGTCTTATTAATATGTAGAGCTTCAATTTCTTCCTACATTGCTGTCATCCACTGAGATGCAATCTGATCTATTCATTGCTTCTTAAAGAATTGATGACTCTCCGTCCTCAATTAAAAGACAGTATGCAATATTGCTTTCCATAATATAATTTGATTGCCAGCTTGGTGCTCTTTTTGTGTGAGTTGATCTCCTAGTTTTTAAAACATCATATTCGACTGGTTCTTACTCCTCATGCTCTGGTGCAACTTCAGAAGAATCATTTTGATTAACTTCCCTACCCACTTATACTGTTGTAGTTTTTGGATTCTCTTGTGCAGTGCCAACATTTTCTGCTTACACTTGATCCTTATCTTCCATGAAGATAACATCCCTGCTGAAATCAATCTTGTGGGTAGTGAGATCCCACATACAACACCCCTTCACACCTTCAGTATATCCTAAGAATGCATCTTCTAGATTTTGGATCCAACTTTGTAGTTTCTTGGGTATTGAACATCACATAGGCAGGACTTCCAAATATATAGATGTTGGAATAATCCACTGGTTTACTAGTCTACATCTCCATCGGCGTCTTCAACTCAATTACAGTTAATGGGGCTCGATTCATTATATAACAGGTGGTATTGACTGCTTCTGCCCAGAATTTCTTATCTAAGCTTACAGTTCTTAACATCGCTCTTGTTTTTTTCCAACATAGTTATATTCATCCGCTCTGCTAATCCATTTTGTTGAGGAGTGTATGCCGTCATGAACTGCTTTTTGATGCCTTCTTGCTTGCAAAATTCATCAAATTCTTTACCAGTATATTCTCCTCCACTATCTGACCGCAAACACTTGAGCTTCTTACCAGATTCGAGTTTCACCTATGCTTTGTGAAATTTGAAGACTGAAAACACATCTGCTTTCCTCTTGATAGGAAACACCCAACATATCCTCGAATAATCATCTATGAATGATACAAAGAAATTTTCTCCTCCTAGGGACGTAATTGGTACTTGTAATACATCAGAGCGAATCAATTCTAGAATTTCTTTGCTTCTAAACTTTGATGTATTGAATTTCAATCGATATTGCTTAGTCACAATACAATGCTCGCAGAAGGATAATGAAACCATTGTAAGACCTGGAAGTAGATTCTTCTTTGCAAGTATCTTCATTCCTTGTTCTGACATATGTCCAAGCTTTTTATGTCACGTCATTGCAGATTTGTCATCTGGACTAGGCACCGCAACGAATGCCTCTCCTTGCAAAGTTACTCCCTTCAGCATAGACAGATTTGCAACAATCTTCTCTGCTTTCATAAATACCAATGCTCCTTTAATCACTTTCATGATCTTGTTTTGAATCTCAAATCTAAAACTAAGATCATCCAGTTGTCTTATAGACAACAAATTCTTCTTGAAACCCTCCACATGTTGCACTTTTTTAATAGTCTGAATTGTACCATCATACATCTTTAACTTGATGGTGCCAATACAAACGATCTTAAGAGCTTAATTATTATTGTTGTACACAGATCCTCCAGAGACAAATTCATACTCATGGACCCATTCTCTTCGAGAGGTTATATGAAAAGTAGCTGTTGAATCACATAGTTAGACATCATCAAATCTTCTCTTTCCTTCAATAGTCGTTGCTGCTTCACAAAACATTGTGCTTCCATTATCTGAAGTGTTTAAAACATTTCCTTGAGAAACAAAATCTTTCTTGTTTATCTTCTAGCAATCCTTTTTTAGGTGACCTTTCTTGCCACAATTGTAGCATTTATAGTTCTTCTTACTCCTGGATTTTGATCTACCATGATTGTGACTACCACTTGGACCACGTTCTATTGATCTACCTCTCGTCACCGCTAAGGCCTCTGCTTGCTACGAACTTGCCAACCTGTCTTCCTTACTCTTGCGCCAGCTCTCTTTTTCTAGAATAACAGTTGCAATGTCATCAAAGACTAAAGTCTCTGTATTGGTTGTTAAATTTATGACGAGTTGATCATATAAATCTGGTAGAATTTGGAGTAGAAGTTCTGCATGTTCATTTATCTCTATTGTGTACTCCAATGATGTCAGTTAGAAAAATAGAATATTTAAAATATTTAAGTGCTCTGTTATTGAAGTGGATTCCGCCATGCGTAAGGTGTATAGTTTCCTCTTCAAAATTTTTTTGTTGTGGAGTGATTTCCTTCGTATAATTTTGTGAGGTGATCTCATATTTCTTTCGCAGTCTTTTTTTTCCCTATATGTTGGATAATACTCCATCAGTTAAAGCTAGGTGAAGATTAGGTACATCATTTCCATCTATCTTGTTCCACTTTTCATCTGTGACTCCAGATGGTTATTCACTAATGGCCGTCAGACAATTATCTTTCCTCAAGATTGCCTTTATCTTCAGCTTCCACAGTGAGAACTTACTCCCGTTGAATTTTTCAATGTCGTACTTTGCCACCATTACTTCTATTACAACCTTTTATGAATAGTGCCTTTGATAGGGTGAATAATATTCTAACTTGTCTTTTGATGTGGAGGATCCATACTTAGTGGCAATCACGTAGCATACAATAAGCAGATATACGCACTCAAAGCTGGTTTTGATATCACTTGTTAGGAACAATTAAGACTTGGATAGAGTTGGGTCGCAGCTAAAATGAAATTGAAAATATTGAAGATAAAATAGGCACATAAATTTTACATGAAAAGCTCCTAAATTAGAGTAACAACTACGGGCAAAGATAGAAGAATTTTACTATAGGAAAAATGGAGAATTATAAACTAGACTGACAAAATATACAAAATATTTTGTGTCACTTTTTTTCTTCTCTCTTTTTTATGCCAATGGGATGATTTGCTCTCTTCATCTCCTACCTATTTATAAGCAGGAAATGTGTGGAATGGCTGACTATTTGACCTGCTATCCTTGACTTTTTTTAATTTCAACTTTGGTAGGTGCCAAAAAACAGTTCCTATCATTTTTGACATTTGAATTATGTATATTATCCTTCAAACCATATATAAGTAGATGTGATGTGTAATTATCTAATAAACGAGTCAATCCCAATTTAGAGAATAGTAAACTAAAGTATGTGAAGTCATTTCTTTAAATGTTTTAATTTGTTTCTTTAATGTTAAGACTTGAATTCACTTGTGAATCACGGTCAACCTCAACTAAGATATGTTATGTCTTACGAAGTACAACATGTCAAAACTCAACTTCCATGCGGCAATGAAATATATGGTAGACTGATTTTATTCAATTTTTAAAAATAATATAATTATTGTTTATAATTACTTAAGGAAACTTGTAATATTAATAATTTTTATTAAAATTTTCTCAAATTATTTTAACTAAACATATTATTAATTAGATCAACGTCACATACAACACATCGATATATATTAAATTATAAAAAAAAGAGTGAAAGCTCTTTTGTAGTATGTTTAGTTCTAGGAAGTATTTTTAGAGTAAAAGATATCAACTACTTAAGTGGTTATCATAATTTTTTATACTTAAAAATTTTCGTGAAAAGCTATTATATATTATATAAGTTTTAAAATTAATCATTTCGTTAAGTTTTATCCTTAACTTTGAGCTGCCCAGCATTTTGAAGACATGCATGTGGCATTTTACGTGAACAATCACACAACAGAGAAGCGATTGAGTTCTTTTATTTTATTTTTTGTTTGAGACAGATTGAGATTTAGCAAAATACAATAGTGATAAATGTCAAATAAACTGATATATTAATTTATTATATTTATAAATCATTATTTATATCAAAATACTTGATATGTAATACTAACAATTAATTGTATATATTAATTATTAATAATATATTTATTTATTTAATATGATAGTAAAATTAAGTCTTTTTTAATTTTTATTCATTAAACAATAACATTTATTTAATATTTTTATTTTACAAATAATTAATAATTCCTTTGATTTATTTTATTGTTGATAGATGGAATTCTAAGAATTCTTATCTTTTATTAGTTTATCATAAGTGCAAATCATTAGTTATATCAAAAATTATAATTATATATTTTATACTTAATATGAATTTATTTGCATTAATAATTAACAAAATGATAGGCATTTTAAAATGATAGTAGCTTAAGTCTTTTATTAAAATTTTATTTATTATATAATAATAAATAAGATAATTAATAATGTATAATTATGTGATAATTATTATTTTAAATAAAAATAATTACTACTACTAATAATAATTATTATTTAAAACTAGCATTGAATCCGAGTGGCTAATAACATAATAAAAAAATAACTTAGTACTTGCAATAAGTCTAGCGAGTTGATATGATAAAAAAAAGTAAACAACGCTGGTGGTAAGTTTGATAAGAGTTTCGTACAGTGTCGGCTGATATAGGCCTAAAAATGTTACGAAATGTAGCTATTTGGTATTGATCAGTATTCGCGATTTTGTTTGATACTGGTTTGTATTTAAAATACCAACCGCAAATTTAAAAAAAAATGAACTTTTTGCTAAAAAAAAATTCTCTCTTACATTTTTGGTTGTTCTCTCTATCTCCGATCTCTTGTAACTCACTGCAACAGTTAAGCTTATTTGCAGCGAAACCAAACATTACTAAATATTAAAAAATCAACGCAAATATTAATTTGCAACGAAAAATAATCGTCGCCTTAATGGTCGTTGAATCTTAGTAGCAAAACAATATTCGCGACGTTTTCTTGAAATCGTCACAAGTAAGTTTTGGATACACAATAATTTTATCGGTAAAACATATAACTAACGAGAACGAAGAGTGTCGTACATAGGATTTTGCGACGTATATGTTCCATAGATAAAAGGTTTTTACCTACTCAACCATAGTTGTAGGTAATTATTTTTATTGATACTTTTTTTTTGTAGCTGAACATTTTCAGTAACTATCTGTTTGTTGTAGGTAAATGTTTTTAGAGACGTTCTTGTAAACGTAGGTAACAACATTTTGTGATGATTTTGTATTGGTAGCTAATACTTTTTAGTGATGATTCTATTTTTGTAACAAAATAGTTTTAGCTACTAATTTCTTATTATAAGTAAATGCTTTTAGAGACATTTTTGTAAACGTAAGTAATAACATTTTGTGATGATTTTGTATTGGTAGCTAATACTTTTTAGTGACAATTCTGTTTTTGTAGCAGAATAGTTTTAGCTACTAATTTCTTATTGTAAGTAAATACTTTTAGAGACATTCTTGTAAACATAAGTAGTAACATTTTGTGAAAATTTTGTTTTGGTAGCTAATACTTTTTAGTGACAAAAATTTTATTTTAAATTTAAATTTTATTATAATTGTTAAAAACAAATTTAATTTAATTTATTACAATTTTTAAGATTGTTTGACTTATAAATTAGTTACATTTTATAATTAATGTTGGTGACATATTTTTAAATAATAATAAATTGAAATAAAATATTAATATTAAAAATGGAATACATTTTATATAAAAAAGATAATTACAGGTCATATACAAACTAAAACTCCTCTTCCTCGTCACTATTATTGACATAATTTGAGCCTAATAATTGTTTGACCATCTTTTTAAGCTTGTTCACTTCTTTTACATTACGATCTAACATCTCTTCTGTACATTATAACTTAGTCTTCAGTGCCTGATTCTCTTCTTGAAATATCGTGACATATGGTGGTCGTGATAAAGATGCACCAACATGTTTAGGACCATTCCCAAGACCTTTAATATACCCCAATCTTGTACCAAGTACATCGTTGCAAATGTTATCGACATTAGGCTAATTCCCCTCAGACAATGATATCTGCCACAACTCTTACATCTTGTCCTATAATTTAAAGTACAAAATCAAGTTAACTAAAAAATTGTTACTTAGTATTATATATAAAAATAAACTATAATGTTAATTTGTTTGTACTTACATAATTGCTTTGTGTCTCTTCAGACACCCCAGCCTTCACCTTCCTTGTAGTGTGTTAGCTTGTAGAGTGTAATCCTATCACACTCTTGTCCTTAAAGTTGTGTTTGACTCTATTATATGAAATTAAAAAATAGAAGGTAATAGAATTTATTGTATTAAGAAATAGAATAATAAGTTGAAAAAGTTACACCTACAAATTCTTATCAGACGACAATAAATGATTTGGAGCCCGTGTTATAAAGAGTCTTCATTTTTGCTCTATTCATCTTGGCTTTCTCACACTTTTCCTAAATTAAGAGAAGTGGTCATGAAATGTATAAAAAAAATTAATGGAAGGAAATATGAAGATAAAAAAACAAACCTGAACTTTCGCTGAGGCCCAATAATCACACATTTCACTCCATTTTCTTGAAGTCACTCATTCCGGAACATGTCTCTTACCTCTTCATCGGAAGGGAAAGACTGATAATATTTATGAATTTTATATCGATGATCCTTCGCCCTTTGTTTCAATGGTGAGCTAATATAGCTTGAAACCTTAGGCTTGTCGATATCAATGATATTAAGCTTCATTTGTGAAGAATACGTATAACTTAAGTTATTGTTTTTGTTAAGTAAAATCACAATACATATAATCAAATGAACTGAAATATTACCGAAACTTTGTCCAAAGCATTTTGGAGCAAGTTGTCTTCCTTCAACTACTTGGCATGCTGAAGGCAAGACAATTCATTCCTCACAATGACGCCCAACTCACTGGACAATTTTGCAGATTGGATCTTATCCAGAGGGCGACGTTACGTGGGGTCAATGGTCATAGACAACTTGTAATCGTTCGTTACAACTTAGCTCCTTTTTTGATACCTCTACCTCGTTTTCTAATGCCAGTATTGGAACCTGAAAACAAAAAGAAAATCATAATAAGAAAAGCACACTAAACTTGTAATAAGTAATTTTAGCATTAATGTAAATATGTTTGGTTAACAATAACAGACCTAAAGATCCCTTAGCACTAACAGATAATGTTCGTAAGGTTATTGTTGACTGTCTTCATTCGAGGACGCAATTATTGGTTATTAAATGATGGGGTCATATTGAGTTGGTTGTTGTATGGGAGGAACTTCTTCGGTCGTTACCACCCTTTTTCCTTTATTTCTACCAGGTGCCATTATATTGAAACTATGTACAAGGAAATATTAACGCATAATCTTAACTCAAACATCAATATTCCATATGAATATACAAAGATTAGTAGTCAAATATTAAACATTCGACATAACATTCCGCAAAAACGTAATTGAAACATTAAAAATATGCATCTAGTCATCGTAAATTAATATAAGTAAAACATCAACAACATAAGGCAATTATGAACGTAACATTTCAAATAATAAAAACATTTTATTTACATTCAATCATCATGATCAAGATTTTGAAAATCATCATCATTAAGTACATTATTGTTGGATTCTTCATCACTAATATATTCGAATAAAGTATCGTCATTGTCATTTAAGTCATCCTTAGTATAGTCTTCTTCTGTTTGTGAGATAACATGGGCTTGGACTTTATCTAGTTGAACTATGTTGGGATCGACATCTCTCTTATGGAATGATGATATATTTGCATCTTCTACTAGAATGCCTTCGTTATTGAACTCTAATCCAATATCTTGATATACTTCATCTGCATCCTCATCCAATTGACCAATATCCCTTTCACAAAAATCAAAGACATTCATTTATTGAAACTTTTGAACAAACTTCCAATTGCTACCTAATATAGTATCGTTGATGTAGAAAACTTGTTTGACTTGAATTGTAATGAAAACATCAATCATTATCATACCATTTCTTACTAACATTTATGCTAGTAATATGCCCGTTCACTTTCATGTCAATTAGATTAAACGATTTGCATTTAAGTACAATAACCTTCTTATACTTAATTTAGTGCAAATCTATTATTTCGGAAATGACACTGTAAAAGTCAACGATTTTGTCGTCATGACATCCTTCAACGACAACCCCATTATTTTGACTTATAACTTGACTATCTCGATCTTGTATGTGAAATCTCACCCCATTAACAATGCAACCTATATATTTCTTCCCACAAATATGAGGCTCACATGCCAAACTATAAAATACTGTTGTTGCTTTTTGCATATTACGGTTATAGAACTATATCATCTATATGACAAATTGAAAATAAACACGAGGATGAGACATATTCTCATATTTTCATAATATGTAATCAATATGAAACTTACTTGATTTCTAAACCATGATACAAAATTCTACCTATGTCTTTCTTCAACATTAATAATCTCTTTGCTGCAAATTGTGTCTTTGTGCTTTCTATTTAAAAAAGACAACGACAATAAGATCTTATAGTGAATGAAGAAAATTGTAATATGATTGCTTGAATAAAAAGGAATATGCAGACTCCATGTATCTATCGAATTTCTCGCAATTGTTCAAAATATACCAATGGGCGATTTCGAATTCATCTTTTGTTAACTCCACATATTTACCCAAACCAAGTGGCCTAACTTTTAGGGAGAAAATAGACAACCCACAGTCGTCATGAAAATCAAAGCTATGTTTTGGTCTATTAAATCTTATCTCCACATTAGTTAAGTACATTGAACAAAAAGTCAAGCATTCATTTACTATATAAGCCTCTACAATAGACCCTTCTAGTCGAGCTTTATTATATATATAACGCTTAACAGAGTATAAAAACCTAAACATAAACAATTATAAACTTAGGAATTGTTACAAATAAATAACATAGCAAAAACTTGTTGAATTTAATATGAATTACCTTTCAATTGGAAGCATCCATCAAAATTAAACCGGTCCACAAAGTTTTGCTTCATATGGCAAGTGAATTGTCAAATGAACCATAACATAAAATTAATGCTATATCTTTTCCATTTTATCAAGCTCTTCAACTTTAAGTGTCTTGCAACATAATTGCTTAAAAAACTCTCCCAATAAAGTAACAGATACATCCTTCGACAAACACCCATATATTCCAATAGGAAGTAATCATTGCAAAAGTAGATGGCAATCATGACTTTTCAACCCTGACACTTTTCCCTCTTTAACATTCACATAACGGCCTATATTTGATGCATACCCATTAGGAAATTTGATTGATTGGAGGAACTGACAGAATGATAGTTTCTCACTTTTTGACATGTTATATCAAGTAGGGGGAATAACGTATGAGCCATCATAGCTTCTTTTCAAATGCAAGTCCTTTCTAATATTTATATTTTCCAAGTCAAGTCCTTAATTATGTCTTTGGTTTTCCCATCAATTCCCATGAAAATCCTTAAAATGGACTCACAAATGTTTTTCTCAATATGCATGACATCAAGATTGTGCCTCAATAATAATTCCTTCCAATATGGCAAGTTGAGAAATATGTTTTTTTTGTCCAACTCAGCTCGACATCATTTCTCTTTTTCTTTCTATTACTTGGGTGTTTTCTAGGTATAATGTCACCCAAATGTGATAGCTAGTAAACAATATCATCACCAAACAACTGCATTGGAGCTTCACCTAACTCTACTATGCCATTAAACTGTTTACTTCTTTGCCATCTACGCTCATGTTCCAAATAACGACGATGACCCGTATAACATATTTTACTTCGTATCCTTTTTTTAATATGTTTGATGGTTACATATAGGACAAGCCATATACCCTTTAGTGCTTCACCCAAAAAAATTCCCATAAGTTGGGAAATCATTTATATCCCACAAAACAATAGCATGCATTATAAATGTTTCACTTTCAACAACATCAAACGTTTGTAATCAAAATTCCCATAGATCATTTAAGTCATCAATTAATGGTTGCATGTACACATCAATGTCTTTACTAGGAGTAGTAGGTCCTGGAATAAGCAAAGACAACAACATAAAAGGCTTCTTCATACACTTCCATAGATGTAAATTGTATGGCACTAGAATCACCGGCCACATGCTATATGAATTAGTCATATTACCAAAAGGATTAAATCCATATGAGGCAAATCCAAGTCGAACATTACGACAATATTGTCCAAACCATGGAAACTTGCTATCAAGCTCTTTCCATGCCATTAAGTCTACTGGATGACGCATAATGTCATCATTAATGCATTTCTCTTTATGCCACCTTATATCTATATCTGTTTTTGTTGACATAAAAAGTCTTTGTAATCATAGTTTAATAGGAAAGTATCAAAGGATTTTATTTGGTATCTTTTTCCCTCTCCCATCATCCACCTGCCACCTTGATGTACCATAAATGGACACTCTTGAAGATCTTTACTTTCCTTCCAAAAAAGAACACAGTCATACTTACAAAATGAATTGAAATATATCCCAATCCAAGGTCCCTTAACAGTTTGTTTGTAAGTTGCCCAATAGGTAATGCATTGTTTAGTAAGTAAATTAACATGTCAAAGGAATTGTTACTCCATTTCTTATAAACCTTCAAATGCAACAACTTCAGAACAAATGATAGTTTTGAGAAATTAGAGCAACCCAGATATAATTGTTCTTGAGCAACTTTTAATAACTTCCCAAAATTATCTTCTATAATGCTACCAATTATGTTAGGCATTCCTGTTTCATTCATAGTCTCCATATAATTTTAACAATTGTCTTGTCAATCCTATCATCACCATCATCATTCATATTACAATCATCTACTTCACTATTGTAACTGTCATCATAAAATGTACCGCCACTTCTTCTACAACTTGCTTCCTTACGTTCACCATAATAAAGCCATGGAGTGTATAATTTATCTATGCCTCAAATTAGCAAGTGATTATATACCACATCTTGAATTTGGAAGTTGACATTTAAGCAATCGATGAATGGACAACGAATACTACATTCATCACCCATTAGATCTTTTACAAATTGCATGAAATTCTGAACTTCTTCTACATATTCAGTTGACTATTTTTGATGAGACATCCAACTCTTATCCATCTAGCTATAAAATAAAAGAAGATCTATGAGTCATTACATGCTTTTTCCATTCAATATTATGTGTTAAAAAAACCAATGTAATTAAAGTACATAGTGTTGTTTCTTGTTTCCAACGCATAGACCATCTTTTGTTTGTATTATGTTGAGTTGTTTCTTGTTTGCTTTTTTCTATTTAACTTCTTCTATTACATAATGACATTGAAATTGGTTAAGTTTTAAATGTCATTGGCAAAACAAAGAAATTAGGGTTCCAATTTTTATCTTTTTAAAATTGTTGAATTACCTTTACCTATTTCCTCTATAACACCTATTGTTCTTTCTAATTTATCAATATATAAATTATATCATTTACATTAGTGTATAATGTAATTGAACATGTTATATTCATTATTTGATATGTTGGATGTTGTTATGATACTAACTATTATGATACTAACTATTTATTACAAAAATTAATTACATTGTATAAGGTTAACTACTAATTTTGTATCAGGTTTTCAAGTTTACATTGAAGTTATTATTTTAAATGTCATTGTCAAAAGAAAGAAATTAAGGTTCCAATTTTTATCTTTTTAAAATTGATGGTGAAATTACCTTTACCTATTTCCTCTGTAACACATATTGTTCTTTCAAAAGTTTGTCAATATATAAATTATATCATTTAACTTAGGGTATAATGTAACTGAACATGTTATATTCATCATTTGATGTGTTGGATGTTGTTATGATACTAACTATTTAGTACAAAAACTAATTACATTGTATGAGGTTAACTACTAATTTTGTATTAATTTTGGTTATTTACATTAAAGCTATTATTTTAATTGTCATTGGCGAAAGAAAGAAATTAAGGTTCCAATTTTATCTTCTTAAATTGCACGGTGACAATATC
This sequence comes from Erythroxylum pedicellare, assembly GCA_027563575.1. Classification (NCBI taxonomy): domain Eukaryota; kingdom Viridiplantae; phylum Streptophyta; class Magnoliopsida; order Malpighiales; family Erythroxylaceae; genus Erythroxylum; species Erythroxylum pedicellare. The sequence goes on from JAOQMP010000005.1 coordinate 12,247,772, forward strand.
GTATTTTTATTGCATATGCATCAATGGGTTTACTATCCACTTAATTCACGTTGTCAGTTCATACGCATCAATTACATTAACTATATACATCAAAATGAAACGACCATCGATATATAAAACAATTAATTAACAAACCATTTCAAATGCAATGAATACTACTAATTCACATTAACAATAATGGTTACTACTAATTCACATTAACAATAATGGTTACTACTAGTTCACATTCACAACAGTTGCATCTATTTAGACAAATGATATTTCTAATTGGGTTGGACAAGTTACCTAGATCGATGGATGACCGCAAACCACTAAGAAGGAGGAACTTCAACGATTAATCCTTAGATTGCCTATAAATATAAGAATATTATATATGAAGTAATTAAAATTTAATAAAAAATAAAAATTATGTTACGATTAAGTGATGCTATAAAGAAATAAGAAAAAATTGCTTAAAAATATATATTGAAATTAAAGAAATCAAACCCTACAGGAATTCCATATAGTTAACCTTATACTTTATCATTATAATTCTTGTTCACAGGAAATATGGCTTTTGTCCAACATGTGGTGGGCAGGGGGAATATACCTGAAGATGCCACACAAATTCTTTGGTTATGTCTCCAATCAAACAAAGGAAGACAAAATCTACAAAAAAATCCTATACACAATCACCAACTAACGCAAAAATTGAAGTTATAAGTGTAGATTTAATAAGAAAATAGATATAGCAAAGACAAAAGAATAAACATACCAAAGCT
>JAOQMP010000005.1:12248632-12264395 GCA_027563575.1 Erythroxylum pedicellare
TAAGATAATTTTTATCATTTTAGAATAAATAATTCATTGAGATTTAAGATAATTTTATCATTCTAGAATAAATTATTGGTTGAGATCATGTAAAATTATTATAGAATAAATTATAATATATGATATTTAGAGACATGGCGATGTAAAATTATATTTTATATAGTACAATATATTAAGGACTATTTTGTAATTTTTAAAAAATTCAAGATTCTTTTATAAATTTTAAAAATTATCTGAAACGATACCGGTACAATACCATACTAAAACTAAATCTAGTATCAATACCGATACGATATTCATAACTAGTAGATCGATAACACAAGAAAAATTAATCAATGATAAAACTTGGTGAAGTAAATCAAAATAATAGAACATTTTAATTAGTATCAACTCGAATGTAATGACTAAAACGATAAGAAAAACTAATTAATAATTATCCATTAACATTGATATCAAATAATTGATATTTATATCTTTTACAATACAAATTACAATAAAATATAAATTTAATCATTTTATTTATTAGTATTATTAGATAATAAATATAAATTTATGAAATATATAACTTACTATTTTATGAAACTAATAAATTTATTATTATGTATTAATAAATTATGATAAAATATTTGTTGAAAATAAATTATAAATAAAATAAAAATTATTACATAATAAAAACGTCAAATCAATAAAAAGTTAGGTAACAATAAAATTTAATGAAGGGACTTCTTTCGAACTTTTAACAAAATATAAAAGTTTTCAAGTAAAATTTTAAAACGTGGAGATTATTTGTGAGATTGATGAACCAATACGAAATATTAGTTTATAAAAATATATTTCTTTCATGTCATAAAAATATTAATAAAATAGAAGGAGCTCAAATTTTCCATCAAAAACATAAATTATATCCTCAACAATTTCAGATTATATATGCTTACATTACCTACTTATTAGTTTGATTAATTTATATGTAAAAGACAAAACTGATTGATAAATGCTTGTAAAGATGATCAATCTCGTTCCAAGTCCTCCATTTTACTTTTCTTTTTCTAATATTGAAGTACAATAGGATCAATGTGTTAAGCATTCAATTTGAATTTACATAATGAGTGAACAAACTTGTAAAGGATTTTTGCTTAAAGATAAAAGAAATTAAAACGTGGCAATGAAAAATGAGCTCAGTGAGTAAGATTTTGATTTATAATAATACCTTACAATATAAAAGTAGGATGAAATAAGGTTTGAACATTTATTTTGTGTTGAAACGAAATAACACACCAAGTCCTAGCCATTACTTGGCATAGGATTTTACAGGCATATACGCACATCTTCATAAATTAATAAACAAATCTTATAAATATCGCTTTAAGTAGTCGTCCACTGTAGTGTATTTGACTTCTGGGTACAGCTTAGATGCTTCCTCTCCATCCTCTCCAATTTCGAAATTCACAAGACATCCCTCGTAACAAACATGGTAGTAATGCGTCAATCCAACTTGTTCTGCATAAACTTGTTCTTTTATTATCACAAGAAAGAAAAAAGGAAAGGGAAACTGGTTAGAATCAGACATTATGTAAGGGAACCAGTGGAGTTTCCCATTAATTGTATCTGAATAAAGGTCCCGTCTCACCTTTGATGATAGCTATAAACTCTTCCATGGAAATGGAAGACTTCTTCAGCTCTTTCCCAATCAATTTCTCCCATGTCTGGACCACTTCTCTTTGAGAAAGTATGTTTTTGGGTGGTCTTAGGTACAATGTCTTGTTGAGCGTTCGAGGGTCATCTATGGTCTTAATTGTGTACATGGCTATGTCATCTTCATCAACATATATTGCTACACAGAAGATAATATTTGATCAGATCTCATTTTCAGATGATTAAAATTTTTCATTAACAAGTTCTTATTAAAATTACCCACGTAAATACCTTTAGCATTTGCATCGCCAAGGAGGGTTACATGATCCCTGGAAGGAACAATATAGCCAGGTTGACAAAGACCACCAAGAAAGTAACCCGCAAAGCAGTTTGCGGAAACATATGTGAAAGGAATACCAGCTTCTTCAATTGCTCTCCTCACTACCATCTTGTCGTCGAAAGTCACTCTTCCAGGTTCCATTGCGTTCTCCATTCTCGCCGGATCGGTCCCGAACTCAGATGGAAGAAATCTCTGTCATACATTGCGTTTTACAGTCTTTTCATATTCATGTCTGGAGATTCTTATGTTCATCCATCTTTAGTTTATATCAATCCTTAATCCATAACGAAATAATTTGAACATGTGATTTTTTAGTTACAAATAACCAACTTTTACCTATTGCTCCAAGCTCGCTCTTTCTCATTTTTTATTTATAAAAAATATCTTTTGCTTTACTTTCAGTCTCTAATCTTTCAAATTTCCTTATTTAGCTCGTAAAAAATCCTAATATAATATGATAAAATTAAAAATTTTGAAATTTAGTCACCAATTATGTGGTCGAAGGCTTCTTCTTTCTTTACGTGTAGAATGATCGATTAAGTACCTTTTACATTTAATTTCGACGTATCCTTTAGTCCACTAAAACTGCGAAAGTTGTAACAGAAGTTAGTACAGTTGTACTTGGTGATTCACTTTGAAGATGAGTAAGAAAAATAAGCATGAAGCAGAATTAAGTTGTTCCGTGCCCTGTAAACTCAAATATGTTGGTTCAGATCATTTAAGGAATCTTATATACCTTAACATTTCCGGCCTCCTTGATTGCATCAACAAGCTTGAGTTGGAGAAGGATTTGATGGCTCCTAATATGGACACCCGATATCGCACATATCACAACATCAACTAATTTCACTGCATTAACAAGGCTCTGATGATCATTGAAAGAGCCATGGACGAGGTGGCCTCCTTGCTCCTTAAATGACAATAACATTTCAACCTTTTCAATGTCCACACCGATCTCTTTCCTCTGGAGTACGTATGTTTCATGGCCTAGAGCTAAACTTGCCTTTACCAGCCTCTTCCCAAGGTAACCAGTTCCTCCTACAATGAGTACTTTGCTTTTCTCCATAGAATGATCGATCCCTGTCTCTCTCAGAAATATGAGAATGAATACATGATCCTTTAGAAATATATAGTGGTGCCCTGAATTCTGTAATTGAAAGGTTTACTTGTGCAGCTCTGGATCAAGCAATGTCTTTTCTAATTAACTAGTTATATTTCTTCAAAAGTGTGGCTTCGCAGTTAACCTTGTGCGTGTCATCAATGACATCTGATGTCCAGACTTGTCACTTCGCTTGGAGAGGATGTTGTTAGTTGTGGAACGAATCGAAATCTCCTTTACAAGGTAACTATTGTAGGGCATATCTAGATTACTTGTCTTGAAAAATACGTATCTGATACAATTAAAAAAAGATGAAGCATCAAAGAACGGATTTGTACCCCATAACCCCCAGTTATTGCTGCGTTGCAAACTTGCCATGAGAAGGTAGAATTCCGCAAACTTATATTGATCAAGACACTGTTCATGCATGCCCGTGGAATCAAGTTTAATTTGTTTCTACCCATTTTGCTTTCAAGTTTAATTCCATTTGACGTATATGTTAAGGAAGTCTTTCTTACCAAAAGGTTTTGTTATTTTTGGTTATTTAACTCATCTCTTAAGTTTTAACCAGAAAATCCATATTTTCGGATTAGTAGTATGGGGTGCAAAACCACTTCATCGCCGAATTGTCTGACATAGCTTGATTTTGAATGAAAATTCAAACCGTAATAATTGGAAACCAATAATTTTATATTTGAAATAAAACTCCAAACTGAATGAAACATGTAAAAAGGATTATCAAATAGTTTTTAAATTCTATATTGATATCATATAAAAAGAAAACGTGTTTAAAGGACATTAACCATTAACTCAAAAGTTAATGACATGTTTATCATGCTTTTTTAGAATGTGAAGAATCTCACTTAATAAACTTTAAGAAGAGAGCTACCAAATTTACAAGGGAAAATCAATTTGAGACTTATAAAGGGTTAATTACTAAAAAAAAACTCAAACTTTTGTCAATTTTTTAATTATAGCCCGAATTTTAAAAAGTAACAATAAAATGTTCAAACTTTTAATTTTTTTCAATTCTAACTCGAACTTCAAAATATAGCAATAAAATGCTTAAACTTTTAATTTTTTCAATTCTAGCCCAACGTTAGTGTTTCCGTTAAGCTTGTTGATGTGACTTGTCACGTGTTTAAAAAATCTTAACTATTAATTCATGTAAGCCAAAATTAACATAACAAATGAAGATTAATGAAACGACATCGTTTAATCACATAATTAAAATGACATCGTTGTTAAAAAATGATCTAAATAAGATTATATAGCCCCGATGACTATATGCTTTGATTTCAGTTTTTTCCTTCATTTTCAATTTATTCTCTCGACACTCTCATCTTTTGATTTCAGATTACGTAATCCCGACGCCCTCACATTAAAGGTATAAGGAGAATAAACTAAAAACGAAGAACTTATTAGTGTAGTACGTTGTAATGCGAGAGTAGTTTGAGTATTTTATTGCCACTTTTTGAAGTTTGAGCTAGAATTGAAAAAATTAAAAATTTAGGCATTTTGTTGCTATTTTTTAAAATTCGGCTATAATTAAAAAATTGATGAAAGTTTACTCTTTCTTTGGTAATTATCCTGACTTATAAAAGAATTATAGCATACATCATATTGCTAACCAAGCAAACTTAATTAGACTAATACAGCTGGAGCCAGTAATGCTAGTTACTCTTTGGAGTTACCAACATTTTAAAATTAAGCATTTGGTGACAAATACCATTTGAAAAGTAAGAGATTGTTACCTTTTATATGCAATCTGTGAGCTAATATTTGCAATCTTTTGTTGTTCATCAACTTTTGTAATAGAGAGTTCCTTTGTTTTACTATATTTGGAAATATCATTATGTTCCTTTCATACCATAGAGCATATATGGCTTTTCTAAGTGCAATCTTATTCATAGTAAAATCCTCCCTCTTCTTCGTTGGCTATAAAAAACCATAAGTCCAGTTATTGTAAGCTGCTTGTAAGTTTCTATATTGCTAAGCCATTGCATTTGCATCCAAGAGAGAGAAAAGTTGCACTTAAAGAAAAGTTGAGCAATAGTTTCAAGTTCATCATTACACAAAACACAAGTTGTTGGAAGGTTAAGGAAACTCTTCAATCTATCTATTATGCTTTGTTAAAAGCCAACAATAGAATAAAAGAAACCTTTGAATTCACTTGTTTTATCTATACTATATTGTGTTAGCTTCTTTTTAGTGCAAAGTTTCTCAACAAGTTCTTATAAGAAGTGTTATTTTAAACACCCTAGAAGAATGATTGTTTCATCTCATTATGTTTTCCTAGTTGGGGGTGAGATTGAATTTGAGAATATGCTCAATGGTACTCCTTTTTGACATCTATTCCAAATATAAATGCAAGTTATAGAGAACCTATCCTATAAATGCATTATCAGGTATAGAACTCTTTAAAAACTCAACTTTCCAACTCTGCTTAATGGCCCCAAGGTTGCCCATTAGTCATTCAAAAAGAGCAATGAATTGCCATTGTCAATTTGAGTGATAAATTTAGATTTAACTATTTATCTCAACATGAGGATGTTCACCATTTGAATGTGCTATGAGAATTTTGTTACTAGTTTTGATATGAATTATCCTCAGATCTCTTCCTTAATTAAGAAGACATAGTTCACTCCATTTCACCTTTGATAGTGCATATTCGGTAATGTCTCCAAACTATAGAAATTGTCTCATATTTTTTTACAGTGGCTTAACAATATACTTTAGAAGCATATTATGTATAGAACAATACACATTTAAGTTCTTAATCACTAAGTTTAATAGGTGAATTCTACCAACAAATGATAAACTCTTGTCACACCACTTAGAGATCTTTTCTTGAATTCTCTTAATCAAAGGTTAAAAGTCAACATAAGTTGGTCTTTTTGAAGATACGAGGATGCTTAGGTAAATGATAGGAGGCTTACTAGTTTTCATACTAGTAAGACAAGAAAGCCAACTAAAAATGTAATCAGCACTTAAGGAAAGTATTAAGTTGCTCTTATCCTTATTAATAGAGAGACTAGAATCTTTTTAAATGAGTTTAAAGCTGCAATTAGTACACTAATTAAACAAGCATCAACTCTAAAAAAAAGTATGAGATCATTAACAAATAAAAAAATAACAATCCCCAGCCTCTTACAGTTAGAGTGATTAAAATCCTCCTTTTGATGAATGAAAAAGTTTGATGAGTTTATTAAGGGCCTTCATACTTAAGATGAAGAGGAAGGGAGATAGAGGGCCTCCTTGCCTCATACATCTTGCACTTTTTATCACATTGATAAGCTCACCATTAACGCTGATATAATATGAAAATAGATATACATTGATCAATATAATTCACAAATATATTTGGAAAATAAAAAAACTCTAAGTGTATTTAAGATGAAGCTCCATTCTACAATATCAAAATGCTTTATAAAAGTCTATTTTCAAAGCATAATCTTTCGCTATTTGCTTCTTATTATAGGTTTTGAATAATTCTTAAGCTAAAAGAATGATATCTCAATTTATAGAGTTTATCATCCTTAGAATCTATTTGCATTAATTCATTATATTCAATTACCATTAATCTTCTACCTATAGGCTTCTAAATTCGCTTCTGGTTGTTTACCTCAGGTCACCATGAATAAGTTATAGAAATATTGTTTTTAAATATATTAGCCCTAAAAAGAGGGATAACATTTGGAAGGTTTTAGCCAATGTCTACAAGAACACATAATCTTGCATAACTTATCCTTTTTATGGCTGCTGTAACCTTATCAAGAGACTTCTAACAAAACTCATTAGGTAGATCAGTCCCTTTATGGTATAATATTCTAAAGGAATATTATGGATGTTAATCTATAAATGGAGCTTCTGCTTCAAATGTTAAACTAGACCTCTTTCCACTTCTAAAGGAACAAATATTTAGAGTTAAAATGTTAAGACCTTGCTTATATTAGATTTTGAGCTTGTAAAGAGGACTAAAATGTTAAAAGAAAAAAGAAGGCTAACCTCTGTAACCAACACTTCTCTTAAACTATGATTCTTCTACTGAGAATGAGACCAAGTATTTATAGCTACGAAGGAGGGTCTCTTACCTACAAAAAAACAATAAAAGTCAACTTCCACTTTATCGCACCCTCTTTAAGAACATAAGCTCGAGCAGCCACAATATTCTTACTATATGCTAGTAGAGGAAGATAATAATAAAGCTTAAGATCTAGAGAAGACTCTCCTAATACTTAAGACAAAGTCTTCCTTGTAGGGATTGGAGATAAGGGTCCCTGTAACTCCAACAAAATAACTTTAAGGAAAGGAGTGAGGCCCTATAGAAGATGAGCTTGCCTAGTGAAGCAAGGTAACAGGTGCATCAAGAGTTAAGGGGATTATTAATGCATCTTGAATCAAGCTAGGAGTTGTTACAACATTGTTACAAGGAGAAAGAGGGGGTGTAGAAGAAGTAATAAGCTGATTATAGTAGGGAAGAGTGGAGGATTATGTGAAAGGACATAAAGGAGGAAAATTTTAAAGTTAGGCACAATGTTCAACATGATGCTAAAAGCAGTAAAAACAAGGTAACAAGTTAGAAAATTTCTAAAGAAATTACCAGAAAAGAAAAACAAGCAGGGAATTTAGACACTGGAATAAGGGAAGAAGGAAAATAGGAAAACTCAATTAAGAATGGACCAACTTCCCATTAAAGTAAACAATAGGCTAGGAAGGAAAGAAGAGAAACTAGTACCAGAAAGAGGAAGCGAGTAAGAAGCACCAAAAGAAAACAACACTACGATAACGAGCCAAATGGTTTACATAGAACAAAGGAAAGAAACCAAAAGCAAAAACAAGGAAAACTCTAAGGAAAGTCAAAGTAGGAGGAAAAAAGAAGGGAACAAAATCCATGCAGGACATGCAACTACCTTAGATGGAAGCAAAAGCTTCTCTCTCTAAGAAATTATAAAAAATGTTAGCATAGAATATTAAAATCAAATTTAAGTATCTTTTTGGAAAAAAAAAAGATCCTTTTATCATTTTCCATATTTATCATTAAGTTCTTATTTAAATAATCTAAATAAAGAAAATGTAAAGTTTTGCAATTGTACTAGACATCAAATCAATAAATTCCCTATTTAAAAAAAGTTTAAACCATAACTAAAAGTATTCAAACAATTTTAAAAAATAAAAATATATAATCATAATCAAAACTAAAAAGTCTTAATATTTAAGGTATTTAATATCTTCATAGTCCTAAAAGAATTATATAATTGCAACTTATAAGGAATAATTGAATAATCAGTAATAAGAAATCCTACTATTTACAACCAATGAATATAAACAAATGACTTGAATAATAAGAAAAACAATACAAATGTGAATAAATCAAGCAAGAAACAAATATGGCATCATTTTTTACCAAAAGTAACTTGATTTTGAATAATATTTTAAACCCTTATTATAGGTAAGAGTTCAACAAATGTAATAAATGTATGTAATCATATACAATATTGCCAAAAAGTAGAGTGATGTGAATATGTAACTTTATATAAAATGTCTATATTTTTATCAATGTGATAACTTATATAAAAGGTAAGAGATAAATGTAATTAGTTACGTCTTTATTTTCTTTATCATCTTAACTTTTTTGGGTAGAGATTACTTATATTAAGAATTCTGATATTTATACCTATAAAGATTACAAAAATATTTTTTTAAAAATTGACGTTTAAACTCTAATTTAGTATAACATGACACTAAGTTAACTAAATTTATGCAATTCTAACAAAATATAAAAATACTTTACCTCTGACTTTTTTTTAATAAAGAGTTACTAGTTAACTTCTTGGTTATAGATTGAAGTGATAGTTCCTTAGTAGCCACAACTAAAAACCACTAAACTTGGCTTTTATGACCACTAATACTATTTTTCTTCTACATTCTGTTGCATACAAGATTTTCTTGAAGCACATAAATGTCTAATTAGTGACAGAAGTTAAGGTTTAAAACTTGCATATAATGTAAGCAAAATCATCCAATTAATCATCCTCGACAATTTATAAAATAGCATAACACGTCTTTTAATAGGACTTGTACAAGGAACATAAACAAATGAAAAGGATTACATGATTTGTTATTACAAGATAACTTAATATTGAACAACAATGAAAATTAGGGATTTCTCTTAAGAATCGAGAGAGAAATGAGAGATAAGAAAAGTAAAGTAAAGAAAGGTAAAGTTGGAGAGAGAAAATATTCTAATTAATTGATTATGAAGTGTACAAGAAGTCTTTATATACATAAGCAGTAAAGTAACTAATTAACTAACTAACTCTAATTTAGTTACTTAATAACGCTAATTAATTGATTATGAAGTGTACAAGAAGTCTTTATATACATAAACAGTAAAGTAACTAATTAACTAACTAACTCTAATTTAGTTACATAATAACGCAGCTCTCTCTTAACTCAATATAGTAGTCTTTACATCCCCCCCTCAAGTTGGGAAATAGTGAGACCTAACTTAGAAGATAACATCAAGTGTAAAGCGTGACCAAGAGGCTTGGTCATAAGGTCAGCCAGTTGTAGTTTTGAAGGGATATATTCAGTTTGAAGAAAGCCATATTGTATTTTCTCTCGAGTGAAGTGACAATCAATTTCTAAATGTTTTGTTCTCCATGAAAACATGGATTAGTTGTAATTTGTTGAGTAGCCTTATTATCATAAAAGAAAGTAACTAGAACCTAAACTGGAATGAATAAATCCTTTAGGAAATAGGACAACCAAATTAACTCACTAGTTGTAGTAGCCATACTCTAATATTCGGCTTCACCAGATGACTTGGAAATGGTAGATTGCTTCTTTTTCTTCCAAGACATTAGGGCATGCCCCAAGAAGATACAGTAACTAGTAAGCAATTTACGAGACATCAAGCAAGAAGCTCAATCTACATTTGAAAATGTAGTTAACTTGAGTTGTGACTACACAGGATAAAACAGCCCTGCAGAAATGGAACTTTTTAAATACTTGAGCACATAAGTAACAACCTGCATATGAGGAAGCTTAGGAGTAGATAAGAATTGAATCAAATGTTGCACTGCATAAGAAATGTCCATCCTAGTCATTGTCAAATATAACAACCTGCCAACAACTTTCCTATAAGTTTTAGGATGTTACAGAGGTTCTCCCTCCGTAAGTGATAGCTTGGTATGTTGAGGAAGAGGAGTAAAGTAAAGCTTAGCTCCAGTCAGACCAGCTTTAGTTTATATATCTAGAATATATTTCCTCTGATGCAAATTTGTTCCCTATTCATTTCTATGCAACTCAATACCTAAGAAATACCATGCAAGTCCCAAGTCTTTAATGGTGAACTTATTATGCAAAGTTGTCTTCAAACTAGCAATGTCAGAATAATCATTACCAGTAATTAAAATATCATTAACATATATGAGTGCAGCCGTAAACTTATCCACTACCCTCTTAACAAACAAAGAGTAATCATTAGTGGACTGAACATGACCCAACTGAGTAAGGAACTTAGTAACTTCCTTATTCCACTGTCTTGAGGCCTATTTAAGGCCATACAAAGACTTCTCTAATCGATAAACCTAACCAAGTTTGGCAGCATGATACCCATCATGAGGGATCATATATATATGCTCATCAATATGTCCATACAAGAAAGCATTGTTAATATGAACTTGATGTAAAGGCCAATTTCGAGCAGTGGCCAATGCAATTAGAACTCTAATAGTAGTAAGTTTGGCCACAGGAGAAAAAGTATGCTTATAATCCTTACCCTCCTTCTAATTAAAACCCCTGATGACCACTTTGGCCTTGTGCCTCTCGACGATTCCATTTGGATTGTATTTGATCTTATAAACCCGTTTAGAGGAAATAACTTTATGTCTTGCAAGTAAAGTGGTTACTTCCCAAGTATTATTCCTCTCTAAAGAATTAAGCTCCGTCTTTGTGGCCTCCACCCATAGCTTATCTTGACTAGCAGTAAGAAAGTTAGCAGGTTCATGAGTTGTAAACACATTAGCCAATGAGACCACATAATCATGAGGTAGATGTTGGAAATCTTCAGAAGAAAAGAAAGGATGATATGTAGAAAAGGCTTGTGAAATTGAGGAAGGAGTCACATTGTTGGCATGGGCATGTAGAACAAAGTCTTGTAACCAATGTGGTTGTTTTTTTGTTTCTTTGAGATTTTCGCAGAATTTCTGGATGAGCATGGGAAGAATCATTTGTGGGAGTTGAAGAAGTAGAATGTACGAGAGCATGAGTAGGAGAATGAATAGGAGGATTAGATACACTCACAGGTAAAGTATCATCTGCAGAATCTATGGAAGGACCATTTAAAGATGGAGATATAGTATGGATAGGTGAAGAAATATTAACTGGATGACCCTCAGAATAAGACATATCATGAAAAGATGAAGAATGTTTGAAAGGAAATATATTCTCACATAAAGTAACATATCTACTCAATAATATGCATTGACTCTTAAGATCAAAGAGCTTATAACCCTTTTGTGTCGGACGATATCATATGAGCACACATTTGTAAGCTTTAGGCTCAAATTTGTCACCCTTTGGACCCACCTTAGTAGCATAGAAAAGATAACCTATAGTTCTCAAATGAGTATAATCAGGTTTTGAGTGAAATATTCATGAGGATTCTTCCCCCCCAGAATGGGTGTCGGCATTTTGTTAATGAGATAGGTGGCTGATAAAAGACATTCCCCCCAAAAGTGGTTAGGTAAATTGACATGAATTTAGAGAGATCTATCTGTGTCAAGCAAATGCCTATGCTTTCTCTCAACTATGCCATTTTGTTGTGGGGTATAGGTCATGGATTTCTGGTGAATAATCCCAGTATCTCTCATAAACTGGCCACATTGTGAGTTAATAAACTCAAAACCATTATCAGTCCTCATATACTTAGGTGTTTTCGAGAAATGGTTTTGTATATATTTCACAAAAGAATAAAAGTACTACTAACTTACTGCTTACTTTGCAAAAGATAGGTCAAAGTGGCACAAGAAAAATCATCCACTATAGTAAGAAAATATCTTGAACCATCAGGATTACAAGCTCTATACGGTCCCCAAAGATCAATATGAATAAGTCGTGTGGTCCTTTGAAAAGGAATTATGTGATATTTAGCCATTTTGTAAGTGTCACAAAAGAGTTTATTGATATCAAACTGTTTACATTCAGCTACATGGGAAAGTTTAGAGGTTGAAGAATGCCCCAATCTCACATGAAAAGTATGCAAGTCTACATTATTTTGAGTGATAAGACATGAATGCCTAACATCAACTAAGAATTATTCATATCAGATGAGCTCTGGAAAAATTTGACAGGATGTTCTAAAAAAGTGTCATGAGGATCAGCCACAAGGTAGTATTATCCTTTTATGCCTTTGCCAACAGCAACAACTTTGCTAGTGGTAAGGTCCTAAAAGGTATAATAAGATACATGAAAATGTGCTTCGAGTTTTTCAGATTTGAGCAACTTATCAACAAAGAAGAGATTGTACCTAAACTCAAGTATATATAGTACATTATGCAAGGTTAAAGTGGGAGTTACAGGAATTGATCCAAACATTGTAACATTTTTGGTTGAACCATCTGCTAAAGTAATTAATATTGGCTGAGAAAGTGATTTGGTATAAGAGAAAAGATGGATAAATGGGGTCATATAGTCCGAGGCTCCTATATCTACAATTCATTTACCATGCATACTATCATCTTGCAGACAAGAAAAAGCTGATTGGTTAAGAACAATACCTATATAGTTCATTCTTACACCAAATGATTCTTGTGGGATAGTAACCTTTCCTTTAAGTATTCTCATCATTTCCTGATACATCTGAGTAATCATCTGCTGAGTCACTTGATTCATATCCTCACTGTTCAAATCCAGTGGATTATCATGTTCATTCTTACTACCAGGACCAGCAATGCTGACTTGAGTAGCCATCTGACTAAGTTTCTTTCCTCTTTTCCCTTTATACCAATCTGGATATCCTATCCTTTCAAAGTAGCTCTTGAATAAGTGTCCTTCCTGCTTACAATGAGTACATAATCTTCTACCATTCTTCTTATATCCTTTTGAAACTACAACAGAACCTTTAGTACCTTCATTATTGGCTGAAAATACAACATGATCTGCAACCTGACTGGTAACTTCCTTTTGTTTTTCAATTTGTTATATCAAATAATAAGCCCAGTTAATTGAGGGTAATGGACCCATCGACAACACCTGATTCCTTACTCCTTCATACTCATCATTAAGCTTTAGTAAAAATTGCCTAAGTTTGGACCTACTGTCCATTTTAATTAACCTTTGAATAACTCCATAACTACAACCACATTTACACGTAGGAATACCGAAAAGACTATGTAACTCATCCCAGTATCTCTTGAGTTTACTAAAATAAGCAACCATAGACATGCTTCCCTGAGTTGTTTGGCTCAATGTACGCTCAATTTGATATACCAAGGGACCTTGCTTTGACCATACCTTTCATTAGTTTCTTTCCACAGTTGCTCAGTAGATTGAGCATATAGAAATGAATCTGAAAGCTCTAGAATCATTGAATTCAAAATCCAGCAAGTGACCATATAGGAACATCTAATCCACCTTTGATAATCAGGATCATCAAAATCTGGTTTAACACATGATCCATCCGCAAAACCTAGTTTCATCTTAGCACCTAGAGCCATCTTTACGGTTCTACTCAAACTTAAAAATCCCATGCCTGTGAATTGGATAGTAGTGAGCAACATACCAAGATGATCTCCACTCGATAAGATTGAAGGATCAATCGCACCAGGAATCGCTACTCCAGTTCTAGTACTGCTATGGACGTGGTCAGTGGAGCTTGCCATCTGCAATCGATGAACTTCCTTTCACATAATCAGCTTATAATAGATAAATGAACCATGAACAGATTAGCCACAAGCGTTTGCAATCAATTAAACAAACAAATCATATACAATCTTTAGTTAATTAATTAAGAATCACTGGACGATGAGCAAGATCTGAGCAACAAATCTCTAATACCATCTTAAAAATCGAGAGAGAAATGAGAGATAAGAAAAGTAAACTAAAGAAAGGTAAAGTTGGAGAGAGAAAATATTATAATTAATTGATTATGAAGTGTATAAGAAGTCTTTATATACATAAGCAGTAAAGAAACTAACTAACTCTAATTCAGTTACATAATAACGTAGCTCTCTCTTAACTCAGTATAGCAGTCTTCACAATTTCACCCATATTTATTACTAACCAACTCAGCTACTATCATACATCCATGTTCTCTTTTTTCACTCTTCCTTATTACGGTCACTTGGAGGAAGTTGGGCAACCCTACCACTTTCATTTTCCTCCACCTTACAATCAAGCAGATGAACAAGATCTTTAGGTGGAACTAAAGAGGATTGTTTCAAGTACTCTAGTCTCTTTAGGATTTATTTCATTTTTTTCTCCAAGCAGAAGAGAAGTAGTGCACTGCTCGTACAAGTCTAAACTATGACTTCCTTGGTTGTGAATTCGAAGCATAAGATAGTTAAACTCATTCTCCTTTCTCTCTTTGTCCAACTATCCTAAATTTTAACAAAACTAAAATTGGTTCATTAAGGAACCTGCCACAGGATCGCTCTGATTTCATTAAGGCTTTGCGCATCTGTGGAAATGGTGGCTAATCAGATGGTTTGGTATCACGAGGATTTAAGATGATGATAAAAAAAATAAAATTGGACAACATGGCTAGCTCTTTCACTTTCTTAATGGTGTTATCTCTTTTTTTTCTATTACAACTTCTTTTAGCAACAATTTTGGCAATCCATGCAAGCTTCACGTTCTTCCTCGCCATAATGCTCTATACTAGTATGCTCTGCTTTTTTTCTTAATTATTATCCCACTACTCTCACTTAGAGTAGTGAGAAGAATGGAAGATTAATTTTATAATGTCAAATTCGAAGTTTTGAGAGGAGAATTTAATGAGATGGGAGTTTATAAGATTTTATTCAAGGTTACTTACCTATTATGCCAAAAATTTTAACAAATTCATGTTATATGGTAAGAGAAATTAATTTATTTAATATACTTAGAAGGACCTTTTCATCATTTACATTCCACAATTTCTCATATCATTAAAATTTTAGCACATTTGAAATAGATTTTATCAATGATACTATGCTTTTTTCAACTAAAATTATGATAGTAAAAATTGAATGAAATGTGTAAAATAGCAACTAGAAATTGAAATGCCAATAAGTTTTATGGCCACAAGCAGGGTTGCAAAAGAAATAAGAAAAGTACTATAAGTAGGTACATTTTCACTAATTTAATTGTATTAAAGTTGTCAACTTTTAATTCAAATAACTCACTTGTGATTAAGGCGCATGTATTAATCTAATTTTAGTTATTAGAAAAGAAAAGTGAATAAAATTTTAATGGGCACAATATAATTAAATAATTCTTTCATCTTGATAAAATTTCACTCAAAATTCAATTGCTTGAACAAGTTGGATGACTTATGTTCAACTTATTCCTTAAAATATAAAGCATATAGAATGACAACATCTCAATAGTTTCGATAGATCTATATAAAAAAGAACATAACAGAAAAAAGAAGTGCAAAATTTTATACCAAGAAGAATTTAAGACAAGAATGTGTAGAGAATGAT
>JAOQMP010000005.1:12269082-12292580 GCA_027563575.1 Erythroxylum pedicellare
GTTACTAAAGCATCATATCTTTAGTAACATGGGCTGTCATAGCATACTCATTAGTGTTACCATTCATATTTAATAGCGCTTATCACCTGTTACCGTATGTCATTTTTGTTGTTGTGAGTATAGGGAAGGTAAAGGAGCCCCCTAAAAGAGTGGATTGCCCAATTTTGTACCCTGAAAGTTCATAACTCCCATCAAATACACAAAATATGGAAATAAATCAAAATAAAACTGAAGTTAATACTACAATGTGCCAATAGAAAATCAAAGCTAGGTCTAGAAGAAATGTAAAATGCATGTGAGTAGGGACACCAATGAAATCTTAAGGCCCTCTGCTTCATTGTGATGGTGGTGGTTGTTGGTGCTGCTCCATAAAAGCCTTCAACATCGCTTCCATTCTTTCTTGTGAAGCTGCGAGATCGACCATTTCTGTTTGAAGACCTCTTATGTCTGCTTGCATCTGAACCAGAGTTGGAGTATCGCCTGAAGTTGGAGGGGCTATTGGTTGTTGTGTTGTAGGGCCATTTGTATTCTATCTTGCTCGATGCGGATTGATCCATCCATAAGGGGCATTGTCTTAGAATTCAAATTCCCGCATCTTATCAGCATCTATGACATCCCCCTCAGTGGTAGAAGCCACTGCTTCATCTCGTTTAATGACCTTGAGATGATGAAACAATTGGCTTAATAAGACGAGAAAGACGAATGCTTTTGTCTTGGACTTGTGGTGGACCAATTGCCACATTGAAGCCATCATCAACTTGGCCGCATCAATGCCCTGGAATTGATCATCATAGAAGAACATCTTATCTAAAATGAATAAGTCTTCATTTCAGAGGTATCCCGAGTCACTAACCTTTTGTATGACATTATATGCTAGCAAGAAGGCGACCAATCTTGGGGCTATATCTATATATTTGTAGTGCATAAAGTACTACTGGTTGGTCTAGCCCTACTTAGCTCAAATCTCGAGTTGATCTATAGCGTCATGCTTATCCCATGTACTGTCACAAGAACATCGGGCCCTCTTATCAAAAGATGGGATATTGCCTCCCATTGGTAGTTCTAAGTGATTACAAATTAGCTCCTCAGTGAGCACTGGAGGTTGTTTCCCCACCACCGCACTAAGTTTGGCATAGAATTGCTTGACAACCTCCGGGTAATAGACACCCTTGATTGTCAGCAATTTACCCTAGTGGAATTTGTCTAAATTTGCCCTTACATGGAACTTTTCAATCATGATTTCTGCCACAGATACCTCAATCACAAACTTATTGTTCTTCTTCTTGTTATACCATTCTTAACATTGCTCATTGATAAACAATGGCAGTTTAGAGATAGGTTCATCTTGAACCAAGTTTTTCCCTCTCACACACCAAGAGGATTGCCTGGTGTTCTTTCTTGCGGATTGCTTAAATCTCGACATTGTAGTTTCACAATCAAATTCTTCAATTTCAAACTCAGCGAACCACACTCAGAAAGTTAGTTCAATCATAAACCAAACGCTTCAATCCAAACCAACCGTCAATATCAATCTACACAAGTACAAGTCACTCTGAATCCCCCCAACACTTCAATTTCAATCAACCCTAAAATTTAGTTCACTCTTAATCTCCTTCAAATTGATTTACTTCTTAATCCACCATTCAATTCAATTCACCCCCAAGAATAGCAAGAACACACTCCAGCCCAATCAAAATCCAAACTACAATTCAATCTCCTGCAACCCAAATCAATAGCGAAAATTGAAATGAAACTTAAATCTCAACCCCCAAAAGAATTATTCACACAATTGTGTCCCAAAGCCCAGAAAATTCACTAATATTCACCTTCAATCAATAAACCACAAGATGATGTATAGACACTTACCTAACAGTATTGAAGTGGAATTGGCATGGATTGCTCCCCCTAATCTCCAGAGACTCCTTCAAGTTTTTCAGCTATGACATAAGAGAGAGAGAGCTTGAGGGATGGGGTTCGACTAGGATGGAGGTTGGGTATGGATGAAGGCGAGGGAGAGAAAGAGAAGGAAATACGATAGACGGTGAGAGAGAAAGGGAGAAGAAAGTGTGGGAAAAGAAGAAGAAAAGGGTTTTTTTTGTCTGAAGTTTAAATAATGTCCATTAAACGGACATGAATGTCCGTTAAACGGACCTTTATAAGTCAATTTGGGTGTCTAGGAAACAAATGTCTGTTAAACGGACATGATGTCTATTAAATGGACTTTGCCAAAATTGTTTGTCCGCTAAGCAGACATCTATGTCCATTTAACGGACATTTACGGGTCAGATTGTGCTATGTTCCGCCAAATGTCCGTTTGATGGACATTATGTCCTTTAAATGGACATGCTCAGTTTTTGCAAAATTGTTCTCATATTGTCCACTCTTCTTTTGCTCCTTCTAACCATTCACTGATATCCTATGTTCACATGCATGATGTATAAGTGATAAAATTGAAAGAACATCAAAATAAAACAAAGAGACATTGCCACTTACCTCCTTCACACTTAACACGAGTCTCACCTCTAGGTTTGAAAAGTTGTTACACGCCATTCCTCATACTATTGGAAGATGTCATTGTGGTGATTTGCAAACACTATCCCTATACACATACAACAACTAAAATAAGAAGATGTGATAAAGAGTGAAAATTCAACAAGAAAATAACACAAGAGTTAAAAACATTGGGTTGCCTCCCAACAAGCGCTAAATTTAATGTCTTTAGCTGGACTCAACCATCCAGATATCAACTTTAAAATAAGATGGTAGAAATGCATCCCACCATTCCTCCCTCTAAATAATGCTTAAGTCTTTTCCTATTGACCATGAAGGGCTCTTGATCATCCCTTTTAATTTCCAGTGCTCCATGTGGGTATCCCTTTCTTACCATGAAAGGTCCTGACCATCTTGATCGTAATTTCCCTCAAAATAAAACGAGAGATAAATAATAAATTTTTTTTACTTGGTTTAAATTCCCACCAAAGGATATGTTTGTCATGAAAAGCCTTAATTCTCTCCTTGTATATGCAAGCATTCTCAAAAGAATCAAGGCGAAATTCATCTAGCTCATTCAACTCTATTAGTCTCCTTTGTCCAACTTCCTTGAGATCAAAATTCAACTTCCGAATTGCCCATAACGCCTTGTGTTCAATTTCAACCGGAAGATGGCAAGATTTCCCAAAGACTAACCTATAAGGAGACAGGGAGTTTTGTATGCTGTCTTATATGCCCATAAAGCATCGTCAAACTTCAATGCCCAATCCTTTCTTGAGGTATTAACCGTCTTCTCTAAAATCTACTTGATTTCCTGATTAGATACC
Organism: Erythroxylum pedicellare; assembly: GCA_027563575.1. NCBI lineage: Eukaryota > Viridiplantae > Streptophyta > Magnoliopsida > Malpighiales > Erythroxylaceae > Erythroxylum > Erythroxylum pedicellare. The sequence continues at coordinate 12,272,400 of JAOQMP010000005.1, forward strand.
TCAACTTGCCCTCTAATCTGAGGGGGTAGGTGGTTCCAAACTTAAAATGACACCCATATTTTGACAATAGATATTTAAACTGATGATTCTGAAAATGTACCCCAATGTCACTTATTAAAGCTCTTGGAACACCAAACCTTAAGAATATGTGCTTTTTTACAAATTTGACTACACTAGCTTTAGTGTTGTTTGACTGAGCTATGGCTTCCACCTATTTAAACAAGTAGTCCACCACCATAAGGATGTATTCATTTCCAAAGGATACTGGAAACGGTCCCATGAAGTCCAGGCCCTATACATCAAATAGTTCTACTTCCAGAATCCCTGATTGAGGCATCTCGTGCTTTCTACCAATATTTCCAGTTCTCTGACACTTATCACAAGTCATGATGAAAGTCCTAGCATCCTTAAAAAGAGTCAGCCAATAGAGTCCGGATTGTAAAACCTTTACTGCTATTTTGTTGGCCCCATGGTATCCTCCATGTAGGGAAACATGATAATGATGCAGAACTGATCGCATCTCTTCATCAGGTACACATCTCCTGATCACCCCGTCAGCACATCTCCTAAAGAGCAACTGATCTTCCCAAAAGTAGCTTCTTACCTCAAATAGGAATTTCTTTCTACTATGATATGAATAATCAGCAGGAATAATGTCTGACACTAGAAAATTGACATAATCAGCAAACCAAAGGAAGTTGTCTTTAACAGACCAAGATTCTCATCAGCGAAGGTATCACTGATTGTTTCCTCTCCTAGCTTGTCTCCTTGTTCCAGTCTTGAAAGATGGTCAGCTACTAAATTTTCCAAACCTTTCTTGTCTAGAATTTCTAAGACAAATTCCTGTAAGAGTAAAATCCATCTGATCAGTCTTGGTTTTGCATCTTTTTTTGTAAGTAAATATTTTAAAGCAGAATGGTCAATTAAACAATGACTTTTGACCCAACAAGATAAGACCTAAATTTATCGAATGCAAAAACTACTGCTAGCAATTCTTTCTCTGTAGTAGCATAGTTAATTTGAGCATCATTCAGAACCTTGCTAGCATAATAAATGACATGTAATTTGTTATCCTGTTTTTGCCCTAATACAGCCCCCAGTGTATAGTCACTAGCATCACACATCAGCTCAAAAAGGAGATTCCAATTTGGTGCGGCCATTATCGGTGCTAAGGTGAGTTCCTTCTTCAACATGTTAAAAGCACAAAGACATTCATCAGTAAATTCATAAGGAACTTCCTTTTGTAATAAAGCACATAACAGTCAAGAGATTTTGGAAAAATCCTTAATGAATCTGTGGTAGAACCTGGCGTGTCCAAGAAAACTCCTTATCACTCTAACCGAATTAGGAGGTGGCAACTTGTTGATGACCTCTATTTTTGCTAGATCCACCTTAATCCCATTGTTGGAAATTTTATGGCCTAGGACGATTCCTTCTTGTACCATAAAGTGGCACTTTTCCCAATTTAGCACAAGATTGGTTTCTTCACACCTTTGTAGAACATGTTCTAGATTCAATAGACATACATCAAAAGAAGAACCAAAAATAGAGAAATTGTCCATAAATACCTCAATTGTATTCTCCACCATGTCGTAGAATATGGACATCATGTAGCATTAGAAAGTGGCAGGAACATTGCACAAACTGAAGGGCACCCTACGATACGCAAATGTACCATAGGGACACGTGAAGGTAGTTTTTTCCTGATCCTCTAGGGCTATCGAGATTTGGTTATAACCTGAATAACCATCTAAAAAATAGTAATACTCATGCCCTATTAATCTTTCCAACATTTGATCAATAAAGGGAAGAGGGAAGTGATCTTTCCTAGTTGCTGCATTCAATTTTCTATAATCTATACAGACCCTCCACCCTGTCACAACCCTAGTGGAAATTAATTCATTCCTATCATTAGAAACAACAGTTGTGCCGCCCCTTCTTTGGCACCACCTGCACAGGACTTATCTAAACACTATCAGAAATAGGATAGATAACTCCTACATCAAGTAATTTAATTACCTCAGATTGCACAACTTCCTTCATGTTAGGATTGAGCCTCCTCTGATTTTCCACACTAGGTTTGTGGTTTTCTTCCATTAAGATCCTGTGAACACAAATAGAAGGGATAATCCCCTTTATATCAGCAATATTTCAAGCAATAGCCAATTTATGTTCAAGTAACACCCTCAATAACTTCTCCTCTTGAGAGGATTCCAAAAAAGAAGAAATGATAACTGGATATGTATTTGCTTATCCCAAGAATGCATATCATAAATGAATTAGAAGTTGTTTAAGTTCAAGGTTCGTGGGATCAATATGGAGGGTAATAATTTAGGTTTAGGAGGACCCAATTCTTCAATTTGGGGTCTATACGTATAACCATTACCTTGCAATCTATAAGCATAGTCCACTAACTCATCATCCAACTCATTCTTTTCTATTCCTAAGGTTAGGCATGCTTCCAAAGCATCATCACACATCAACTCAGGAATAGATTCAAATTTAAGAGAATCAATTACATCTATCCGATAGGTGACTTCATCAAAAGAGGGACCCCATAAAACCTTTAAAATGTTAAACACATCTTTTTTATCACCTACCCGCAAAGTTAGCTTACCATCCGAGACATCAATTAATGCTCCACTGGTGGCTAAGAATGGTCTTCTTAAAATTATAAGAACTTGCCTGTCAAACTCCATCTTAAGCACAAAAAAATTAGCTGGAATTATAAGCTTACCAACTTTTACTAGTAAATCCTCAACTATACTAATTGGATATCGAATTGATCTATCAGCAAGCTACAATGAAATTGTAATTTGTTTGAGTTCACCAATTCCCAGCCTGTTATAAAGAGACAAGGGAATTAAGTTAATATTTGCACTTAGGTCACATAAACATTGAAAAAATTAGATTCACCAAAGTGACAAGGAATCGTGAAACTCCCTGGATCCTTTAACTTAGAAGGTAATTTATTTTGTAAAATAGAACTACACTCCTTAGTTAAGGCTATCGTAGCAAAGTTGTCAAGCTTCTTTTTGTTGGAGATAATTTCCTTCAAGAACTTGGTGTATGCAAGCATCTCCGCAAGAGCTTCTGTAAGAGGGATATTGATTCGGATCTTCTTAAAAGGTAAAGAAATTTCTAGAATTTAGAATCATCATGCATCTTCTTGACCCTTTGAGGGTATGGTATGGGTGGTACAAAGGTAAAGTCTGGACTTGGTGAGGATTCTTTCTTTTATGTGATTTCTTTTGGTTCCTCTCCCTCGCCCACATTCTCACTTTCAGCGTCCTTAGCTTCCTTCATTTTAGGAACCACTCCTTCTACCACCTTAACACTTCTTAGAACAACTGCTATATAATCTTGTTTTGGGTTCATTTGGGTGTTACTAGGCAGCTTCCCTTTGCCTCTTTCACTCACCTCTTTTGCCACTTGACTAATTTGCACTTATAAATTTCTAATATCAGCTTGATTTAACTGAATATTCTACTCCATTCTGTTCATTGCTTGAGAGTGAGCTTAGGCACTCTGATCCATCTTACTCATAAGTTGAGAAAACATATCCTCAAACCAATCTACCTTTTTCTCCCAAGGGGGAGGGAATTGTTGTGGTGCAGAGGATGAAGGGGATGAGTACTGCTGTTTTAATGGTGCTTGGAACCCCGATGATCTCATTGGTTTTGCAACCCCTTGATTTTTCCATTAGAAATTCGAATGAAATATCCAACCTTCATTGTAAGTGTTCGAGAAAGAATCAAATCTCTGACCTTGTCTACCATTTTTCATATAGTTCACCTCTTCCTTTATCAACGTTGCCTCAATGTTCATACAACCCGCTGCCATATGCCCAAATCTACCATAAAGAGTATAAGGATCTCTACTAGACTTGTTGTCGTTCATTAACAAGTTCAACTTCTTATTAATCTCGGCAACTTGGTAGGCCATGTCAGATTTGGAGCCCACTTTATTCAGAGCAACAACTTTGCTCCTAGTCACTTTACAATGTGAATTCTCGGAAACTTTCTTGAAAATATTCCATAACTCTTGGGAACTTAGGTCACTAATATACCCCCCCCGCATTCAAATCCACCAGAGTTTGGTTGTGATCAGTAAGACCATAGTAAAAGAACTGAGTTAACAAGTACATGTCAAATCTATGGTGAGGGAATTGGTTAAGGAGATCACTGAACCGTTCCCATGCTTCATGAAAATTTTCTCCGTCCTTCTGAAAGAACCAATGTATCATCTTTCGGAGTTCAAGAGTTTTATGAGCTGGGTACCACTTCATAAAAAACGTCTCCATTACCTTCTCCCAAATGGCTATGGAATCTACCTCCAATCTCAACAACCAATTTCTTACCAATCCTTTCATGCAATAAGGAAAACACCTCAACCTCAACTCATCCTCAGACAGTCCATACAAAGGAAGAGTTTGAACTGTCGCATAGAAATCTCTTATGAAGGCTAGAGTATCTTCATTAGACATCCCATTAAATTACGGCAACATCAACAAATGAATCTGCTTCAGCTTGTAGTTCCTTGCTGCTATAGCTAATCGGATACAAGAAGGATTGCCTGTAATAAATGGCATATGATAATCTAGAATTCTTCTTGCAACAGGATTAACAATAACTGGTTCAGCTTGATTTTTATCATAGAATTGTTCATTCCCCATATCTTATTCCTCATACAGCTCCGAAATTTGAGTATTGTTTGCTATCTCTCTTCTTCTTCAGGCATTTTTCCTTCGACAAGTCCATTCAATTTTAGGATTTAACTCAATAAGCTAGTTGTTATTCGAACTTCTTGAATGCCTTAAGTGCATACAGCTCTTGAAATCGAACAACAAGAAGGATTCAAAATTAATCAATGGAAGAAAACTTTAAGAAATAAACGAAAAGCAAAATAGTAATTAGAATTAATGGTAGCAAAACTAATTTAATTCCCCGACAACGGCGCCAAAAACTTGGTCAACAAAATCTACAAGCGCACAGAATCATTCCTAGTACCTACACATTAAGTATTCCAAGGTCGTCTCCCACAAGGACTAAATCATTCACCGCCAAATTAATTCTAATTACTTGAACGAAATCGACAATAAATTTTAAAAGATGATTGGATTTTAATAGATAGTGAATTGTAAATACTATAAAAATAGCAACTAGGGACAAATTTATGAATTGAAATTAAGGCTTGGGGTTCACCAACTCAAAAGATTGATTCATACATTATGAAATTGATTGAATGTTAGGTTATGAAAATAGTTGCACAACTTTACCCATATCCTTTCTCAAGGCATACAAAAGTATCTAACTAGTTGATTACCATCTCTCAATGTGAAAATTAACTAGTTAAATCTACAAAGAACAAGCAACCACAAGTTATCACACTAGCTTAGGATATCTCTATCTCTAAATCTAATGTGTTTATCTTCCTAGAGCATAAACCATATTTCACCTCTCCGTACATCATATGATTCCTAAGATTACATCTATAGAGATCAAGCATAGAAACAACAGTGAAATTCAAGACAGATAAACATAACCTAAGAACTTTCATTCAACATTCATTAATCCATATCATACAAATCAATCAAATGAGGTTTAGTTATAGAACATTATAACAAAAGTCATACACATAAAGATGCTCAGCATTTACGAAAGAGTAGAGAGAGAAGGTAAAAGAAATACAAGACAATCTTGCTTCCAATCCTTGATGAAATCCCCAAATCTCCCTATTTTCCTCTTATTTTATGCCTCCTTTTTGTGGTCCTCTCTTTTTCAGTGTCCAGCCCCCTCTTTAGGTCTTTAAAATGAGTATATATAGTGTCTTGGATCCAAGAAAACCTAGTTTTTACTAAACAGGTGAGAGCAGATCATGTTTGGGCCGCCAATGTCCATTAAACGGGCCTTCTTGGGTCTAAAAGTGCATTTTGCCAAGCGATGTCCATTAAATGAACATGATTGTCCATTAAATGGACCTTATCGGGTCTGAAAGTGCTTTTTTCCAGGCGATGTCTGTTAAATGGACATGAATGTCCGTTAAATGGACATACACCAATCCACAAATTTCACACCTTTGACCCTTCAGTTGATAAAATCTTTTCTCGAAAGTTGTAGAACTCAGAGTCCTGTTTGAAAGAGTCCTTGAGTGACCTTAATCCGACATCCACAATAAAAGGTATGCCTTTTGCCCATAAAATCTATCTATTTGTACCTATCAAGCAACAAAGTTGAAATGTATGAGAATTGACCAAATAAAGCTTCAAATCCATATAGAAATAAGTCAAATTCATTCCAATTCAACCCAAAATCATCTATGAATAGTTTGACTTATCAGGTTTCTCTCTTGTAGTCTCCCTCGAACAACAAGACCCTCAACAAGAGCCTCAAATTCGTAAATAAGTTGTTTCATCTTCTCTTTAGAAAGTAATGCATCATATACCTATTCTAAGGTTAGGGTATCATGAATATAGAAAATAGTATCTCTAAAAGTGGATTATGATGCAGGCAGTGAACATAACAATATTCAAGCCAAATCTTCATCCTCATACTTTACCTCCATAGTCTCTAAATCAGAAATAATCTCTTTAAACACATTTAAGTGATCATCAATGGATGTACCTTATGTTAGACGATGAGAATACAACGTTTGCTTCAAGTGCAATTTACTGGTTAAGCTTTTTGTCATACTTAACTGCTCTAGTTTCAACCATAATGAAGTGACAAACTTCTCTTTCAAAACATCATGTAGAATTTGATTCGAGAGGTGAAGATGTATCTGTGATAGAGCCTTACGATCCTTACGTTGTTTGTCCTTTGTGGTCCAAGATGACGGCATCTTGTCTAACCCTAATAATGCGTCATCTAAATCCATCTATTCTAGTACAACATGCATCTTAACATGCCATAACAAGAACTTAATGTTGCGATCTAGCAGTGAAATATCATACTTCATGGTTTTCATCGAAGCAATCAATGAACTGACTCTAATACCAATTTGTGTGGATAAAGCATGATAGCAAACAATAAAAACAAAAGAACACACAGATTTTATGTGGAAACCCCAAATTGGGGAGAAAACCACAGGCAGAGGAGGAGAGCTTCAAAATGAAAGGATGAATACAAAAGCAGAGAGCTTAGGGTGGCTCACAAAATATGTTACTTACTCACCTTAACATAAAACAAGATAGAGCCAGACTAAAAATAAATTTGGGTCACAAAATTTAGAAAAATTAAAAATTTAAACTCCAAAAAAAGACTTGTCTCTTTCGTCTTCTTCTTCCTCATTCAAAGGAGACCATAGTGTCTCATCCTTTAATAAGTTAGTGTTTCCTAAAAGCACGAGCTCCATGGTGACACTTTAAAGATGATCAAAATGGCTTTATTAGGCTTTCCATCCACATATCCTTTGTAATCTTGAAATGACCCTACCACTAACCTTGCTCCTACTATTGAAAAAAAAAATCATAACCTGAAACAAAGATTGGAATTATTATTCTCTTAAAAAACTTACATTAGGATATAGGCAGAGGCAATATTGCTATTTACTTCATCAACAACAAACAGTTCACTATCCCTAGAGACTCGAATTTGGTTAATAACCACTCCAATCACATTTCCTTTAACAATAGTTTCAACTAAGCATCCATCCTCAAAATAAGAGACATTCCCATATGCTTAAGAATGGAAGCAGTTCAAAAAGGTCCATAAAGTTTAATGAATGTTGACCAAAATTGAGAAATAAGGACAAAATAAACATTAAATCTAGATTAAAGACACAAAAATACATTAAAAATACGTTATTAAAGAGTCATTGATAATGACCTAGCAGTCTATTTGAGAAGTCAAGACAATTTCTTAATTAATAGGCTTGTATGCATAAAACAAAATCAAAGAAATTATAGCTGAAAGATTCATACCCATCAACAAACAAGTTCTTAACAAGTCTTTATAAAGAAAAAGTAATAGAAAGAAAAGAAAGAACCAAGGTTCTAGAAAATGGAAGAAGTGTGAAAAAAAATTAAAGAAGATAAGCATACCATTAATGAAAAAAGTACAAAAAAGAAGCTAATTTGTAAAATAGAAACCCAAGTGAAGCGAGAAAAACCTATAGAAGCAATATAACCTTGATATTGTAAAAGATAGAAAGGAAAAGAACAGAGAATACAACAACATAAAGGAACTGAATATTTTACTTTTTTAGGTTTAGTTTTTTAATTTTTAAATTTTTATCTGATGTGGCATGAGTAGATCACATATTAATCACATGTCCAATGAATTTGCTAATGTAACTTACCACGTTGGCACTATTAACTAGTAGCATAACAGCACAATATTTTTGCAAAAATTTGAAAATTAGAGCATTACGATGCCACTTTTAAAAGTTTAAGATAGTATTACAAAATTTCAGTAAAAATTGAGATTGTTTTATAATATGTTCTTTAACTTTCAATTTCTTTTATAAAAATAACCTCTCATTATTAGTTGTTGATATGGCAAGCCATATTATCAGACCATTAGATATGTAGTTGCTACGTGATTTATCAATGTCGTGTCAATTAAATATTAAAAATAAAAAATAAAAAGTACGAAATATGAAATACACCATCTCATACTTTATAACACTATGTATGAATTTGGAAGATGCGGTCATTGCCTTTATAAAGTGGCTTTTCACTTGCCACTACTTAGAGACTAAGAAGTAAAAACATTTGACCACCTATATTCTTGGCAAGAATTTTTAAGGCCACTAATTTTGTCCTTTTAACTGTCCAAGACATTTATGAAGCCAATTTCAAAATCATCCTAGAAATTATATACACCAAATAATACATACTCTTTTAGTGTATTTTATGAGCCACGTTTATGAGTTCCTTGAGACTTATGATTTTAAGTGTATTTAGGTTTTGGGTTTGAGTGATATTTTTCCTTGTAATTTTTGCATTTTCTTTTTAGTGAAATTTTAAGCTTAAAGCTAAACTATGTAAAATCTTAAGTTTTAAGTTTTTTTTCCTATTTAACTAATTATTTTAATCAACTAGATTTATAACAAATTGGTATTGGATCTAATATTTTAATGGCTAGTTTATAATGGCAACCAAAATTATGATTAAAAAAATTTATCGTGATTTTAGCTTTGCTTTATAGTAAATCAAAATGTATGATATCCTAGTCCAACATGGGTATCATAAAGCTTTATTGGGGAGGGAAAGCATGTTGACATCTATGATTATAAAGCAAAAAGACCATTTGGATGAGAAGGTCATGTCATCCATTTGATTATATTTACGCAATCATATCTTAAAAGAGATAATCAAAGAGAAGAATGTTGTTGAAACTAGAGTTACTATATGTGGAGAAATCCCTCACCATTAAGCTTCATAAAAAGGTTCAATTTTATAGCTTGTAAATGGAGGAAGGTACATCCTTTAATTCTCATATTGACACCTTTATGTCCATGATTTATATTTGGAAACTATGAACATCAAAATTGATGATGAAGATCAAGCCCTCAAGTTATTGTATTCCATGTTACCCTTATACTAACACTTTAGAGAAACATTACTCTATAGAGAGATGAATGTAACTTTGAAAGTTGTTAAATGTTCTTATCTAAAGATCTTATTGACAATGATTTATTTAACAACAAAAAAAGTGATAATCAAACAAAAGGATTAATTATGAGAAGAAAGGAAAAGGAGAAGAGTTCAATTAACTGTAAAGCAAGGTCTAAGTTAAAGTTAAAATATAAGAATTTGACTTGTAATTATTGTAACAAGAAGTGAAACAATAAGGTCAAGTACTTCAAGTTGAAGAAAAGGCAGTCAAAAGATGAAAAGAAAGGGAAATCTATTGATGCCAGTATTGCAATAGATCGAACTTTTTGAATTAATGATGATGCTAATTGTAGATCAAAATATGAATGGGTCACATACTCTAGTCATTCCTTTTATATGCTTCCTAATAAGGATTGGTTTACAACATATGAATCTTGTGTAGGTGGAACTATTCTAATGGGCAATAATGTAACTTGTAAATTTATGGATAGATGATCGATCTAGATTAAGATCCATTATGACATTTTGAGAATTTTGACTAATGTTCATCATATTTAAGACTAAAAGAAGAATATTACCTCTTTAGACACCCTTAATATCAACAAATGTAAGTATTCAACTAAAGGTAGAGTCACAGAGGTCATCATTGGTGCTTAAGTTGTTATAAAAGCCATTATTTGTATGAAGGATTTACAGTTATAGGTGATGCTACTACAAGTTCTTTATTATGTTCTAATAATGATGCCAGTAAAATGTGGCATATAAGCTTAGGTCATATGAGTAAAAAATTCATGATCTTGTTGAGTAAAAGAGGTCCGTTGTACAGACAAAGCATTGGAAAAATAGAGTTTATGAGCATGGTGTCTTTAGGAAGCAAAAGCGAGTTAGTTTTATCGTAGCCACTTACAAGACCAAAAGTACATTAGATTATAATCATTTGTACCTTTGGGTTCCTTTCAGTGTTCCTTCAAAAGATAACACTAAATATATGCTAGTTTTCATTAATAAATTTTCAAGAAAATTTTGGATTTATTTTTTGAAGCACAAAGATTAAGCTTTTAGTACTTTCAAGTATTGGAAAATGTTAATTAAAAAGCAAACAGGGAGTAGATTAAACAACTCTAGATAAACAACGATTTACAATTTTGCAGCAAATAGTGCAATGAGTTCTACAAGAGTGAGGGTATGGTTTGATATCAAACAATTAGAAAGATGCCTTCACATAAACAAAACTCTCATTACGAAAGCATGATGTTTGCTCTCTAATGTTGATTTGCTAAAAGGAGTTTTAAGTAGAGGCTGCTTCGATGACCTACTATCTAGTAAATCAATCTCCATCAGTTTCATTTGGTTCTAAAATTCCTAAGGAAGTATATTATGGTAATCCTACTGATTACTCTAATTTAAAGATTTTTGGTTATGCAACATACATGAATGTTAATAATGGAAAGATGGAGCTATATGCTAAGAAATGCATTTTTCTAAGGTATATGTCCATAGTGAAGGGTTAGAAGTTATGGTGTCTAGACCCTATTTCACCAAAAGTTATAATTAGTATAGATGTGACTTTTGATGAGCGATCAATGCTGAATTCAAAGTTGGAGTCTTTTGCCCCTTTTAAGATAAAACAATTAGAGAATAATTTTGAGAAGCTAAAAGAGGAAGTAACTGGCTCCTTAATTTAGATAGACGTTGCTTTAAATTCTCTTTGTTGGATCCATCATCCAATTTAGGTGGAGTTGAGCACACTTCATAAGAAGTCCCTTACAGTATAGCTAAAAGCAAAGGTAGAAGAGAAATCAAGCTACCATTAAGATATGCAGACTATGTAGAATTAGTCTCTTACATTTTATCGTTAGTAAATAAGAATAACAAAGATGGTGAACCATCCACTTTTCAAATTTTCTTTCTAATATTGACTAAAAAATGATAATTATAATATAATATGAAATGGAATTCTTACATAAAAATGTCACTTAGGAATTAGTCAAACCACCATAAGGGGAAAAGATAGTTCATTGCAAATGGGTCTTAAAAGGAAGGATCCCTCTTTAGGAGACAAAGGAATCAAGTATAAGGCTTGCCTAGTTGTAACATAATACAATCAAGTACTAGGTGTGGATTTTATTAATGTTCTCTAACTTGTGGTAAAACATTGTTCCATTCAAAGGTTTTACTTGCACTGGTAGCCATATTTGACTTAGGGTTGGCATGGTTGGATGTCAAAATTACTTTTCTATATGGTGACCTAGAAAAGTATATTTTTATGCAGTAACCTGAGGGATCTATTATTGAAGACAAGAAATAATATGCTTACATATTGAAGAAATCCGTTTATGGTTTAAAACACTCTCCTAGACATTAGTATAAGTGATTTGACTTATTTATGACCACTTACGACTCTTCAAGGAGCATGTATGATAGTCGTGTTTTTTTTTTAGAAAATCAAGATATAAGCCTTCATTTATTTGCTCATATATATAGATGATATGCTCATTACAGTAAGAAATATATTTGATATAAACCAATTGAAAAATATGGTTAAATGATGAATTTGAGATGAAAGATATGGAAGCAATAAAGAAATTATTGGTATAGAGGTCTATAGAGACAAGAAAGCAAGGAAACTATTTCTAACTTAGAAAATTATTACGAGAGAGTCCTATATCGTTTCGGGGTGAAAAATGTTGCTTATTTCAAACTCCTAGCTGCTTTATCTCCTCAGGCAGATGATGAGATTAGTGATAGGGAACATTTCTTTATACAAGTGTAGTTACTAGTATATTGTATGTTATGACGTGCATAATTCCAAACATTTTATGTGTCATTAATATAGTTAGTAGATATATGCTAACCCTAGTTAAGTGTATTGTAGGAAGTGAAATTGATTTAAATATATTTGTGGGGTTCAGTTGATAATTATTTTTAATTTAGAAGTAAAGGAAGATTAGTTGGTTACATTAACTTATACTATGCTGGTGATCTTTACGAAAGGATATCACTTACTTGTTTTGTATTCTATTTAAGAAATTTTGTTATTAGTTGAAAGTCAACTTTATAAGCCATAAATGCTTTGTCTATAATAGAGGCAATTAAAGAGGCCACTTGATCATGAGGCTTATATGGTGAGCTTAGCTTGGAATCAGAGGTTACAACTATATGTCATGATCGTTAAAGTGCTATATATTTGATTAAAGATCAAATGTTTCATAGAAAAACAAAGCACATTAACATTAAGTACCACTTTTTTTCAAGATATTATTTCTTAAGAAAAAATTATAGTGGAAATTGATAATGAAGACAATCTAGCAAACATGTTGTAAAAGTATCTTTCAATAACCAAGCTCATTTATTACCTAGAATTAATGTTTATTTACAGCAATTGATGCCCTTAATTGGACTATAATTGGAAGGTGGAGTAAAGCAACTTCTAATAGTAATTTAAGCTAAGGTGGGGATTTGTGAAGTGGTTTTTCACCGATCACTACTTGGAGTCTAAGAGGAATAAATTTTTTCCACTCATATTATTGGCCATCAAGAATATTTAAAGACACTAATTTATCTTTGCAACTACCCAAGACATTCAAGATATAAAAGGCATATAAAATCAATTTTAAAATCATCCCTAAGAATTGTATACACCAATTAATACATGATATTTAAGTGTATATTACAACCTAGATTTGTAAGTATCTTAAGAGTTATGAGTGAGAGTGATATTTCCCTTTGTACTTACTGTCTTTTCTCTCTAATGAAATTTTACTCTTCCTCCTTTGCCTATGGATGTAGGCTTAAAGCCCAACTATATAAAATCTTGAGTTCAAGTCCTTTTTCCTGTTTTCCTTATTATTTTAATCATCTTAAATCACAACAACCTTTTTCTTTAAATATATGATTGGCCTTATTTTGCTTCTCATCTTTGAAGATCTTGTTTGATTTAAATAAAATTGCTTATTAAGTTTTTAATGGATCAACTTTTAGAGTGTGTTTGATACAGATGCTGAGCTATTAGTAGAAGATCTTGACAAAATATGGTGATTATTGCAAATCCTCACTAATTTAAGATTCCAAACTAGTTCCTTAATAAGGAGAGGATTACAAAGAGGGAAAATATTTCCAAATTGTGCCTAAGGTTTTGAACATGAATTGAGAGATGACCATAAGCACCTTAAAAAAATCAGGTTTTACTTTTGTTAGACAATTTATGGATAGGGATTGATTTATTTAGAAGAGGCCTCCATTTTATAATACATTGTTTGTTTTTTTTGTGTCTTTTAACATTTGTAGGAACCATTATGGTCTGGACAATATTCTAATAGTTTATCTCGAAGTGCAGTGTAATGTACAGAAACTAGAGTTAGTTCAAACACATTTTTTATTTCAGTGTATGGACTGAATAATGATCGATACCTGAGGCCTATGGGTAGAATCTGCAAAGTTGATGCTTTACTGTATGTATCAATACCAATCAGAATGTCTGAGCCTGGTAGATTGCTTCCAAGAACTTTAGTATAAACTGTACACTGAGGAAAGAAGTGAACGCCAATCCACCTTCTTGTTATTAACCTAATCTTGAATGTATTACCATCAGTAGCATTAAAATACTTATCATGAGAAGTTTATGCATCATATGATAAGATGTTGGGCTTCATGATCATACAACTGAATCTAGTATCTATAAATCTAATAGCCTTAATGGGCTTAATGTATTTATCTTGTTGAAATAACTAGATATGAACATAAGGTCGTTGTACTGGGATACGATCTATCTTTAGACAAGTTTGTTGTAACATGTAAAGTTAATCATATTCTGTAGAGGCAGATGACTGAGATGATTCTTCATCAGAAGATGATACTGAGATAGCAAACTTGGTATCATTGTCCTTTTGAGATTATTCCTTAATTAATTCCTCAAAGTCGTTATCAGAATAAATTGGCAGAATAGATTTGATCTGCTGTAACAAGTTGAGATCTTGCTTTGTTGCACGAGGATAGGAACAAGCAAAATGTCCTAGTTGTCCACAGAGAAAACATCGAGTAGGCTTCTGTCGATGTGAGGACTTTTTGAAGAACTGCATAAATCTGTGTTTAGTATTGTCGTTCTTCCTTTCGAAGGTTTGCTTCCAAGGCTTATAGCCTTCCTTCTTTCTGTGGATCTTTTACCTGTGCTGAATCATCTAAAACATGCAGATCTACTAATGGATTTAGCATATCTAAGCCAGCAATTCTTATTATGACTCCTACTCCTATATCCTATATGATGGCAAGGTCTTGAAGTAGGTTTGGTTGTAGCCTGTGCAGCTGGTTGAGCTGGTGTTGCTTCAGGTGTAGGTTCAGGCCTGAAGGGTGCAATCCCAATAGATTCTACTTCACTGATTTCAGATTCTTTAGTATATTAAGGCATAGTCATCAGAACATTAGATAACTCTGAAAGATCTGTAAATTGTGCTGAATCATCAAATGATGGTTTTGAAACAGGTTCCTATAATGACTCAAGGATTAACTCAGACAAGATTTATGAGCTTTCAGATGGTGTTGTAGAAACTTCAGATGTATTACTTTCCGCTTCAGTTTTCTCTAATTGAGAACTGGAATTGTCTGCAAGAGATTTAGTTGTTAGAGTTGTAAGGAACTCTGTCTGTTTAGCTTTGTCCTTCCCAAAAGAAGAGGTGGAAGGTTGAATTGGTGGTGGAGACTCTGGTGGTGTACCTATCTGTACTGGCTTGCTCCACTGTTCAGTAGGTTTAAAAGATGTATAAGAAGTTGATGCTTTTGGAATCTTTGAAGACTCAGAAACTCGAAGCTTAGGCATACGATCAAATGTAGACTTTGGCTTTGATAGTCGTTGTTTCTCTTGAGTTGTCTAAGGATGTATATACTGTCTAATCAAAGGATAATTGAATTTAAATACCTTTGAGTAGTTAGCTTCTTCCAGATACTTTTGATACATAGGAGATGGATATGTTGGTTGTGTAGTTGGAAAATCCAAAGAAGATGAGCCATAGATTGTCCTTGATTGTGTATAATGCATATCAGTTTCCATTTTTTGCACAATTCCTTGTATCTCACAAACTTTGAAGTCGAAGTATGGCCCTATATAATGGGCAAAGATGTATTATTTGAGTTCAGCATCAAGACACAAAATCTGGTCTTTGTAAGGCCGATACATCATTTGTATCTGTTCTGAAATAGAATCGACTTTCTTATGAGTAGCAATGTTTTGTTAACTAATTCCATCCAACTTGGAATCAATTCTTCTTAGAACTTTATTCTGTGCTACTATGTTAGATGTCTGCCAGTTGAGAACTTCATCAGTTGGATTTGATGCAAGTGTTCCTTATGAAGTTATTCCTGATGCTCTAATGTAAGGGTTATAGACAACCCGCTATGTCTCATCAGTACTCTTGGATAGTTAAGGAAAGTCATCCTCATATGGCCTTACCATTATACAAGGTATAGGAGTAGGAGTCATAATAGGAATTGCTGGCTTAGATCTGCTAGGTTCATCAGTAGATCTGCATGTTGTAGATGATCTGAACATCTCTCTAAGAGACTTTGGTCTGGATCTTTCTATCATCAGTAGACCATTTGGATCGTTTTGATCTGGATCACTGCCAAGAGGGTGATAGTCACGAGAAGGTAAGCACCGAGCTTTGGGCTTTGATTTCTTCTTCCTTCTCCATTGATATCTTGGATCATCATCATCACTATCTGACTTATGGTTGAGACAGATTTCACAGTCTGGTTCGCACATGGATAGGTTGAAGTCCCATACAAAATGTCTACGATGATGACTGACATAAACTAGATCTCTGTTAGATTTAAAGTAATGAACATGAGGACCATATTTACGTTTCGTATGATAATATACGGGCTGGATCTTAAGGCTTATTGCCCTAGATGATAGATCAGGCTGTTCAGTGGACTGGATCATCAATATTGCTCCTGATGTTGATGGACCAGGAGTGTTGTCGCTGGGTCATGCATAGATGGACTTAATAGTACCATCTCTCAAAGTCTTCAAAATCGGAGGAGTCGTTGTATGAAAAGAATGTAGATGAAGTGCGTGGAATACCTTCTAGTAGTTGGTAATCCATTCTGTTGGTATCAATTTTTCAAGCTCCTGTGAAGGTAACTGCTTTGGGATCTGGATGATAGTAGTCTGATCATTTGATCGATCAACAACCATATAAAGGGCATCCGAAGTAGAATTTAGAAAGTTTAAATCCAAAGAATGATGTTGTACATGATAGATCATCTGGTGATTTAAAGTAGCCATGATGGCTATAGGATCTTGATCTACTTCAGTGATCTGGATCTGAACTTGTAGGCGTTCAGACAAAGTAGGATCATCCAACCTGTAGTTGAAATCATATGCTATAGTCAAGATGACACTTCCGTTGTTGAGAGTAATCAGCAAGGTACCAATAAGGACATTCTGGTACGTTATGTAGGCAGTTTCAAACAGAGATATCCTGGTTGTCGCAGGTATTCCCTTTCTTCCATAAAGAGTAAAAATAAGTCGTATAGCTCCAATATGAAGATATGTATGATTTTGTTCCCTCCATAAGGTGATCAGCTCCTTAGGGATTTTAAGCTTTACATAATGTTTTGCAGTTGTAAATCTGAGACCACACTGTTCCAATCTAGAACTCTGGATGATTTTTTTCACACGAGGTCTAGAAGTAGACAAAATACCACGAATACTTTTTGTCCAAGAACGGTCACGAGAATATTTACTGTACAAACTCAACAAAAGTAAAAAAAGACTCACAAACATGATTTTCTATAGGCACATGAGTAATTTGTACTAAATTTTCGATTTTGTTGAATAATATATGCTTCATACTAGAAGGTAAAAAAGACAGACAAAGTTGAAGATAAATGAACAAGGTCGGAAGACAATGTTTCCATAATTTCTTATAAGCTCTCTCCTTACTTACTTCAAATGAACAACAAGAGTCAATATTACCAACTCTGACAAGATGCGAAGGTTTGGTATGTTTCCAAAGCTAACCACAAAGCGTATGTGGAAAACTCTATGTAGCAACGAAGATTAACAGGGACATGGTTTAGAAAACCAAGGGGCAACAGTATACCAAAATATACCGGGCTAGAACAAAAGTCCTGGCTCTGATACCACTCAGGGATTAACTGAGACAAGATTTCAATATACTGAAGAACCTGGAATCAGTGAAGCAGAATCTGTTGGGACTGAACCCTTCAAACCTAAACTTACACCTCAAGTAACACCAGCTCAGCTAGCTATATAGGCAACAACCAAGCCTACTTTAGGACCTTGGTTTACATTCGATGATCTACCCCCAAAGAAATGGAGGGATAGACTACATGAATTCGGTGCACGGATTGATCTACAAATGACCAGACCCAAGCATCACTTGCTAGATATTTTGTCTGAATTCACATCTAGATTCACTAGTACTTTGCGAGAATGGTGGCAAAGTATATTTGACTATCAATGTCTTCAATACATAGAAGTATCAACTGCTCGAGCATTGCTCAGTGTAATTCACAAAGAATTCATTGGTGACTTCCAGTTGATTGATAAACAAATCCGTCAGAAGTACTTTGCTATGAAATGCTATTCTCTTGATAAGCGTGATATCCAAAAGCATTACAAATGCATAACGGAAAGGTATCATATTTTGAATAGATGGAATGATATTAATCTTCGATATGCTTTTATATCATCCCTTCCAGATAAACTGTAGACAGAACTACAAAGGACCATAGTTTCTCTACAACGATAAAAAGACTTGTGAGTGTCATAGTAAGAAGAAAGCTCATTCTTCTCAAGCCTACCAAAGGAGAAAGATCCATAGAAAGAAGGAAGGCTATAAGCCTTAGATGCAAACCTTCAAAAGGAAGAACGACAGTACTAAACACAGATTCATACGATTCTTCAAAAAATCCTCACATCAACAGAAGCCTACTCGTTGTTTTCTCTGTGGACAACCAAGACATTTTGCTTGTTCCTGTCCTTGTGCAACAAAGAAAGATTTCAAGTTGTTACAGTAGATCAAATCTATTCTGCCAATTCATTCTGATAACAACTTTGAGGAATTAATTGAGGAACAATCTCAAGAGGACAATGATACCAAGTTTGTTATCTCAGTATCATCTTCTGATGAAGAATCATCTTAGTCATCTGCCTCTACAGACGATGATTCACTCTACATGTTACAGCAAACTTGTCTAAAGATAGATCGTACCCCAATACAATGATCTTATGTTCGTATCCAGTTGCTTCAACAAGATAAATACGATAAGCCCATTAAGGCTATTGGATTTATGGATACTAGATCCAGTCGTACAATCATGAAGCCCAACATCTTATCATCTGACGTATGGACTTCTCATAATGAGTATCTTACTGCTTTTGATGGTAATACATTTAAGATTGGATTGATAACAAGAAGGCGGATTGACATTCGCTTCTTTCTTCAGTGTATAGTTTGAACTAAAGGTCTTGGAAGCAATCTACCAGGCCCAGACATTCTGATTGGTATGGATACATACAGTAAAGCATCACCTTTGCAGATCCTACCCAAAGGCCTCAAGTATCGATCATTATTCAACCCATACACTGAAATAAAAAATGTGTTTGAACTAACCCAGGTTCCTGCACATTACACTACGCTTCGAGATAAACTGTTGGAATACTGTCCAGATTCCCATGCACAGTTTACTCACCCATATCCTCTGTGGAAAAATGTTGACTTTTTCATAAGTCTACCATTTAAGAAAAATGAGGATATTAATGCTACCAAAGCCACACATCCAAGTATAAACCCTGATGATTTGAAGCTCGCACTTGATGAGTGTGCAATCCTTTTGAAGCAAGGACTTATCGAGCCCACAAAGTCCGATTGGGCTTATTAAGCATTTTATGTCAACAATCGTTCAGAGCAAAAACGTGGAAAGAAAAGTTAGTCATTGACTACAATCTTTGAATGCTTTCTTGCAGGATGACAAGTTTCCTTTACCCAAGATAAGTACTCAAGTACTCTTTCTTAAAGAAACTGTTATCTTCTAAAAGTTTGATCTTCAAGTAGGATTTTGGCAATGGGGTATTCACCCAGAAAAAAGACATAAGACTACATTCTGCATTCCCAACGTACAATACCAATGGACTGTTATGTCATTTGGACTTAAAGTTGCTCCATCACTATTTCAGAAATCCATTACAAAAATCTATAAGCCTATCCTCAACAGTGCACTGATCTACATTAACGACCCTTATTGTTCTCAAAGAGCCATGAGGAACATACAGCCCTTTTGCAAAGATTTTTGGATCTCACTCAACAGTATGGCATTATACTTTCGGCCTCGAAAAGCATTATTGGCACTACAGAAATTGAATTCTTGGGTATGGAATTCAAAGATGAATTTTACCAGCCAGGTTCACATATTGCAAAGGAATTATTGCAATTTTCAGATGAAAATCTCATTGTGAAGCAGATTCAGCAATTCCTTGGAATTGTTAATTACATTCAAGATTTCATTCCACATGCGACTGCTTATACTTCAAGCTTATCCAAGCTTTTGAAAAAGAATCCACCATCTTGGACAAAGGAACAAACAGAAGTTGTTAAGCATCT
>JAOQMP010000005.1:12326968-12339006 GCA_027563575.1 Erythroxylum pedicellare
TTATGCACGGATAATTGATAACTCTTAAAATTATGCATTTATAACAAGATCATAAAACTGAAATTTTTTACAAAAATTTCTTGCCTCCTATTATTGACAAAATATAAAATACTGTAGGAAATTCAATCTATTTTATCGACGGAAGTACTAACACCGTCGGTAACGTAGATTCATTTATTGATGGTATTATGTATATCGTTGGTAAATATGTGTACTTCTGCAATTTTATAAATTCATTGTATCGACGGAATTTAACCGCTGGTAAATTATACGTGTATTTGTGACGGTATTTATATTATGTCGGTAAATATGATGACGTTTCTTATCCATTACCTTCGGTTTACTGACGGAAAGGCATTCATTGCTACATATTACCGACGGTTATGCCCTTTACTTTTTTCCGTTCGTATAAATTACCGACGGAATATCGCCCGTTGGTAATATATTGTGGGTCGTTGGTAAATTACCGACGAAACAACACATAAAATATCCGCCGGTAACTTTAGCTACGATCATTTTAATGACGATTTCGTCCATTTTTTATTTTGATCTGTAATTTATGTTACCGACGGAAATCGACCGTTTACCGACGGACAGATTTCTTGTAGTGATATGACGTTACTAGAAATTACTGAAGACTTAACCCTTAATAGAAAACTTTAATGAAATATGATACAAGTAGAGGACCTTACATAGAGAGGTCATTCTCTTTCCCTAGACCTTTTGAACTTTGTTTTTTCCGATTCTTGTGCCTTTTAATTAGCCTAAAGACTTTTGTTTGTAGTAATTGCTCCTTCAGTTATTTTATTTATTTAATATTCAATATTTCTCTTTTCCAATTGCTTGTTTGTTCTATTTACTTATTTATTTTCTTTTTTGATTACTTATTTTTATCTTTATCCTTTTGTTTTTGATTTTATGCAGTTATTTATTTATGTATTTGTTTATTGGTTTCTTCTAAGTATTTTTAAAAACCTTTTATCTTGTGAATCTATCGGAAACCATATCTCTATTAACTAGGGATAAACTTGTGCGCTTTTGGACCTTTATAAATCTTGCATTTTAGTGGGATTTCTACTGGAACATTATTGTTGTTGGTAACTAATATTTATATCAAATTAACATTAGCTCCACTAACTTTAAAAGGTTGTCTACTAAAATTTGAAGAATGTGGTTAAGACAAAATTGACGTTATTGTTAAATCTTTATTAGGCCTAGTCAATTATCCAATATTGACATATTATCAATTAGCAGTTATTGATAAACACATAAATTACGAATTTATATTAAATAACAAACCTCAGCTCCATCTTAATTAGAGGGAAGTGGAGCAGACTTGCACATTTTCTTGTTATGATCACTTTTGCCACCTTTGTCACACAATTAGAATTACTCCTTCTGTGATAGCTTATGAGGATTCTTCACTTGGTTTGATTCATCTTTTATCTTTTCGCCTATTCTTCTTAGGCTACCAAGCATAACTCTTTCCAAAGGTAGATATATTTTCTTATGGGTATTTGGTGAATAGAATTTTTGTCCTTTAATTGGTTGCAAGACATTCTCATAAAATTTCATGAACCTCCCTATATGATAACACTCATCTACATATGCTTCTAGTTGTTTTTTGGTATATGATAACACTCATCTACATATGCTTCTAGTTGTTTTTTGGCATGAAAATGACACTAATTACATGACTACAAAGATACATGTAGAGTTTTTATGCTTTACAACTACAAATCTACCCTTTCCTTAATGGACACCATATGTGTCATCTCCATTAGTCATTCAATACTTCTTGTATTCATTTCAAATAATTATCCGGTGCTACTTCCCCTTTCTATCTCCTAGTTTGCTCCTTAAGGTCAAAGTGTCTATTTATTAACATAGTTCTAACAGCCTCTAACATACTAATGATAGGGCAATATCTTACCATTAAGATTCAGGAGTCAAATGTTTTGCTCATGTTATTTTCTAAAATTAAACATTTGGACTCAATGATTTAAAAAGTCTTGCTCTTATGTTTTCTTCAAATATACATGCTGGTAGAACTTAGTTTAATTTAATGAGCCGATTATCAAATTCTTATGGGAATGTTGCCCAAGCACAATTTCATAATGTTTTCCTTCCATTCTCCCACTAAGCTGTGATATAAAATTCGAGCAAATTATAGGGGGATATACTAATTAATAAAAAGAAGAACACTATATATGTAAATTGACCATCAAAAGCTCTTCGCGGTACACGTTCATTCACGCTATATGCCATAACAAATACATATGGCAGCTTCAGCTCTCGACAGTCGACACTCATTTCAACCGCGGTCAGATTTACCGCCCAAATGGAGAGACCCGCAGAAAATTCAAAGCCCAACTTCCCTCACTGGTACTCACCTGAAACAGGGATCTGTAGCAGCTTACACAGCTCCAGGACTTTACCCGACGATCCTTTTCTTGATGCTGTTTCATTCATTTTTTCGCATAAACACGACGGTGTCACTGCATTCATTGATTCCTCATCTGGATCTTCGATTTCTTACTTAAAACTCTTACCTTTGGTTAAATCCGTTGCCTCTGGTCTCCACAACGAGGGCATCAGGCAAGGTGATGTTGTTTTGCTTTTGTTGCCCAATTCCATTTATTTTCCTCTTGTTTTCTTGGGTGTTCTCTACCTAGGTGCAGTTGTTTCTACCATGTATCCACTATGTAGTGCACAAGAAATCAAGAAACGGATTGTCGATTGCAAAGCACGTATTGCTTTTACCGTGTCCGAGAATTTTGCTAAATTACAGTCTTTGGGGATACCTTTCATTGGTGTACCGGAAAATGGGAATTTGAATGTGAAAACCGATGGTTTTGAAACTTTTAATATGCTACTGAACGATTTCACCGACTTGGCTTTGAGGCCTGTCATTAGGCAGCAAGATACGGCTGCAATAATGTATTCATCAGGGACAACTGGTGCTAGTAAAGGGGTTGTTATTACGCACGGGAATTTTATATCTATGGTTGAGCTGTTTGTAAGGTTTGAAGCTTCACAATATCCGTACCCGAGTGCCAAGAATGTTTATTTAGCTGTTCTGCCGATGTTTCATATCTATGGCCTGTCACTTTTCGTGATGGGGTTGCTGTCGCTAGGATCAAGTATTGTTGTTATGAGAAAATTTGACATTGAGGAGACGGTAAAGGTAATTGATGAGTATAAAATAACTCACTTTCCGGTTGTTCCACCAATTCTGACTGCCTTAACAAGGAAAGCAAAGGATGTTTGTGGAAATAGCTTGAAGACTTTAAAGCAGGTGTCCTGTGGGGCAGCTCCTTTGTCTGGAAAAGCCATAGAGCATTTTTTGGAGTCTTTCCCTGATGTCGATTTGATTCAGGTATACATTCAATATTGACATTGACCTTTAAGTGGGCAGCTTCAATGGGCAATACTATGCAGTCTCAATTTTTTTTTTCAAAATCTTTTTAACTTTTTCTTTAGGATGGTAATTAAAGTTTCCACTCAGAATGTGGGAATCAAGCGTCCATGGGCACACTTCCATGCGTACAAGATTCAGGATATAACAATGAAAGTTTTTGAAGTTGGAATCGTATACAGAAATGTTAGGTTTCTGTTAGTAGTTGGTTTAATTTTTAAAAATAGTGACATTTGTGCTATTGTAAAGACTTGATTGTTCTGACTTGCCTATCTGGCTGGATCTGGAGGGTCCTATCAGTTTTGGAATATCACGCCATGGATTTATCTTTTCCATAGGGCTATGGAATGACTGAATCAACTGCAGTTGGAACTCGTGGCTTCAATACCAAAACTTTTCGGAAGCATTCCTCCCTAGGACTTCTGGCTCCAAATACAGAAGCCAAAATTATGGATTGTGTTACTGGTTCATTTCTCCCTCCTGGAAGAATTGGCGAGCTATATATACGAGGATCTGGTGTCATGAAAGGTAATAAATTGCATGGCCTTGTTGGGTGCAGTAATAAATTTCCAACATTCTTTCCACTTCAATGGGTAATATGATTTTGTGTTGGGGCAAAGTCAAAGGTACTTCTTTTGCATAAGCGTCTGTATTACTTGCAATTGACAAGGTAAAAATTTTGTATATACTGAACTTTTCGGTCAGATGTAGCTCATGTTGTTCCCTCACTCGTCCATTCCACAGCAATGTCAACCTGGTGCTTCATATTGAAGCAATTGGTTAAGTATGGGAATTCTATCTCCACTGCATATAGATGGGTGTACAGAAGGCACTCAAGAAGTTGGCATGGCCAACACATACAAATTAAATCATGGAAGTCCTGAAACTAAGTCCATAGTTGAGATTTGTAATTGCTCCATGAACTATATGAACTGCTAATAACTGGTTGAATGGAATTGTTGGGTTAGAGCTTCTGACCATAAAATGATTGTTACTGCTGGAGCATGAGATAAGAAATAAGTAATTTAAGTGGTGTTTATCAATTTGGTTGGTTTGATTTGTGATTGAAACTTCACAAAGATTTACACTTATAGCCACGGGAATCATGGTAAAAAACGAATTTCACCTAAGATAGCTCATGCTAAAGTCACTCCTTATTACAGAAAGCCCTTTATTTTAATCTTGTTCGAAGTTTCGAAGTCAACTTTTCCTTGTCCAGGCTATTTTAATGATGTTAAGGCAACTGCATTAGCGATTGACAGAGAAGGTTGGCTACATACTGGGGACATCTGTTATGTAGATAATGATGGCTATTTCTATATAGTAGATCGGTTGAAGGAGATAATCAAGTGTAAGGGATTTCAGGTAATGATTTCACCTTCAGCATTATAATTTTGAAAC
Source organism: Erythroxylum pedicellare (assembly GCA_027563575.1). Lineage (NCBI taxonomy): Eukaryota > Viridiplantae > Streptophyta > Magnoliopsida > Malpighiales > Erythroxylaceae > Erythroxylum > Erythroxylum pedicellare. The sequence goes on from JAOQMP010000005.1 coordinate 12,331,788, forward strand.
ACTTTCATTCTGTTTCAATATGGAAGGTAATCAAAATGAGTCCATGTCAATACAAATAATTTTTAGGTGCTGTTATTAACTTGCATGAATTGACTACTCATAAATTTGAAAAGCTCCCTACGGAGAGAATTTGGGAAATTTATGAATCTACACGTCTCTTTCAAGTGATTGGCATTCACTAATTGTATCAAATATATTTCCTAAGAATGCCAGATCTATTGGTTTGTGATTAATAATGTGATGTTCTTACAGATTGCTCCTGCTGATTTAGAAGCAGTTCTGAGTTCCCATCCTGAGATATTTGATGTTGCAATAACAGCGTAAGTGTGAACCTTGTTATATTTCCATATTGATTGGACAGTAGTTGAATCTGGTTGCATCGGATTAGATTATCATTCCCCATAATTTTCAAAGGACAATACCATGTAGCAATACAATGGGATTGCTATGTCATAATCCCACCAGACACTGAAGATGTTATCTTCATACTTTTGCTCATGGATTTGAAGATAAATTTTTGGTTTGCATACATCTAAAAGGTGACTTTGCAGATACTATTATTCTTGTTTGTGTCAAATATATTGAATTACATCCCCTAATTTTCAAGTGTCCTCTAATGGCTACATATGACTTTCACAAAATAATCGACGAAATATTAGTATATTGTAGTGCTGCTGATGAAGAATATGATGAGATACCAGTGGCGTTTGTTGTTAAGAGGCACGAGAGTACGCTGACAGAGGAAGAAGTCATTGACTACGTAACTAAGCAGGTGTCTATTCCTAACTCAGACTGATGTTTTGGTGCACAGAGAATCGGACATATGGCCAGCTGCAGCTGCATGACTCAGCACTCTTAGCTTCATACCATCTGTTAGGATTTTGTGTATGCTTATGGTGAACAACATAGTTTTCTTATGACTCCTTTTCTTTTTTCAGGTTGCACCTTACAAGAAGGTAAGAAAGGTGGTGTTTACAACATCAATACCAAGGTCTGCGGCTGGAAAGATTCTCCGGAGGGAACTCAGGAACTCCTTGACTTCTAGACTATAATGTTGATTCTAAAGCGGGGCCTAAGATTTGTGTGCATTAGGTGCAATAACATGCAAGGCTTGCTAGGTTTAAGCTTTAGATGGGATCTTTGTTTTCTTTTTCACTTTATCATTATCGTGTGTTGACCTAGCTTCGATCTCATGGTGATTGATAGAAGCAGGTGATGATTCATCAGAATACTAATTTTTATAATCAGATGGCTGCAAATGGCAGTAATAGGGAAGGTTATTTGGTTCCAACGCCGGGATTGTTTGCTAACGTTCTTTGTAGCATCGGGTGAGGGTAACGAACAAAAATTTTGGGTTTGAAGAAAAGATATAGTTACTATACGATATTTGATCATCTATGTAGGATGGCCTGCAAGAGTAACGTCTTGAGAAACCTCCTAACTTGTTACGGAGGCTATATTTATACAAATCCGAGCAGGTAGCTTGTATGAAATCAAGCTTTCCTTAGCAGCTAACATTTCATGTAACAAAAGAACCTAGTTCTATTATATTCAGAGCATAAGAGCTGGCGAGAGTTCTAAGCGAAACTTGTTTCAAGCTATTAGACATCTTCTTTTTGTCTTTTATTATTTCTCTCTTGTACCAAATTCCACCACTTTGAGCAGAACCAGAGCACTTGTCACCCCTGCGCATATTGTCACTACTGCTTACGTTTAAGTGTAAATTTATGCTTTATGATTGATTTTTAAGGTATTATTTATTTATTCATAAAATAAATTTATAGGATAGATATAAAATAAATCATTTTTTTATATCTTGATTCTTACGAGTTATAATGAAAGTATTCCAATTTTCAGTTTTTAACATTATTTTTGAGATAAATCTCTATTTCAATTTTCTTTAACAAAAATTATTTTGCCTGACGTTTTCCATTAAAAATTTTAATAATTTCTATTTGAAATGACCTCTAAAGTCCATGCTTTTGTGCTCTAGCTTTTCTGCTATTTCTTGGTAAATTTCTATTACAACAATCAAAGCATCATGTGAGAGTGGGAGTGAAGGCCTTTGGTTTTGGCAAGAGTTAATGATTGCATTCGTTTCTTTAAAAATTGAAATCCTCAATAGGTATTGTATTAATTTAGGAGAGCTTTAAGAAAGGGTCGTTAATTCTAACCCTTAAATGATGGCGATATTACGGAAGATGGGTATAAGGTTGAAGGAAAATTTTGTTCAATCCATCTAACGTATCCAATATGACATGACATTAGTAAGAATTAGCAACAGCCATCAATTTTAAGATAAACGTGTCTGGATTTTTAAAGGCAGTGTTAAAAATGAAGGATTGTTTTTTTATTATTTATTTATAAAATCTATGGTGGTCACTATACTTAAAATAATTTAATCATAATATACTTTATAAATAAAATCATAATTATGTATTATTCTTAATTATTTCTAATTATTATTCTATTAAATTTAAAAATGAATAATATGAAAAGATTAATACATGTTATTTTTATTTAAAAAGTAATCAATTTCGTAGATTAAAATACGGTGATACTTAAATAAATACATGAATATTTATAAGAGAACAAGTTGTCTAATCGAAACATTATATAATAAAAAGATTGAATTGTAAAATAAATTATGCATAAAAATAATATTCAAAATCATTTTAATATTTCTAATTTTAGAATGGTCATAATAAATTCAACGTTGTATAACTAGAAATTTAAAAAATAAAAATTTAGTTTATTTAATTTCAAATTTAATTTGAGATTATAATTTATATTTATTGTCAACATAATTAAAAACTTAATAAATCACAGCATACTAGTTAATGTGATTATTCAGACATAAGGTGATCATGTCCCAATTTCCCAAAATGTTAACAAACAATACAAAGCTGTCAAAATGGCTCCGTTGTTAAATTGCTGACGCAGAAGTGTAAGGACTGGAAATACTGTAATGAAGTCACTCGGGTTACCAATCTTGTATAAATCTTTTTTAACAGGAATTCATTTCTGCTTTTCATTCTCTACATTATAAAGCATCTCATCGTGAGATACAGAGTGTTTCTCATTCTGACGAGTAATTGCCTAACACCCAGTCCAGTTCAATCATCGAAAGAACAGTGGAAAAAAGAATTAATAGAAAGGAACTATTTAGGCCAATGATTGAAGCAGTTCATATCATTATTAGGCTTTTGTGGCCTCAACTGGGGTTTTGCCCTTGCTGGCAACGATTTGCTCAAAAAGATCTCTTATTTTCAATCCAATGATCGTTTGGAAGAGACCTGTTCCATTGTTACTTCCGGGGAAATCAGCATTCTTCAGCATTTGTTGGGTCACTTCTCCATAGAACTTGGTGGAGATGTTGCTCAAGTGGCTCTCTACATAGATTAGCTCATCTAATCTATCAAACTGTCCATCCATCTCCAAAACAGATACCTGAAATAACAAACAGAACAAGCAAACTATTAGTATCAATCAAACTTACCAAAACAGCAGAATTTGAGCTAGTTTTTTGGAGGGGCCAAGAAAAGAGAAAGCATAGAGTGTATTTTAATTTGAAAACTTGTTCAACTTTGCTCCAATGGCTTCATGAAATTAGATAAAAGGTACCATACGTAAAATTTTAACAAGATACCTCATGGCCATAGTAAGTGTCGGGTCCGTAGGAGAACTTGATGCCAGGATAAGAGCAATTGAGCTTCCTACCACATGGTATCCATGAAATGGTTGACCCTTCATCAAACAGATAAACAGGGCTAAAGAACTGCACTCCTTCTCTCATTATCAACCTAACTCTCAGGATCTTCCCCTCATTGTCTTCTGGAATGAGTTGAGTTGGCAGAACTTCAATCACAGCATCAGCATATTGCTTTTGTGGATCTGAAACCAGGACAAATCAAGGCACTCTATATTACACTGTTCTGTTAAACAGGCAGATAAAACTGTTGCATTTTCTACTAGGATTTTGAAGACAATTTGAAATGATGACCATTTGAAGATGAAAAACAATAATCTGTACGAAGTTATGAACATTCGAAAACAGCCTCTCTATCTGATAGGGATAAAGCTACATATTATTTGAACTCTCCAGACCCTACATTTCAGCGAGACTCTCCCTAGATGTTGTTGTTGTTTTAAATTTATGACTGTTCAAGAATTCGAATAACAAAAACATTGGAAATGTCACAGTAAAAGAGCAGCTTCGGTGTTGAATAAGGAACTAAATATCAACCTCAACCCATTTCAAGTATGGAGAAGGTTACACACTGTCCATGAACAATCAAGTAATCACACAATACTGTGATTATTTGAAGCATACCAATATAAGCATCAAAATCTGGCTTGCGAGCTTCAATGCTAGCTTTAATGCTTTCAAGGCTGTGTCCTCGCTCTGCCATGTCTCTCTGTATATATGTTTGAACATGCTTAGTTCACATAAACAGTAATAAATCACAATCCATGACTTGAATGTTCTGAAAGAGGTTGGCGTAGAGGGATCACCTGAATCTTCCATGCAAATTTAACTTCACTACTGATGTCCAAGTAAATGCTGAAGTCCAATAGTTTCCTTACACGCTCATCAAACCTACATATTTTGAACAGTGGAAACCAAATGAAATCATCACATATTAACCACAAAACAGAAGTACGAATTCATGAATATGGTCCTCTTTCTTCAATCTATTGGTTTAATAGAACGCGACAAAGAACTAGTTTTGTTATGGACCAAAAGCGTCCGTGGACTGAAGAACTTGGTTTAACCTTATAAGCATTCTGCTTCTCTCCGCGTATATACTTCTACGGGGCAGCTGTTCTTATACTTTCTATGGCCCCTGTACATAATTGCGTCTCTTATGCACATACGTGTCACGTAAATAGTATGTGAAACCGTCAATTTCCACAAATTATAAAGAGATTACAAGGTTCCACAAGCATGCGTATGGTAGAGACTAAAGAGAAATGATATCCTGCACTTACATTGGGTGCAGACCTTCAATGACAAGAATCTTAGGAGGCTTAATGTGCTCAGGAGGATCCAAAAGACCAGTGACATGATTGTAAATAGGTTTCTCAACAGCAATTCCATCTTTAAGAGCCTTCACTTGCTCATACATGAGATTAAAATCGTTAGCTCTTGGGTCAAGAGCAGTGACACCCATTTCCTTCCTTCCAGTCCTATCAAGGGAGTGATAATCATCCAAGCATATGACAGTAGTGGTGTCACTTATGAGAGTGTTTGAGTCTGGGTTGCCACCTTTTGGTGATTCTGCTGCTCCACCAAAAACACTGGTCAACCTCCTCATGAAAGTGCTCTTACCACAACCAGAGTCTGCTGCAAGACCAATCACCACGGTATCTGCTAAGCAGGTAATGACACTGCTGCCACACCTCCTGTTGGTTTTCTTGCCACCGCTATAGAACACTAGATGGTTCTGAGAGAAACCCAATTGGGGCTTCGTTGGTGTGGAGACATAGCATGTTGAATTCAAGGAGGGGGTTGTGTAGACTGTGCGAACAGCAGCCATTGGTATGGTAGACCAAAGAACAAAGCCTCAGCTTCTAGTTCAGCATGGGTAAAGATGGCATTTCGTCTAATATTTTGTTGAATTGAAAATTAGAAAAGAGATGGAATTGACGATGAGGTGATGCCACTTTGTGATGGAGAGAGGCATGGAGACGCTTGCTTGGTTGTTATTTATTGCAGTTTGGATATTTGGAAGAGAGAAAATTTGAGGATGAGAGGTTTAGTGGTACACAGATTTATTTTTCGGTGTGTAAAAAACGAGTTTTCATCTGTTTAAAAAGTCTGGTAGTTTGTCAAGCCCAAAAGGCACCGCACACCAGGTTTGGACTTGGGTGGGACTCGTACAGTTTACTTCTAGATGACCTTAACAAAATCGGCTGCTCGCCGGACGCCGCTTCATATGCTACTATACAGTATACACCAATGGTTTTAATATGCTACTATACAGTATATACAAATGGTTTTAAAACTAGATCGCACCGATCATTTAATAGAGAAAAGTAAGAACCAACCTGCTGTCTAGTTGACTTGTGTAGAAATAAAAATACCGTAAGTCATCATCTTCTTCAGGTCTTTGACTTGGACTTTTCAGTAACTTCAACCCTTTTTCAATCTTAGTCTCCGCCTCCAGTTAAACTTTAATTTCTTATAATTGTAGTTTTGTTCAATCTTTTTAACCAACCTTATGAAAATCGTACCGTACCGGCCGAAAATCGGTACCAATATAGATAAAGATATTCCGGGGATCAATTCTGGTGGGTACCGGCCGTTTTTGGTCGGCACAGGCCGGTGCCAAGGATCTAGTATTTTCCGGACCATTCCGCAAAAATTTAAATTCTCCAGGGACCATTTTGTAAAAAACAAAAATTAAACCTAAAAAAATCTATCCCAGACCTTCCGGAGTCTTCTTCTCTCTTCTTCGGTTTCTCCTTCTTCTCGACGCACGCACGCCGCTGCTCCTCCCTTCTTCGATCTCTCTCTCGGTGTCTCGCCGTCGACGTCGTCTCCAGTCCTCCTTCTTCGAGTCTTCGACGAATGGTTTGCTCTCCCTTCGAGTCTTTGACGATTCGACCTCCCTCACCTCAGCTCGCTCCTCCTCCTCGCCGGCTTCAGCCTTCTCCTTTGTCCTCCTCGAGTCTTCGACGCACCACACGACGGCACGACTACCTCAGCTCAGCCGGAGCACACGACCCAATATCGACCCAGATTGGCACCGAAGACCAGATTGTTTTTAGGGTGTATGTTTTTTATTTTTGTTTCATTTTTCATGCATTTTGAAAATGATTACTTCTGTAATTGTGTTAGTTGTTGGATTATGGTAGATTTGGGGTTAAAAATTGGTGTTATTGTGTTGGATTTGGGGAAAAATTTGGAAGTGGATTTCGGATGAAAATGAGAAATCTGAATGGAATGGAAATTTGGAAATTTGGATGTTGATTTCGGTTGATTTTTTTTGTCATTTGTGAGTTATGAAATTCAACCGAAATTGGAAATTTGGAATTGGATTTTGGCATTTTGCATTTTTGAATTAGAAGTGGATTGGAAATTAAATTTGAAATGGTGATTTATTGATTATTGAATGGTGGAAATTGGCTTGTGATTTATTATGGTATTAATATTGAATTGTTGAATTATTGATGAATGAGATTGAATTTGAGTTTGAGCAATTGAATTTGAGAT
>JAOQMP010000005.1:12340646-12378052 GCA_027563575.1 Erythroxylum pedicellare
GCATTTTTAGGGTTAGATTTTTTTTTTTGCAAAATGGTCCCTGGAGATTTAAGATTTAACGGAATCGTCCGGAAGTTTCCGATATCCTCAGTACTGGCCGGTACAGAACCGAAATTTGACACCGATACCACCTACACCCGTACCGGTATCGATTTTTGACCAGTACGGTAAGAAATTCATATTCGTGGGTTCAATACTTAGTTTTACAATCTTCCAAAAATATTTAATTATTCCTTATTTCTATTGAGTTTGAGTTTGAGGAAAATAAATGACCCATCTGTCATAGTTTGTAGTAGGTGGTGAAAATGGCTTAAATACTAATTATTAAAAGTTTGAGGTCCATTTGATAAAAGTTAAAGTTCAAAGGCTTAAATATAAAGTTAGTGAAATAAAATGAGTTTTTTTTTCTTCACTTTGTTAATATTCATTTGTCTCAAAATATGTTATTAAGTTACATTTATATTAATTTGATTTTAACAATTTAAATATTTCAATCTGTTTCTTATAGTTCTCCAGATTGAATTAGTACAAGAGACAAATGGACCAACGTCCTCTTTATCACTGTTTTCTAAATAGGATCACTGGATCCATTTCCACTTCTCAAACCACTCCCCCAACCGTCAGATTCCACAATGGAGCCGGACGTCAGCATCGAGACGTCCTCCATGATCCGCATCGCGGTGCTACCAATCGGCACGGTCCCACCCAACCTCCTGCGGGACTATTACTCCATGTTTCTGCGCCACCACACCATCCCTCTCTCCGCGATCAGCTCCTTCTACACCGAGCACCAGAAATCACCGTTCGCTCACCAGCCATGGGACACCGGTTCGCTCCGCTTCAAGTTCGTCCTCGGCGGCGCTCCGCCCAGCCCCTGGGAGGACTTCCAGTCCAACCGGAAGGTCCTCGCCGTCATAGGCGTTTGTCACTGCCCGTGCTCGCCGGATCTCGACTATGTCATCGATCAATTCGACGCCGCATGTAGAAGTTATTCTTCGGCTTTGGTTCATCGTTGCTTCGCTTTCTATCCCTGCGATTCTCAGGTAGGATAAATTTTGAGCTTTTTGTGATTGAACCTAAGCTTTTGGCTAACTGAAGATAAATTTGAATATTTTGTATCCCAGCTCGAAGATGGAGGTACTAAGGGAGAAAGCCTCAGGTTGTTTCCACCAGCTGACCGGCAAACGCAAGAGATCCACTTGCAGACTATGATGCAAGACATTGCGGCGTCGTTGTTGATGGAGTTTGAGAAATGGGTTCTTAAGGCGGAATCCGCCGGAACTATTCTTAAGACACCGTTAGATTCTCAAGCGAGTCTCAGCTCAGAGGAGGTTTATTCTTAGGTGTCTTGAGGATTATTGGTTCAGCATTTTTTATTCTTTTGATTACTGGAACATCTGTAGTGGGATTGTTCTTCGATGGATATTGTACTCAGCGACTTGGTGAAATTGCAGGTGATCAAGGCCAAAAAGCGGAGACTTGCACGGGCACAGAAGACAATTGGTGATTATTGTCTACTGGCAGGGTCACCTGTCGATGCTGATGCTCATTATTCTACTGCATTAGAGCTCGCAAGATTGACTGGCGATTTCTTTTGGTATGCTGGGGCACTGGAGGGTGGCGTTTGTGCACTGTTGGTATGTACATTTAGTTGAGTAAGATCATGTAATCTTTTGTAATTGGTTTTTGGTATTTCATAGCTACCAGGCAGTCACTGAGGAAGTCATTTTCTTGTGTCATCAGATAGGCAGAATGGGTCTAAGGGATGCAGCTTTAGAGGATGAAGTTAGGTATCGCTACAGCAGTGTGATATCACATTATAGGAAGTCATTTATGCAAGATAATGCTCAGAGGTATTTGTTGTTCCAGATTAGTTGATCAATTGTACATAGTGATGCTATTTCCTTATTTCCCTCTGGAAGAAACTGATTTTGATGTATATGTTGATCAGCATACTTCTGGCTCTGTATAAAATTTAGCTGTTAAGCAAACCTAATCCTGTCATCTAGTCTGTTTTCTTAGTGTTATTAAGTGGAGACATTTTCCCACCTGACATCTGTTAAAGACTGCTTAAATATTACTATTGTTGTAAACAACTATTCACCACCTAAGCACAGTTTATTTACAATGATTCTTGGTGCTATTTAAATCTTTGTATGGACCATAATGACCATTCTCAATTTATCCAAATTTCTCAATTATTGGTGCTAGTAGTGCTAGAAATGGTTAAATTATGTTCTAAGCTTCAAATAGAAACGGCTGAAGGGGAGATTCAACCATTATTTCACCTTTGAGACATCCCACCCCCACCCCACAAGGAAAAGATGAAAAGGATAAAGAGAACCGATTAATTTCTTATTTTTTTATATAACTGAGTTACTAGATATTGTCTTAGAGGATCCCCATCTCCCGTGGATAATGTTGACTGTTGATATTATGTTTTGTTTGCAGGGTCTCACCATTAAGCTTTGAACTTGAAGCTACATTGAAATTGGCTAGATTCCTTTGCAGGTAAGCTTTAGCACATGACATCTTTTTGGAGTGTCTATATTCACAAATGGGTTTGCCAGAATGGGCACTGTTAACTCCAACTGTATAGAGTTAGTCAAGTGTAAGGCTTTCTTCATTGGTTAGGTTGATGTGGTGAAAGACACTGAATTTACTTGTCTAGTTTTTTAAAAAAAAATTCTGGAAGAGGTTCAAAATTCTGTCTTTTTTTTTTTAATCCTTACATATCTTCTTAATTTGCTCAACTTATACATCTACATATTTCATGGACTACCATTCTTTTTAATGACTTAAAGTAGTTATATTTGGAAATGGCAGACTTACTGCTCTACTTCAGCCAAAACTTAATGATTGTAAATGGCAATTAGTCCTCCATATTATAATTTTTTCATATGTGGACATTCCTATATAGATTTTGCTTTGACAAAGAAGTGCTTGCTGCAATGTTCTCCATTTCGTTTTAGAAATGTACTTAAGAAGTGCATTGCCTAACAGCCACCTTTTTTCAGGAGAGAGCTGGCTAAAGAAGTGGTAGAGTTGCTGACTAGTGCTGCTGATGGTGCAAAATCTTTAATTGATGCCAATGATAGACTCATATTATATGTTGAAGTTGCTCGTTTGTTTGGTACTTTGGGTTATCAAAGGAAAGCAGCCTTTTTTTCTAGGCAGGTAGCTCAGTTGTATCTGCAACAAGATAATAGATTGGCTGCAATAAGTGCTCTGCAAGTTTTGGCAATGACCACTAAAGCATATCGCATCCAGAGCAGAGCATCACTATCCAATGTGAGTATTCAAGTTGTTAAAAAGTGTAAAGAATGGCTGTCTAATCATATCAACTGGAACTGCATCCCAAACTGATCATGTTTTGGTCATATGTGAAATAACTTTATCTGATGAGTTTGTCAGAAATTAAGCAAACAATGATTTCTTTCAATCCTTTGATTTTCCCTATGTGCTCTATCATGTAAGCAGACAGGAACAAATCACTCAGATATCGGGAAATTTCATCACCAGTCAGTGGTCTCCTTATTCGAGTCTCAATGGAGCATGTTGCAAATGGTTGTACTTAGGGAAATACTGTTGTCTGCTGTTCGTGCTGTTGATCCTCTGGCTGCATGGAGTGCTGCTGCCCGACTCATAAGATCATATTATCCCTTAATAACACCAGTAGGACAGAATGGTCTTGCCAGTGCACTTTCTAATGCAGCCGAGAGGCTGCCTTTAGGGACTCGATGTGCTGATCCTGCCTTACCATTTGTAAGGTACCTGCTTTCTTCATTATCTCCTCTGTAAATAATTTTCATTTTGTACTTTGTTTTCCTTTTGCTTTGGTTGCATGTGAATTTGTTAGTTTTCCTTGCTAATTCTAAGAATTATTTTTAGCTAAAATGTCGTTATTTGGGTTATCCATTGACAAGGAGAGTTAACCATCAACCATTACTTTTCACTTTAGTTGTATGAGTTTGTAATCTATTGCTAGCTACTTAATTCTGTCAGGTTGTATTCTTTTCCTCTTCATCATTCTCAAATGGACATTATAAAACGTAACCCTGCTAGAGAAGATTGGTGGGCTGGGTCTGCTCCTTCAGGGCCTTTCATTTATACACCTTTCAGCAAAGGTGAGCCAAATGACAGCAGCAAGCAGGAGTTAATTTGGATTGTTGGAGAACCAGTCCAGGTTCTGGTTGAGTTGGCAAACCCATGTGGCTTTGATTTAAGGGTTGATAGTATATACCTATCAGTGCATTCTGGAAATTTTGATGCATTTCCGGTTAGTGTAGATCTTCCACCTAATTCCTCAAAGGTGATCACCTTATCTGGAATCCCAACTTCAGTTGGACCAGTTGCAATTCCAGGGTGTATTGTTCACTGTTTTGGTGTGATTACGGAGCACCTTTTCAAGGATGTTGATAATCTTCTCCTTGGTGCAGCACAAGGACTTGTTCTTTCTGACCCTTTCAGATGCTGTGGCTCTGCTAAGTTGAAAAATGTATCTGTTCCAACTGTTTCTGTAGTACCACCGCTGCCTTTACTGGTTTCGCATGTTGTAGGTGGTGATGGTTCCATAGTGTTATATGAAGGCCAAATTCGTGACGTTTGGATTAGCCTGGCTAATGCAGGCACAGTCCCAGTTGAGCAGGCACATATTTCGCTCTCAGGGAAAAACCAAGATTCAATTGTGTCAATACCATATGGAACCCTGAATTCTGTGCTTCCATTGAAACCTGGTGCAGAGGTGATCCTTCCTGTCACCTTAAAGGCCTGGCAGCTTGGGCCAGTGGACACTGATCTTTCTTCTGGTAAGGGTGCCGCTGGAAGCTTGGGAAGGCAGCTGAAGGACACTAGTAGCCCTACCCTGTTGATTCACTATGCAGGTTTTTCGTAATAGTTATACTATTGCATCTCTCTCTCTCTGTTTGTCTGTATGCATGTTTATGTTGCTAGAATGGAAAAGTGTAATGGGAATTGAAATCTTTATCTTGCTCTTTAATTAGTTTTGCACATGTCCTATTGCGTCTCATAAAGTTAGTTGCACAATGAATTTGGAAGCTGAGGCAACATTATCATTTCTGCATTATGTGCCATGTCCCCTGTGGACAATAAAATCTGTGAACCCTTGTTCTATTAACAAAATAAAAAAGTGGGTTTGGAAATCTAATTGGCTTTTGGTTAGTAGCATCTTGGAATTGAATTTTATTATGGACTTGTAATTAATTCAGGTTTTGCATTTCAAACTCTGATAATATGCTTGTTTATATTCATTAAATTTGTTTTGGAAACTGTGCTTAGAACTAGAAATTTTGTTGTGAATCTACTTATCATGGCAGCTTGTTCATTTTTGTTTTCTATATTTTTGGATTATTCATGATGTTCTTATTGTTCATTCGCTTATTTTCATTTCTTTTCTTAACCTTTTCACAATTTCCTAGGTCCATTGACAGATTCCGGGGATCCACCAGCCAAAGGAACTACTGTGCCTCCTGGTAGACGCTTAGTAGTGCCCTTGCAGATATGTGTTTTGCAAGGTTTGTCTTTTGTAAAAGCACGCTTGCTTTCAATGGAAATACCTGCCCATATCGGTGAGAATCTTCCAAAACCAATTAATGTGGAGGATAGACTTTCTGTAGAATCTGTTAATTCCCAGGTAAAGATGGATCGATTGGTGAAAATTGATCCTTTCAGAGGAAGTTGGGGGCTTCGTTTTCTGGAATTAGAATTGTCAAATCCAACTGATGTCGTATTTGAAGTTAGCGTCTCCGTGCTGCTGGATAGCAATGAGGATAAACTTTCTGGTGATCAGGTTCCTACTGAATATAGTTGCCAAAAAACAAGAATTGATAGGGATTACTCTGCGAGGGTATTAATACCACTTGAGCATTTCAAGTTACCTATTCTTGATGGTTCCTTTTTCATGAAGGATTTTGAACCTGAGGGTGGTGCTATTGGCAGAAAGTTGAGCTTTTCAGAAAAGAATACCAAGGCTGAACTAAATGCTTCTATTAAGAACCTTATTTCCAGAATAAAGGTCAGATGGCAATCAGGTCGAAACAGCTCTGGGGAGTTGAATATTAAAGATGCAATACAGGCAGCACTCCAGACATCTGTTATGGATGTGTTGCTACCAGATCCATTGACGTTTGGCTTTAAGCTTGTTATAAGTGATGCTCCGCTAGAATCCGAGGTGCCCGTTAACTCTTCTGGATCCAGAGGTTCTGTTTTGGCACATGAAATGACTCCTATGGAGGTTCTGGTTCGTAATAACACGAAGGAAATTATAAGGATGAGTCTTAGCATTACCTGCAGAGATGTGGCTGGTGAGAATTGTGTTGAGGGCACAAAGGCAACCGTCTTATGGGCTGGTGAGTTATTGTAATGATGATGATGTATACATCCTTCCAGTGTTTTTTTTAATTATTTTTTTCTTAATCCCTTTAACTCATCAACATGATACATGGATGTTGGATAACCTTATTGAGAATTAATGGTTCATGTTAACAAACTTGCGATGCATAACATTTACCTCCACTGTTACTTGAGCAAACGGCTTGTCAGATCCATGTCTGATATGAAAATGTTAGCAGGTATTTTAAATGGTATCACTCTGGAAGCTCCCCCACTTCAAGAATCTAAGCATTCATTCTCTCTGTACTTTCTTGTCCCTGGTGAGTACACTTTGGTAGCTGCAGCTGTGATTGAAGATGCAAATGATGTGCTTAGAGCTCGAGCAAAAACCAATTCACCCGACGAGTCAATATTCTGTCGGGGCCCCCCCTTCCATGTTCGTGTCATTGGAACTGCCTGAATAATATACTGCTAATGTCATATTGTAACTTTGGTGTATGCGAACCATTACTGTTTTTGTGGATGGTTATCGTAGCCGCCATTATTTGCCTATTCCCTTCTTTAACCTTTTCTGCCAAGCCTTTGTTTTAGTATTAGTAGTGGTGTGTCGACAGTGAGCTGAAACTTTGAAGCTGATAAATGTTTGGTGTATACTTACTGTTATCGTACCATAAGTTTCGAGACCACATGATGAGTTTTTGGAACGGAATAAGCGTTACAAGTCCAACTAAAAAATAAACCTCAAATGCACTTAAAAAGTTTTTCTATCCGAGTTTATTATTTTTAGGAGTTTTACTAGATTTATTAATATTTATTTTTCTATTTTTGAAAAAACTTTAGTAATATTACAGACTTCTCTTTCAACTTTAAATTTATGCTGTAATTCAAAAATTAATAGGTTTGTTAAGTTGGGTAACCACCAGAACCTTGTAATATTTATAAATCCTTCAACACGTTTTCTAAACTTAAGATGATATATATTTTGTGATGGAGATATAAGACGCCATAAGATGAGATTCCAATCTTTGTTCCGATCTCTCTATTCAACTACAGTATTTCGGCTTTCTTGAGCTCCAAGCATTGAAAAGCTACCTCTTCAGCGGCCATTATTGGACTGGGTTAGGGCATCTTATTTCGGTTAGGGTGGTGTGACTTAATATGGTGCATATATTTATATAGATTTTATGTAAATATTTGGATGAGATTTAATAAAACAAGGTAGGAACTGGTTAATTAAAATAGAAGATCTGATTCTAGTTGAACTTGTTCTGCATATTATATTATTATGATAGTTTGGATTCAACTTTTAAATATTATTTTTCCTTTTTCTCCTGATGCTTTGTTTTTCTTGAAGTGGATCTAATCAACAGAAAGGAGAAATGATCTGCTTCAACCTAATGAAGAGAGGATTTGTCGTAGGTGCGGCGAAAATTCCTACGTGTTTTTTGGTGATTTGCTTCCGAGAGAATAAATGGTTATTTTGGATTAAACGGACAACAGACCGGCTCTTCTTATTTTGGTGTCATCCAAGAGCGGAGGATTCCTGAAAATCTCATCTCGGTATCAAAGGACAAGCATGGATTGGATGACAAACTTCCCGGAATTGGTTGCTTTTTGTCTTTACCCATCTGCATTTATAATTTTATATGTCAACACATTAAAAACCTTTAAATATAATATTGACTGTGGCATGCCCTTGAGAACTACAGATTTTGATGGGTGGTTGATCGGTCTTCGTCATTCTTTAATGTCATTAACAAGCCTTAAATTGGATCGGGAGGCATTTTCAAGTGGAGGGAACAAAAGGAAACGAAACAGGTAAAAAGACAAGGAAAAAACAGATGTTTATAGAATTTATAATAATCGATAAGGAGAACATGCTAGTTTCAGTAACATATTATAAGTAGCTTTAGTTCAACTTCCTGAATTGGAAGGTGTTCTAAGGAAAATAAGAGTTATGGTGGTCAACATTTTTCACATTTTTTTTTTGTGATAATAACTATTTCTTTGAATTTCACTCTGATTAAAAGATCAGATTACCAAGAGAATTTTGTTGCACGAAACAAGTGAACTAGGGCTTTATAAATTATATGGTACTCTTCATCAACAACAAAATTTGGATGCTCTAGCTTATTTAGTCACGTTAGAAAGTTGGCATGCTCGCCTTGGTCATCTAAACTTTAAGACAATTCGCAATTTAGTCTGTCAATTTCAGTTACCATGTTCTTCTTCAAAGTCACCCTCTACGAAATGTCCTTCTTGTTGTTTAGGCAAATTACATAGGATCTCTTTACCTCTTACTCATCATCACAGTGCTAGAACTTTATATTTAATTCACTTAGATGTTTGGGATCCTGCCTCCATTTGTTCTTCCTCTGTTCATAAATATTTTGTTATCTTTATTGATGATTGTTCTTTATTTACATGGTTCTTTCCATTGAAAAATAAAAGTGATGGTTTTTAAATTAATTTGCCAGTTTAAAACTCTAGTTGAAAAACAATTCAATTCCAACATTAAGCAATTCCAATCTGACTAGGGTGGTGAATTTCGATCATTACACAAATATTTTCAAAATGTAGGGATTCATCATAGAATTATGTATCCTCATACTCATGAACAAAATGGCAGTGCTGAAAGAAAAATCAGGAATATTGTTGACATTGGTCTTGCTCTACTAGGTCATTGTGGTGCACCTTTCAAATTTTGGCATTTTGCCTTTAAAACAACCATTTTTCTGTAAATCGTCTGCCTACCAAATTTTTGACAAACCAAATTTCATTCCAAATTCTCTACAATCAAATTGCTGATTATCAATTTCTTCAATTTTTGGGTGTGTTTTTTATCCGCTACTTTGACCATTTAATAAACATAAGTTTTCATTTCAAACCAAGCAGTGTGTTTTTCTGGGTTATTCTCCTCGTTATCTTGGTTACCGTTGCTTAGATAAAGAAATTTGAAAAATTATTTATGCGCATCATGTTGAGTTTTATGAGTTCTTCTTTCCCTTCCATAAAATTTCAGATTCTCAAGAGACCAAATCTGCCTAATGTGATCTTGCCAACTCCACTCTATGGCTACAACTTATTCATCATGATTCCTCTCGTGTTCCACCAACTCAAGATTCTCAAGGTATGATATATGATTTCCCTTTATCTATTCCTTCAAATTCTCAGTAGGATATGGCACCAACAACGTCAAACATGTTACCTAACCATGACCAGATTCTATATAATACAAATTAAACTCCACCCACTTCTACTCCTACACATGATTTTGTATCCCACCCAAATCTTGTCCAACCATATCAGTTTTCTTGTGACCAACATCATCCACCATTAAATTAGATTTCTCGTGATCCTATTCCCAACTTTCCACAATCCTCTAATCTCAATCCATCTTGTCCTCCGTCAAATGACTTGGTCAACACTCACAATCTTGTCCAACCACTTTCCGAAACAGCTACTATTCAACTTCTTTTAGATTTAAATTCTAATTTGAATTTAAATTCAAAACTAGATTCATCCATTCATCCCACACCCGCCAATTCCTCACAACCCACGCCACCTAAATGTACCCATTCCATGCTTCTTCAACCTAACCCCAAACAAAAGAAAAGACTTTATTTAACCATTGTTTCCTCTTCTTCCAGTATACTTTGTGAACCTAATTCTTTCTCTCAAGCCTACAAAGACCCTGCATGGAAAGAAGCCATGGAATAAGAACTTCAAGCTCTTCAACGAAACCAAACTTGGGACTTTGTGCCTTGCCCACCAAATACAAACGTTGTCAGTAATAGATGGATTTTTAAAGTCAAAAGAAAGGCAGATGAGACTGTGGAATGGTTGAAAGCACGACTGGTTGCAAAAGGCTATACTCAGGAATATGGGTTAGATTTCACTAACACTTTCAGTCTTATAGTGAAACCTATGACAATCCGATTTGTTCTTAGCATCAGAAAATTAGATGTTAGTAATGCTTTCCTAAATGGTGAACTGAATGAAACTATATACATGGTGCAACTGCAAGGCTTTATTGATCCTTCACATCCTGATCACGTCTGCAAATTACAGAAATCTTTATATAGGCTCAAAGAGGCACCACGTGCCTGGTATCAGCAACTAAGCAGCTTTTAAACCACTATTGGTTTTGTTGGTTCTCATGCAGATTTTTCATCGTTCATTTTTAATGCAGGTGGCAACTTGTGTTTTCTCCTAGTCTACGTTGATGATTTGCTCGTCACCAGCAATGTTGCTCACCTTGTTTCATCTATTATTTCTTAATTGTCCCAAGAGCTTTCCTTACATGACCTAGGCAATTTTCATCATTTTTTTAAGGCATAGAAGTGCTACCTTATTCATATGGTCTACTATTATCTTAGAAAATTATATTTCTTCTATTTTGGAAAATAAAGGGATGATCAATTGTACACCGAATTCTACACCAATGGTTACTGGTTCTATTTTGTCCAAATTACAAGGCACTCCTCTTTCGCAGGATGATGTTACTTTGTATCGTAAAATTTATGGCAACTTACAATATATTACTCTCACCCGTCCAGACATTTCTTTTGCTATAAATAAGTTATGCTAATTTCGTCATCAACCCACTTCAACTCATTTTTAAGTTCTCAAGCATTTACTTAGATACTTACAGGGGTACAATAACAATGTCATCATTGATTGCTCGTGGAGCTATAGATAAATTAACTGTTTTTTGATAAGTGGATTGGGTGGGTTATCCTGATGATCGTCGATTGACTGGAGGATTTTTAATTTTTCTTAGCAATAACTTGTTATCTTGGAAGTCTACCAAGCAACGCACGGTGGCTCGGTCCTTTACCAAATTTGAATTCAAGGTGGTTGCGAATGCTTGTGTTGAGGTTAAGTGGCTTACGAAGCTTCTTCATGAATTACTTGTGACTCTTACTAATCCTCCTTATATTTGATGTGACAACGTTGGTGTGGTTTTCTTATCCTCCAATCTTGTGTTTCATGTTCGCACTAGACATGTGGAAATTGACTTTCACTTTGTCCATGATCTCATTGTTAGAAAATAAGTTAGTGTTGGAATTTTGCCTTCATCTGATCAACTTACTGATATCTCAACTAAGCCTCTCTCCAAGCAACTGTTTTATCATTTTGCTTCCTAGCTTTGGCTTTCTTCTTCTCATCCTTCAGCTTATGCGGGGCATAAAGAGCCTTTGACTGTTTAAGTATTGAGTAACGGTGAAGTTACAAGTCATATATATATACAAGTGATAAAGATACAATGAATAAAATCTAATCTTAATCAAATCAATTATCTTAACTAACAAATATTATCTAATAACATAGATTTTATTTTTTTCCAAGAGCAACTTTGGCTTCTCAACCTAATTTAAAAGTGTTTTGGTTAATAAGGATGATGTTTTGCAATGTAAATGAGTATGGGCTAAATGATTCTATCATTCATATTTTCCTTTAAATAATTTAGATTTATCTTATTTTCAAGAAGAAATAGATGCTACAACATCAACAAATCCAAGATTTAAGGCAACTTCTTATTATGAGTTTCATATGCCTTTGGTTCAAGATTTAAAAAAGGAGTATCAGTTGATTGAGGACATATATAAATCTAGTTAGGAAACAATGAGATGCACTATTATGGTAGATGACTGGACTGATCAAAGACAAAAAGACTTTAGTTAATTTATTAGTTTATTATAATGTTAGAACAACTTTTATCAAGTTAGTTATTACTTTTGATACGGTTAAAAGTACTGATACTTTATTTGAATTATTTTCTGAAATTGTCAGGTGAGTTGGACCAAGAAATATTGTGCACTTTATTATAGACAATGCAGCTAATTATGTATTAACTCAGTACTTTGATCGATCTTCATGTTCCGCTTATTGTATAAATCTCATTTTAAAAGATATTAGTTATATAGCCCTATTTTCAGTATTACTTCACATGCATCTAAGATCACAATTTTTTTATATAATCATGTTACATTTTTATCTTGGTTAAGAAAGTAAGAAGAAAAGGTAGAAATTGTGCATCTTATTCCTTCAAGGTTTGCAACTATGTTTATAACTTTGAAAGTATTTATGATCATAAACATGTGCTTCAAAATTTAGTGATAAATAAACAATTTTCAAGTCAAAATATATTAAAGAGTGTAAAAGAGGTCTATACTATTATTTTGGATAATAAATTTTGGGATGCTTACTTGATTATTGTGAAGATTGTGGCTTGCCTTGTAATGTTGTTGAGGATTGTTGACTCAGAAGAGAAGCCATCTTTGGGGTATATATATATGATGCAATGTATAGAATTTGTAAAAACAATTATGAATCTTTTTAAAAGAAAGGAAAAATTATACAAACCTTGCATATATATTCTTGACCAATGATAGGATAAGCATCTTACTCAAAGGATCCACTTAGCGGCTTACTTTCTCAATCCTTATTACTTATATAATGGGGATATATGTACATATGTCGATAGAATAGGTGGTCTCTTTGATATGATTGAATGTAAAGGAATTTTCTCTAATAAAAAGCAATTAAATGCAATAAATAAAATTGAATTGTATCTTAAAGGTTTAGGAATTTTGCTAGATCTTCTACAAAGAAAGCACTTATGATTAAAAAAAACACTATGGTAAATTTTCATACTTTTAGTTTATCATTTAATTACTAATAATATATTTTTTTGTATATTGGTAAAAGTACTCTAAAATTGAGAAAACTTGTACTAGATTACTTAGTCAAATATTTTTTGCATAAGGCTATGTAGGTAATTAACGTGTTGTTTAACGTATTCATATAAAAACGAAATTGCCCGGAACATTAGAGACTCATGACCCTGTTTACATTACTTATAATCTGATGATGAAAATAAGTATTTTTATTTATTAAAATTTATTTTAAATAGTTATACTTTTTATTATTGATTTTATAATTTCTCTGTTATGTATTTAAAGCAATTAGTAAGAATAGAATATATGATTTCATTGATATTGGTTACTTTGACCATATTAATTTTTTGATCGAAGGGGAAGAACCATTGTTTAATGAAAAAGTGATTTATAAAGAAAATACATGTTTCATGATGAATGAATTAAGAACGTATACCGATGGTTAGTTAATATCTTATTTTGAACATATTTATCGTTAACAATATAATATATTACAAATTTATAATAGAGAACAATTACATGCATAACTAATTTGTAATCTATTTAGATAAAAGTATGATTTATGAACCTTTAAATAATGTCGTAGAATTTGAAGCTTTTCACAATGATGAAAAACAATTTCTTTCACAAACATAATTGATTTTTATTGTTACTATAAGTTTTATGTTAAATTCAATTTTGATTTATTAAATATATTAATAGTCATGATTATAACGATAACCTTTTTCAAAGTTTCTTAGGGACATAGATTGACTGAACACAGAAAGTTTTTCATTGGCAAGTGGCAAGGCGATTAATTAACTTGTTATTTGAGTTATTGAGTATGAGTTGGTGAAATGACATAATCAATTAAAATTATGAAATAGGCTTCGCAATAATTCTAGAAGACTTTATGAGAATCTAAGAAATAGGTGTTTTAATTGAGAAAGAGATATCGAGTGATATGATTTTAAATATTGGTTCATAAGTTATAAAAAAAAATTGTACTTTTGAATTGCCAAAACAAAAACTTCATATGAGATTTTGTGTGAGAAGGGAAGAACTATCAGTTCCTGGGTGACGGACTTTCTGATGACAAAAAGAAAAAAGGCATCGATTGTTTGTATTAAAAGTTAAGAGATTTAAGCAATGTTATGAATACTGTACCAAATTCGGTACCGGATTGAGTTCTAGTGTAGTATTATATTAGTATCGGTCATTACCGAATACCGTTTCAAGTAATTTTTTAAATTTATGAAATAGTCTTTAAAATTTGCAAAATAGTCCATTACAAAGTACATCACTACTTTGTATTTTCACATATTATCAATTATAAATATTTATGATATCGTACACATATATATTACCAAATAATTAAAGTTCAACATATTTTATACTCAATTAATTATTTACCCAAACCTAATACCCAAATAGTCAAATACTATCATTAATTACAACCGAATTATTATTAATTTCCAATTGCATAATTTTATATTCAACTAATTATTTACCTAAATTCAATATCCAAATACTAAAAATAAATAACCAATTCACAAATCCAATACCGTGAGCAATTCCATTTCAAAATAAAACCAATTCACGTATGTGCAAATCCAATACCGTGAACAATCCATAATCAACACAAATGACAAAACACAACATTTGAATTCCAGCCAATTCAAAATTTCATGTACACTCATACTGATACACCCACCTAACCAATTTAGATACCGAAACATTCATCAACCAACACCGATCCATCATCGAACCAATACCCTAAACCATCATTCATTCCAACATTCCAATCCAACATAATAAAAATTGCAATGAAGCATGAAAAAACTTTAGGTTGCTTTGGATCTTTGAGTTTTCAGGTTGCCTCTTCGGGTTTTCGGGTTGGGTCACAGGTCGAGGAGTCTTCGATGGCTTCCCGAGTAGATCAGGAGGAGCTGTGACCTTCGGTGCAGTGTAACGGTGGTGTGGTGTGATGTAGCGATGCGGTGTAGCGGGAGGAGCCGAGGAGGATGAGGCAATGAGGAGATCGAGAGAAAGAGACCGGGGTCGGGGAGGGGAGAAGCAGAGACAGCAGCAGTAGTGAGACAAAATGATCCTCCTTTTTTCATAATTTAACGATACCGGCCGATATTTTCTGACAGTACCAACAATAAATAACGAGTACAGACTAATATTTAAGGCTAGTACCAACAACACAAATATCGTATCATTTTTCAACCGGTACAGTACATACCAACTAGTCCCATCTGTTACGGTATGGTATCTAAATCTCTAAATTTAAAGAAGGTACTCAAATGTCATGACCCATGACAGGTCAATATCAGTTACTTTCATATTATATTTATACTTATTTTTATAATTTTTATTTCTACAATTTTAAACTTCTCAGTGTAGCACTTTAATATTCGGTCCAACATATGCCCATTCTATTGAATCTGGAAATTTCAGTGGACATCTTGGTTTGATTCTCTGGTCTGGAGAAAAAGGTGCTCACAGCCTCCTAACTACACCGCAAACAAACAGTGGTTTAATAGAAAGCAGCTTAAATTACATTCAAATTAGGAAAGGCAGAAGTCTTGAGAATATTTCTTATTTCAGTTTTTCTGTTTCAAATTTTTTCCCAATAATAGTAAACCGATCGACCATTCTCTGTTAATGATATTTGATCGTTAAGAACATCTTATTTCTGATTTCTCCGATAACAAAAGTTGTCACCGGTGACATCTTGTAAAGTGGCAAATTCCTCTTAAGTACTAACCAACTACCTAGAATCTGCCATCTAGCCGGACGCACAACTGAAAATGAGGACGTAACACCATTTCCTTGCTTTCCCCGGAGAAGGGCGAACACAAATGGAAATCAACTCACCATGTTGAGATCGGAAATGATGTTTACAGATCAATCGAACTACCAAGTAATCTCATCTTCCCAAAATGGAGGATCAATTATCGAGAAAGAATCAACAGATATCCCATGTTCAAGCCGAGTACATTTCAATCGATGTAACTGACATAATCACCAGAGCAAGATAAACAAGCAAGCGGTGTAGGATGATACAAGAAGAATTTACTAAAACCCTGAAGAAGCAGCAAGGCAAAATCGGGTTCAGGCTATCCAACTTAAGGATCTTACTTGTGTCCCCTGAAGTACAGATAAATTTTCTGCACAAGCCAAAGAAACCAAGTCAGAGCATTACTCTTCATGTAGATGAACTGGAAGATACAAGAATACAAGTGGCTAAGTTTTAATTTACCCTTTTGATACATACAACAAGAACTATATTAAGTGTCTTTGAGCAATTTTGACTAGTCTGTACAAATGGTACGATCCTTTATCTTGAGAAACAATTTTCTCCATTTCTCTTATTATTTTCTTTTCATTCTACTTCTCATTTTGTTCACAGCTCTGACTGCAAAAGCGCATTCAGTTTCATAATGCTTTTCATACTGCTATAAACAATACCAATGATGTAGACTATAGATCAATATGAACAAGGGCCTAGACATAGGTAATCCGAGTCAAATTTGTGTCTTTAATAAAGGTGTCCCATAAGGTTAGCATCCTGAGAACTTAAAATGCCAACCTCCTCAGGTCATTTGATATACTCAAACACCTAAAACCTAGACCAATATCTAACACCTTCAAACACCATGGAATTAAATGGCAATGACTGCAATCACAACAATTGAGCAAACAAATTATGACCAATCACCTGGATAACCCACACGCTAAGAAGTGACTCGAGACAAAATAAGCCAAATCCCACAAAGTAGAAGATCTGCATGACAAACAAAGGTTTAGCTGGACATGAAAATCAGTAGCACTGGGAAGAAGAAAATCATGACATAACTACTAATTTGGATAAGTGTTGAAAAGGTGTCAACTTAAGCATCAAAAGGGAATTTCTACCAGGATAACAATGCAGTTAGATGCCTCACAGTTCATCAGGAAGTGGAAACTTTTATTTAGAAACATTTACAATAATATGAAAACTCAACAAACCAGTTATAAAAGCAGTAATCTGATTTGAAATTAACCATAAAAGAACACTTTGCTTCTCTATACATTACAAAATGAACTTAATTAGCAACGGCTGCTAAGCAATACTAGGAAATTTCATCCTAGTGTGATTAAACAATATAATACGTGGAAATGACAAGATCAGCACACAACAGAACTTACCCCAACTAACACGCTATCAGAAATGACATCAATTGCCGCAAGTATGCCCCTGCAATTGAAAATATGGAAAATTGAGAGCTCAAAGTACAACTCATAATATTTTACCTCACATGGCATATACATGAACAAGTCAATTTCATGTGATCTCCTCAGGTAATTTGAAATGGATACTCTATGCACTTACGTCAAGGACTTCCCGTGGAAGACAACAGGCGGGGCAATCGCAGCAAATATAGAGAATGCAAGGTGAAGCTGCATTTAAACAATATCAATAGCTGTCAGAACAAGTTCAACAGAAGAAAGCAAATGCACCATCTACTGACAAATGTTGGACAGCTCACCATGTAGAACAAGAAAAACCAGCCAAATTTCAATGCACTGTCCGTCCTGTAAGTTGAAAATAGAAGTAAATTCAATTGATTTGAGTGCTATGTATTGGATTACTGAAGTTAAGCTGAGCACATCTATTTTACTCGCATTACTTTTTATCAAGGTAATAAAGCTTTCAGAAATGTCTTGGGATCACCAACTGCTCTACAGCATGAAATAGAAAGGTCGTTTTTTGCAGTTCAATCAGGAGTCTTATCATACTTGGGAAGCTATACTTCATCAAAAATGAGCTCCGGAGTATTTTAAGAGAGTAACTATGCTATGTGTACTATCACATCTGATGCTTACAACTAGGATGTTTTTTGTTCTATTCATCATGGAAGCTCTGAATGTGTTATGTCAGGTAATTATTACATTCTAGCTCTTTATGCAGCATTGTTTTCAAAGTCATTGTTTGATCCATGTTAGAGTACGTCTTTTAGTCCTTTGAGTTGAGACATTCTAAGATAAAAGAAAGAGGGTCATGAAACTTGCCTCATTGCTCGATAGAGAGGCCTATACCATAGAACATATGAGAGAGGACATCCAAGCAGAGCATATATTGTCGACAGGAGAAAAATCTTGACACCTACATATAATTAGCTTCTTCAGTAATGAAAACATGAATTTTTGTTGATGAACATAATTTACGACCACTTCGTTAATATAACTGGAAATGAAGCACTCACCTCCACCTTTAATCCAGCAGACCATTACAGCAATTACGTTATATGAAAGACAAAGAACTATACCTGCATGTGCCACATGAAAAGATGATCAGTAGTTCACCACTATGGATTAATATTTAAGTGGATAATAACTGTATTTTTGTTAGTCGCATCTATCCTCAGAAAGAACTTGCCACACTATCATCTAATTGCTTCTAGTCTCCCACAGAGAAGTTGCAACACTAACATGTACTCCAGTTTTACCTGTTACATTTTACTTTTGTCTTCTATTGAGAACGAATCAGATTACATATCACACAATATAGACACAAAAATCTCACTGCCTAAAAAAGCTCAAAAATGAGCAACAAAAACTTTGAGCGCTGCTATTTCCACAATTTCCCGTCTCAGTATTAACATGCCCAGTCCTTTCAATTGCCAAATATTGAATATCAAACTGAGACTCCATTTGTGTTTAGAAGTATCAGGGGGAAGTAACAGTTCTGGCAAAACAGTTATAGGCATAGAGAAATTATGCATTAAGAAATTTCTAGTTCTATGATAAAAGTACATCAACCATTTCCAACAAAAAAAAATAAAAGCAGGAATAAATTCATATAATTATTTATTATAAGAAGAAAAGGAAGAGTTCCAATACCTAGCCAACTTGCAAAAGCCAAATATTGCAGTCTCTGGGCATGAATAGGTATTTCATTTGCTATATCATGATGGATTATTGGAAAGAAAGGGGGCCAGTTTCTATCATCTACAGGGACACCAGCTGATATTTGATATTAAACCCAAGACGGTTAGTTATGCACTTGGCTAAACAGAAGCAGAAAACCACACACAAACCCGTAAAAAAAATAGTAAGGCAGCATAAAACTCAGTGGGCTGCAATCTTGGTCCTCACCTTTGGAAACAGCATCTTCCCTCCTTTTGATTTCCTATACAAAGTAAAGGCAACAATTAAGATTAAGGTCATGTTGCACTATCATTATTTTCCACAAACTAACATCAAGCAGTCAAGCATATTACAGTTACGCAAGTACACAATTCAAAGCAAACAGAAACTTCTGTTAAACATCAGAAACCACAACTGTATTGTTTAAAGAAACCTGCTCTCTCCGTTTAAGCTCCGCTTCCCAATTTGCAAGCTCTCTCTCCTTTTTCTTTGAATCCTGCATGACACATAAGTAAAATTATAGCATACGCGAATTAAAAAAGAATAGAAATCATGAAATGTAATTACACTCATGGTATCAAGCGGAATGTCCACAGTTGCATCATTGTGTCCGAACCCAACAGGATGGGATCCCAATGTAGGCATGCGTGCCTTCGATCCAGGAGCAGCGGAGCCATTCTGTCAACGAACAGCAAGTACATACAGTTAACCGGCTTTGATTGTGTAATTTTGAAAAACAAAAATCTTAAACAATACAGATCCAAATAACTAAACTAACCCTGGGCTTGAACAAGATTACTAAGAATTGCAAGTAAATAAAACTCAAGCCGAGAAGCTAAAAATAGGAGCAGATCTGAGGGAGGACAGAAATGGAAGCGAAAGAAAAGAATTTTGGAAAAAAAAAAAATGGCTACCGAGAAAGGATTAACTTCATCTTCATCGAAGGGATTGGGATCGTGGCTGTAGCGACTCATTTTTCTCTTTTCTCCAACAAAATCGCACCAATTCTAATCTAACCAACAATCAACACTAGGAAGCAAGCGGTGTATGAATGTGTTTCCTGTTTTTTGCCTTTGCTTACGGGTGACGCGGGATTATCACCTGGAATTTGATTTTCTTGGTTGCCCCTCTCTTTTTCAATATTTGCTCCTTTTGCCACTTTCGTCATTTTGCGTTGTGGCTGAGGTGGTCGTACAAGGTGGTGCCACCGCATTTCGAAGTTTTGAAATTTGGCCACGGCAGATGATGTCACGTGACGCCCACGAGGCGTTAGTGCTGCGAAAGCAGCCTCGCCCCCGTTGTCGGTTAGAGCCACTAACAAAAAGTGCATGTGATCACCGTACATGGGTTAATGGAATCCCGGTACATCGGTTAAACTTGTCATGCTATGTCCATTAGTTTATTCACCTTAATAATAAATCATAAATTATATACGTAAAGAGTTTAATTATTCAACTTTATAGAGAATTTTATAAAAGAATTAAAATCTTAAAAGTTAGAATTTAGATAGAACAAATTGAACTATATTCCTTAACTTCCTCTGCCGAAGCGATAGGAAATCATAAAGAAGTTTGAAAAGCTTAGGAGTCATATAACGAAATGTTCAAAACAAAAGAAGAATATGACATCCAATATTATTTAACACAACCCCTTATTAATTATATTAATCGCCATGATGGGATAGAATACCTTTATTCGTATTATTGTCTTTTGAGAAAAGATCCAGAAAACAAAATATTCCCCGGTTAAATTGCTAATAAATAAGAAAGTTAGAAATTTAGGAGATATCTGATTATTTATTGAGATACGCAACTATGGTTATATATATAGCCTTACAAAAATATAACGCAAAGAAATAGGCTAGCAAAGTCTACAAACTTATGATAGGATAAGACGAAATCTAAACAAACTAGAATCCCAATAAATTAGAGATTTATTTAACTAACAAAAACAAAGATATTGACTAAGTCCTAACAATTCCTCCCTTGAACTAAATGCTAAGCATTTAGTTTACGTCAATTTCGAGACAACTCCTAGAAGCTTGTGCATCCTCGGAAAAGCATTCAACTTTAGTGGTTTATTCATCACATCAGCCAACTGCTCTTGCGTTCTACAGTGGACTAGTTCCATTGTACTAGCATTTGTGAGGTCTCGAACGAAATGAAAGCGTACATCTATGTGTTTACTACGACCATACATTATAGGATTTTTTGATAGCTTGATCACAAAGCTACTATCACAGTAAATAATAGTTGTTTCACCTTGATTGTGACTCAACTTTTCCATTACCCTTCTCAACCAAACTATCGGACATGCATTTGAAGCTGTAGTTATAAATTCTGCCTCAGTAGTTGACAGACTTACTACATGTTTTTTTATAGATGACCAAGATATAGCCCCTGAGCTCAACAACAAATACATATCCTGACGTGCTTTTTTTGTCTTCCAAGTCTCCAGCATAATCACTGTTAGTGTAGGCAACAAGCTCATCATCTCCTCCCTTCTTGTAGAGAATTCCAAACTCAATTGTTCCTTTTAAATACCTCAATACCCTTTTTGTTGCCTATAAATGAAACTCAGTTGGATTTTTCATATACCTATTAATAAGACTTACCACAAACACCATATTAGGTCGAGTAGTCGTAAGGTATATGAGGCTTCCTAATATTTGTTTGAAGTAAGTCTTGTCTACCTTAGCTCCTTCTTCATCCTTCGTGAGCTTAAAGTCAGGAACAATTGGATTATGGACAGGATTGCATTCATTCATGCCAAACCTTTGCAGCACCTCTTGAGCATATTTCTTTTGACTGATAAAAATTCCATCAAATCTCTGCTCAATTTCAAGACCAAGGAAATACCTTATTCTTCCAAGATCAGTCATGTCAAACTCATTTTTTATGGAGGTTTTGAATTTTACAAACATCTATTCATCATTTCCAGTAAAAATAACATCATTAACATACAAATTTACAATCAATATGTTGCCATACGTTCTTGTCTTCACAAATAATGTATGTTCATAGAGTCACTTCTCAAAACCTTCCTTCAAGAAATAAGCTTCTATACGGCTATACCAAGCACGAGGAGCTTGCTTAAGCCTGTAAAGCACCTTTTTTAACTTGTAAACTTTCTGCTCACTTCCTTTTTGGACATAGCCATATGGCTACTCCATATAGACATCTTCACTCAGCTTACCATGTAAGAACGCCAACTTTACATCTAGCTGGCAGACGGACCATCCTCTTTGAGTTCCAAATGCTACCACCAAACGTACTGTTTCAATTCTAGCCATAGGAGCAAACACTTTTGTGTATTCTACCTCATATTACTGAGCATATCTTTTTACCACGAGCATAACCTTGTATTTATTTACGTCTCCATTTTCATCAAACTTGGTCTTATAAATCCATTTCACTCCAACTTTCTTTCCTCCTTTGGGTAAGTCCACCAACTCCTAAGTCTCATTTTTCTTTATTGCCTCCATTTCAATGTCCATGGCTTTCCTCCATTTCTCACACTTCACGACATCTTTATAGTGAATTGGATCAGTAGTAGAAAACATGATCCAATGATCTGCATCTTCATCATAAGGTTCATCTCCAGTTTCATATTCATTCATCCAAATAAGTGGTCTCCTGTTTCTCTTTTCATTTGGCTGTGAAGATATGCCTTCAAATAAACTGCTAGAAGAAGTGTCTTCCTCTGATTCTTCTATATGATTTTCGCTTATTTCTTCTACTCCTTTACTGCTGCCACAATCTGAGCTGCACAAGATAACATCTTTATTTTTTTTCATTCCACTCCTAATGTCTATCTTCTTTAAATACAACGTCCCTTCTCACTATGATCCTTTGATAAATTGGATCATAAAGTCTACATGCGTTTGATTCTTCACTAACTCCAAATAGAATACACTATAAGCTTTTATCATCTAGCTTGGTTCTCATTTTGTTAGGCACGTGAACATAGGAGATATAACCAAGAACTCTGAAATAGTCATCTTATGGCTTGACTCCACTCTAAGCTTCTTCTGGGGTTTGATTTTTCACTATTAATGTAAGACTACGATTCAATACATGTATTGCCCAATTTATTGCTTCTGGCCAAAAGGTTTTGGGAAGCCCTTTTCTAGAAAGCATGCTACAAATTAGATTTATAATAGTTCTATTTTTCAGCTTAGTGACTCCCTTTTGTTGCAGCATGTAAGCAGTTGTCAATTGTCTTTGTATACCATTTGCAACACAAAACTTGTGAATTCTTGTGAACTAAACTCTCCTCCTCGATCTGTCCGCAATGCTTTAAAGAACAAGTTTACTTCCTTTTCAACACAGATTTTGAAGCTTTTAAAAATAGATAAGGCTTTTGATTTATTTTTTAAGAAATGAACCCACGTTTTCCTGCTATAATCATCAATAAAAGTAGTTAAACACCTTTTGTTAATATTGGAAGTGGGCTTGATTGGTTCACATATATTAGCGTGGACTAACTGTAGATTTTTTATGGCTCTCCATGTGGACCTCTTTGGAAAATAATCTTGCTGCTGCTTCCCTATCAAAGAGTCCTTACATTGCTTTAAAGAGTCTTCATTAATGGCAAACCATTCACAAAATTTTTTTGTTGAAGAATCTGCAAGCCTTTATATCTTAGGTGTCCATATCTACAGTGCCAAAGGTGCACCTCATCCTCTATAATTGTGTTAAAACAGGTGGATGGTACAGGGTCAAATGTGGCACGCAACATGAACATTCTATTCGAACTTTTCTTTGCCTTCATGATTAAGCCTCATTCAGGATGAAACACCTTACATTTTCTTGTTGAAACAGAATGGTAAGGCCTTTCTCTTGCAACTGCCCAATGCTCAGAAGATTTTCTTTGGATCTGGTACATAAAACACCCCTGTGATAATCTGCACATTTTTGTTGACCTTTAGTCTTACATTTCCTTTGCCCATCACAACCATTCTAGAATTATTGTCAAGTTTTACTGACTCCCTGAAATTTTCATCAAAGAAGGAAAAATATTCCTTCTTTCCACACATGTGATTACTGCAACCTAAGTCCAGGAACCACGTAGCTTCCATTTTTGCATCATTGGTAGTCACATATACCATCAACAACACCTCTTCTTCTTGGGTCTCTACATCATTAGCCTCTTTCTCCTTGCTTTAACATTCCCACTGAAAATATCCATGCTTGTGACAATTATAGCACTCCACTATAGCTTTGTTGAAACCTTCTCAGCCTCTACCCCTTCCTCTTCTTCTATCTCGTCCTCTGCCTCCATGAATGATCTTTAGGGTATGTTCTTTCACATTATTCAAACTCATGCACTGTTCATATACTAGCAAATTGCTTTGTAATCCATCAATGGTTAAAATGCTAG
The DNA here is from genome assembly GCA_027563575.1 of Erythroxylum pedicellare. Lineage (NCBI taxonomy): Eukaryota > Viridiplantae > Streptophyta > Magnoliopsida > Malpighiales > Erythroxylaceae > Erythroxylum > Erythroxylum pedicellare. The sequence goes on from JAOQMP010000005.1 coordinate 12,364,961, forward strand.
TATCATTGGACTCATCGATGGAGCAAACAATATAATCAAACTTGGGCGTCAGTGATCTTAAAATCTTTTCAACAATAACAATATATCCCTTATTCTCACCATTAGCTTTCATCTTGTTAGCTATGGTAAGTGTCCAGGCAAAATACTCGTTCACAGACTCAATTGCCTTTATGTTTAGACCTTCAAACTCCTTTCGTAATACCTGCAACTGAGCATGCTTAACTCACGTGGTTCCTTGATATTTTTTCTTGAAAGACTCCCATATGTCCTTCGTTGTGTCTTTGTTGAGGATAGTCTCCAAAATTGAATGATCTAATGCTTGAAATAGATAGTTCTTAGCTTTCAAATCCTTCAATTTTTAATCTTCAATATGCTTTTTCTGTGCATCTGTGAGATCAATGCCTTTTGTTGTTATAGGAATTCCATTTTCCACCAAGCTCCAATACTCCTTTAACTGTAAGAAGTTTTCCATGAGCATTGCTCAATGATCATCAAATTTTGGAATAGCTAGTTATACAAACAAGCTCTCTGTCACTATTTCTAATCTTATCTCTAGAAGACTACTACTTCTGACTGTAACAAGCCCCGCGAGGGGGCTCTGATACTAAATGTTAAAGTGCTAATAAATAACAAAGTGAGAAATTTAGAACGAATTTGATGATTTATTCAGATACGTAACTATGGCTATATATACAGCCTTTTAAAAATAGAATGCAAAGAAATAGGCTACCAACGTCTACAAACTTTTGATAGGATAAGACCAAATCTAAACAAACTAGAATCCCAATAAATCTGGGATTTATTCAACTGACAAAAACAAAGATATTGACTAAGTCCTAACATCCCCAACTTGACCTCATTCGAAGCAACGTATCCATCACCAATGGAAATTCCCAAACAACATAACTATGTCCATCTCTTTCTCTTTTAATATCTTTTGCGAAATGAACAATTAGCCAACCTCCAACTTTACAAAAGATATGTTATCCTAAAAATGGAATTTTTGTTGACTTTCTGTTGACGATGGCAATAACGATAATGTCGACAATGACAACAGTAACCTCAGTGAACAAAGCTCCTCGTTTTACGAAGGTCAGAGGAGGGACATCAATTATATACATGCTTCTTTTCATTTTACAAAGAGATTATTTCCGTGACTTGAACCCTATGACCCTTTGGTCACAAAGAAATAACCTTACTAGTTACTCCAAGACCAGTCCTCAAATTCTATTAATGTGTTAAATAATTAACGACTAACATTATCTTTAGTTAAATTATTATAATTTTATATTTCATACAATTATTTTTATATTAGATAATTCAATCCAAACTCTAACATAATGAATTTTTTTATGTCATCCAAAATGTGGCAATTAGTATGACATAAAAAAAATCATCACACCCTACTCTATGGCAAATTAATGACTAAGAGGAAACCTAAAATTTTGAATTGGCTCGAAAACTACATTATCAAATATGATGCCCTAGGAAATATTAACAAATTCACATTTATTAGGTGATTAAATGTACAAATTATCTTATGATATTTTCTAAAATTGTTCTCATCATTATTTCTATCAACAATTTATACATTAACATTTATAAAATGATATTTTTAGCACCTTAAAAATTAACTTTAATAAGTTTCTTTTAAAGCTTTGTCAAAAGGTTGTTAACTTGTCGAACTTGACATGGCAACTAAAAAAATTGGGTCAAGTTGATGTTAATGTATCCTTTTTTGTGTTAATGTATCCTTTTATGAAAGTTATATTTTATTTTTAAAATATTTTTAACTTTATAATTATTTAAATTATTAAAAATGTTATTTTATTATTTTATAGTCAACAAAATAATCAAATTAACTCATTTGGCGAACAAATCCCCTTTTCATTTGAATCCTAAATTGTATCTTCAAAAATTCCACATGGAGATTACATATGCAATATCTGAAATACCTAACATATAGGCCTTATTTAGTAAATGGCTGATCGACTATTTTTTGACGGATTGAGAGGTATTTGGCTATTCTACCTCATGGTTTACATGTTACCAAGCCTATTAAATGCATATATAAACATCACATACAACACATGTATATTAAATATTAAGAGACAGAGATACTTGATAACACGAATTATATTTATGAAGTTGAAAGCTCTCATAGTTTGGTTTTCCAGGACAGTCAACGAGTTACTTTTCCATCATTTAAAAGTTGAACATTTTTTGCTTACTGGTGACATTTAAGGTACATCTTACAGGATCTGCTATGTTTTTAGATCAATTATGCACTAGTTTTCTTATTAGTCTTTGAAGGTCAATGGCAGTTAGCCGCTATTCTTAGATTATTATAAAATTTTAATTTAAATGATGATGTTGACTTCTTTTGCTCTATCTAAATTCTTATAAGAATATTCAAAGAAATTCTAAGATATAATACTCATGTCTTTATAAATCTTTTTTTAAGTCATGTCCTCATAAGTCATTTTATATATAAATAATTAATTTTACTAAACATCTTTAAATAAAAACTTGATGTTATCCACCGGTCAAATCATCTATATTAATCTATTATCAACTAACCACTGATAGAATTAGTTAACAACTAATACAATCCATTAATTGTCAAACAGAGCTATGAATTGATTCCTTTAGCCAATAAAATTATATTAAATCCTTTGGCTACATTGATCCACATCACGATGGATATGAGGGTTTTGGTTGAGATAATAGTTTGGAATCACGTCATTAAAAGAAAAATCTATTAGTATTTTTCTAGTATCGAGTCAATAAGAAAGGGTTGTTAACAAACAGTGTGGTCCCTCATCTATACAGGTTAGATTTTTTTAAAATGTATTTTTTGGTTCTATCTCAATATGAAATGAAGAGTTTTTTCTTATATTTTAATAGAGCTTATTATTTTTACATTTCAATGTCAAAATTTTTATTTTAGTTATCCCTATTAGCCTAGATTGTTTATTTTGTCGAAGTAAATGATCTTTTTATTAAATATTGTTAAATCGAGGGAGGTTCTAATTAATGTTTTGATGACAACAAAACATAAATAATAATAATAAGTTTAATATTTTTGATGATAAGGAATATGAGAAGAAGATATCACTAAATCGAAGGATTATGAAAGAAAAGATGAAGCTTGCAATCTTTAATATCAATATCAAATCTAGATGAAGATCAAGATACATAGAGGTTATTTTCTGTATTACTTATTGTAAGCTTAACTTGATTGTTTTTTATAGTTTAAAAGGCTCACTATTACAGGGTTATTTTTTAGGCTAGCAAAATCCACCTTTCCTACCCTATGATGCTATTAAGCATCCTCACTTGATTTAGCAAAAATCCTTCTCTAAGGAAAAATAAAAATCACCATTGTAACAGCTATTAAAGAGAGCCAAAATTATTACTCCCAAAGAGAATTGACACCAACGTTGTGTAAACGTGGAACAAACAATTAATAAAAGAATAATGGACTTTTATTGTAGAATAATTGAAGTACAATGCACACACCAAGTCTGGAGGATTTAAATGTTTTTATTCCTCCAAATGTTTAACTAGTTAACGGATAATAATAAGAAGGTATAAATAGTTTGGCCAGTTAGTGCAAACTATCCAAATAACCAACACCAATAGATGTTATCAATGTTGTTTTAACGTTCAAGCCATGTATATGTTCAAGCCAAGCCATACAACTTAAATGTTTAGCCTGCATTTATTCTCTATAAACGCACCAAAAAAAATCCACCAATGCATCAAAACACCATGCAATCAATAACTTCCAACTATGTCTAAGTGCAACGTTGTAATGTTCTAGCACCTTAATTATTTCCAACCTTATGAAACTCATCATGTAACATTGTTACACCATACAACGTTGTAATATTAATTTATTTTCATGTAGCCAATTAAGACCCAAGCTATTCACCAATGTCTCATCATTTTTCCAGCACCCGTAAATAATGACTACATGGTACCAAAGGAACCTTATGACTTACCAATCATGGCACCATCATGTGACCAAAGTTGTGAAATTTTGGTAATGTTTCACTTCACTTCATTTCATAAGTCTTTCCTGTCATTAAGACGCATCAAAGCTTTTGCTTTTTAACACTTCAAATGATCAAAGTATATTCGATTATAAATCAATCCTAAACAATAATCACTGAATATTTATACTCAAATTGACACAAAAAAACAAAGTTATCACATGTTTCTAAATCACAAACTAATAATTACCTTGTGTTAAACATTACTTATGACAGATTTGAATGGAGACTCTTCTTGAGTTTACAATCCATTAGTGACATCTCATCTTCTTATCTTGCTCACTTAGTTTAACAACTTAAAAGGTCTTAATGATTAATTTTAGGAGTTAAATTCTCTATGTCCTATAACATTTCCAAGACTTTTTTGGAAGCAAGAAGTTTAGATTCCTCTAGATAAAAACAAATTATAAAGTCATCAAAATAATGCTCAATTAAATAACTATATACTATGTATTCTTTTTTTTCCCTATAAACCTTACAAAATAAGGCAATCAATGTGTTTTAGGAACTCAAACAAAGTTGGTTCCTTGGTTGTTAGGCATCGTCTTTTTTTAACCCATAATTTCAATGATTTTTTGCCACTCTTTGTTTAAGAAAACAAAATCTATCAATATTTCAAACTTACCACAAAAATGACATACCATATCATATAAGAAATGATGATGCATATATGCATTTATTGGACCTCTTTTTGTGTATGCATGATATGTAATCTTCCTTTGGACATTAGATTTGATGAATGTTCTCCTAAGGCAGTGAAATTTCCCATGATTATATGTATGATTCCTAATATTAAAAGCTTGATGTGTGCTTCTTTGAGGCCTAAAATGGTATGAGTGGGTTTATATGTTATCATTCAAGTTATGTTATTCTTCCCTTGATAGCATTGAACTCTATGCCTAAATTGTGAGCCATGTATAAAAGCATGATGCTTGCCTTTAGGATTAGTCTTAATAGATGTGGAATGCAAATGTATATTCTTGAATATGGATGCGCCATACTCATTTATCACATTAGGCAATGGTTCTTCATTATATAAATATTTTCACTTAACAAATATGGTTTTAGAATTGCCTTCGCTTCCATCCTTATATCATATTACATGCCTATCATTAAAATTCTTTTCAGCTCCTAGCATGTTCTTTAACTTTTCACTCCCTTTACTAAACTTGGACAATAAGTCCTTAAGAGAATCTGTATCCTTTTTTAATGTTTCATTCTTACGCCTTAATGCACCTAAGTCATGATTGTCATCAATGATCACATTTTTGGATACCTTAATGCTATGTAATTCACTTTTCATCTTTTTATTCTCACTTATGCACGCATCTAGGTTCTTTTGAGCCTCTTTAAGTTTGGAGGATAGCTTTTTCTTTTTCATGCTCATGATTTCAAGGCTCTCTACTAATTCATTACATATCAAATCAACATCACTACCATTATTATAATAATCAGGGTTGGATGTTACGTCATCATTGCCCATAGTGATAAAGCACATATGAGCTATCTCTTCTTCTGAATACTCACTTTCAGATTCACTTGTGTCATCCCAAGTTGATGTTTTAAGTGCTTTTTTTTTTCCTTGTTCTCTTTAGTTTCTCTTGTACTTTTCCTTGTTCTTTTTATGTTTTACTTTCTCTCGTACTTGTCATTATCTCTAAGTAAAGGACATTTTGACTTTATATAACCGAGATTTCTATATTCAAAGTAAATAATTATAGAGGATTTGTGTTTTAAATCACTTTTATCTCCATTGAATTCCTTTCTTTTAGAGAATTTTTTCTTCAAGAATTTCTTGAATTTTTTAATAAGTAAGCTAAAGTCTTCTTCTTTTCTTTCAATAGTTGATGTCTCTTCTTCTTCACTAAATTCTTCCATTGAGGCTTCAAATGCTAAATTCTTTTTCTTTGGAAGCTTCATTTCTTTTTATGTCCTTTGGAGCCTCATTTTGTATATGAGGAGAGATCTAATAAGTTCCTCCAATGGTAATGTTGTTATATCCTTAGCTTCTTGTATAACCGTCACTTTAGATTCCCACATCTTCATAAGTGACCTAAGCTACTTTCTTACTGTTAACATAAGTATATTTCTTTTCAAGACCTTTGAGAGCATTAATAATATTAATAAATCCAATATACATGCTATATATGCTTTCCTCATTCTTTATTTGGAACAATTCATATTGATGTGTTAGTTTGCTTACTTTGCTCTCTTTTGCTTAATTGGTTCCCTCATATGTAACTTCTAAAGTATACTAAATTTCATTAGATGATTCATGTATAGAAACACTATTTAATTAAGTTCTTCCTAATACACAAAAATGATGTGTGTGGCCCTACTATTCAAATAAATTAGTCTCTTATCTTAAATTTTTCGTTTTTCCTTTCATCTAGGCATCTTTTATTATTAATAGGGAATAAAAAGACCATTTGAAACTATTTTCCATAAGTCCACACTTTTAGTCATTAAGAAGAATCTCATCTTAGTTTTCTAATAAAGATAATTATTGCCATTAAAGAAAGGTAGTTTACTAATGCTTTATCCCTTTTTGTTAAAATGATGATGATGATGATGCTCTTAAATATGTCATTATAATATTCGTTATAGGATTTATTTAGAAATTATAACCTAATAGACCCATTCTAATACCACTTGATAGTCCTTAATGGCACCCAAGAGGTGGGTTGATTAATAAGTATAAAGAAATTGCAAATCAATATGAATAAAGATGAAGAAATTTCTTACTATAAATTAAATCAAACAATTGAATGATAATTTAAAGAGGATAGTGAAGAGAAAATGAAAAACGATTGATAGTGGTTTAGCAAACAATTCTTCCTACATTCACTCCGAAGATCCTTTTTAAAATTCCACTGTAATTCTTCTTTCAAGATGAAGAATAACCATTATGTAATCTTTTTCAGTAAAGAGGAACCTTACTTAAAACTTCTCCCAAAGTGAAAAGAAACCTTAATCCTACTTGGAACACTTCCAACTACAATATCCATCACTTTAAAAAAAGATTACAACTCAAAATTATCTTATTTATTCACTTGATAACTCAAAATGACTCACTTACTTAAATACGAGAGAATGCTACTCAAATTATTGAAAAAATATTTGAAATGTGTGTATACAACAACCAAAAACTTTTTGATTCTAAATCTAATGAGAAAATACATATTTATAGTGTTTTGGGACCCCTACTAGTTGTTGAAGTCACGAACTAGCCATTATAATGACTATATATAATGCATTAATTGACCAATATGTATTTATAACACTAGATTCATTAGTTGTTGGAACTTTGGTCAACTAGTACACACATTGCTTGGTTAATATAGTAAATTGGTTAACCAATACATAAGCCAATGTTACGCCAAACTCACGATACAACAAATTTGATAACTTTAACTTATATTGGTCGACCACTAACTCATATAGGTTGACCAATCGCCCCAAAAGCATAAATTAACACCTTCAAATGCTCAAACTCAGTTTTATTAATGCAATTATGAATTCAAATTCCCCAAAATGTTCCCCAAACTTTATTTGAAAGATCAAGAGGTTTTTCTATTAAAATCAAAAGCTTAAATGCCTTTTGAATGAATGTAAAGACTTATGGAATGAAGAGAAATTAAATGTTTATACATGGTGAGCCTTTTAGAGCATCAAATTAGAAAAAAGTGAGATTGTAATTAATATTATAAACTAAATAATGACTTTGATAAGTCTCAATCTTCTTTTGGTATTCATTTGATTTTCATTTTGATGGTTGTAAATCTCAACTTCTATTTATCAACTTTATGAGCCATCTCGTTAAGATTATAACTTTATTTTGTTCTTATATTACTTCTCATTAAACTAATAAACTTATTAGTAGTAATTATGTTTTGTTCTTATATTACATCTCATTAAACTAATAAACTTATTAGTAGTAATTATGTTTTGCCATCATCAAAACACCAATTGGAACCTCCCTTGCTTCAACAAATCATTTCAGCATTCATTATCTCATTTTAAGTTTGTAAGCCTTTTTGTAATTATTAAAATAATAAAGTTTGAGTTATAAGCTATTCTTGAGGTTTGTGATCATTTTATTGAAGTACCTAAAGTGGTTTGAGGTTCCTATTTACCTTAAAGAAAGATTGAAAAAGATTTTCCTCTTTTCCAAATTAAAAGATTGTATAAAGGTTATTCTTTGTCTTGAAGAATTATAGTGGAAATTTAAAAAGAGTCTTGAGAGTGGACTTAGGTAAGGATTATTTATCGAACCACTATAAATCATTTTGCATTTCTCTTCCCTCACTCTTTACTTTATTTTTTATAAGCATATTTAAATTCTTTTACTTTTGTTGTATTTTTGCAATTTTGATTATTTGTAAGCATTGTTTTGTATAAGTTGCTATCTTTTAATTAAAATCTTCAATCCACCTAATTCCCCCCCCCCATATTGCACGCCATTAAGGAATAACAAATATAATATTTATTTTTTGTATATGTAATTCATAGATTGAATTAAACATCTATAAAAGAGAAACTAAAAATATGAAAATTCATTCTTGAAATAGTAAGAAGCAACAAGTTAGTAAGAAAATCTCTATCATATAAATTATTCACATTCATCAACATGTTCTCTCTTTTACACTCTATAACAAAAGAGAAAAGGGTGGAGTATACTAAGAAATTAGAAGTGCATTTCATGCATCGTATGCCATATTTAAATATGTGAATTGTGTCGATATTCATGAAATAATTGTACATGCATTCATTGACATTTTCCGGATATAATTGATTTATAAATGTGATTATAATGAGAATTGTCGTTTTTATGTGTTGAAAAATTATTTGGAGAGCGTCATTATTATTTCTAAATTTTTGGTAAATTTTAGAAAATTTCTAAAAATTTGGGGTATTTTAGCCTAGGAAAAATATGGAATAAGAGATAAATTGACCAATTATAGTGTGACATGTGGCAGTCTTATTTGGGTGAAAAATGTATTACATGTAATAGTGATATATGGAGAGCTTTGATTAAGACATGTGGTTATGTTTATGATAAAAAGAAACCACTGCAGCTATTGTTGTTTTCTTCACCGTAGTTCTTCACTGTATACATCAACACCAAAATTCTTTTTGTTCATCCATCAACAAATCAGCTAATTGCTTCTGGTTGTGTATTTGGCTTTGGATTTTGATATCAAAGTAAGAACTTCTTGTGTTCTTACTCCTTATTTTCATTATTTTCCATCCACCGAAAGTGTTACGGGTTTTGTAAAGGATTTGTGTTGATGATGTTTTAGTGTGTGCAAATGGATGGATGCATGAGTGGGGTAGGAAGAAGTAATTTCAGTGATAATAATTGGGTTAGAAAAGATTTAGAAAGTATGAAAAAGAATGCAGAAAAAGAGTGAAAGTGCAAAAACTCTGATGAAATACGTGAATATAATTGTTGTTTTTGATGTTTATGTTTAATCTTGAATTTTGAGTTTAATGAAAGTTTGTGAAGTTGTTAATTGCAGAAAGATGTGAAAATAGGATATAGATTCTATTAAGAATTGTTACTGCTCATGAAAACAAAATTGCAGTAGAGAGAGGAAGTAGAAGGTGATGGTTTGCATGTATGATTTTGGTTTTTGAAGTGTAAATATGAACTAGAGTATTTTTACTGAACAACTTTGAGTCTTTTAGCTATAACTTTTTCATCCGACCTCCAAATGACTTGAAACTTGAACTAATAGATTCCTAATAGATTGTTCTTCCTCTCCATAAAAATTTAGATCCATATGAATTTATTCGGAAATATTTGATTAATGAATTTAGGATGAAAATGAGGAAGTGTGCTGGAATATTATGAATTGGAAAACTTTCACTTTAACATATTTCGGTATTTGATTATATCTTGATCTGTAAATTTCTGAATGAGATGATTCTTAATTTAAATTGAACTAGAGACATCTGGATACAAGTTTTAAGAGAAATTTAATTTTAATTCTGTACTTAAGGGTCTTGAAATTTAGCTTGAAATTGAGTCTTAGCTTAGGCTATAACACTACTCGTGACAAAAATCATATCCTGTTGTTATCGAATAAAATGTATTGATGTAGGTCAAATCATACAAAGGTGTCTTCAATAAAGTTTTAGCTTATTCTCTTATCTTTCAATTGGTATAATGTTTGTGATTTTTGGATATTGTAATTGAGAGATATGAGTTGTATAACTTGAATACATAATCATGCCCTAACTAAAATTTCAAATGTAGTCAGTCTGTAGTATTTTGAGCATAACTCATAGAATAATGAATCAAATTATATATCTTGGCATCAATAGAAACTTAAGGCATAGAGAAAAATTTATCTAGAAGAAAGTGTTACAGAAATACACCATTTTCCTTGTCTTAATGATCATGTAAAGTAGACCCAAAAGCTTGGTTGACAAGAAAGCTGGAATAATTAATGAGTGTATGAATTTTGACACATTTGGAGTACAATTGATCTTTGCGTCGGTTTATTACAAAAGTATGCCCCGAAATATATCATCGAAAATGCATGTTATATGATACATTTATAAAAATGCATATTTAGTTACATGAACAATGTGGTAATATGGAATTATATTTGATTGTATATAAAAGAGCAAGTAGAGTGACTGTTTCTAGATATTGCCGAAACTTCAAGGCTATAAGCAAAAAGGGAGCAATAGTAAGTAACCTAAGATGATCTCACCTTAATTTGTTCTATTTATTACTTAATTGAATTTGATATGTGCTTATTGTGTTCTAAATTCCAGACAATAATTGTTTGAGGCATTTGATACATATAAACATCATGTTACTTGTATATGAATGAGATTGCCTATTTGATTCTCAACTAAAAAGTTGAAAGCCAGACCTAGCCCGAAGATTACCGTTAATGCACAAATATGAAAATGAATGCGATTGAAAGTGATTGAATATGATGACTGAATGGTGGCATGCGTTTCATTTCAATGCATGCAATATAAAGATAGTTGTGACTGATGTTGCCAATAAAAAAAAAGCTTAAAGCTCAGACATTCATGATTAGAGCCTAAGGCTTAATGTGTTTACAGATCCCTATATCCTCAACATATAAGGGACAGTATGACAGAGCCCGATATCTATAACGGATACAGTCATAACAACGTAATAAATGAATTGTGTCTCATAAACATTGCATTCAAATATGATATAAATAAATTGAATAACTGCGTTGTTATAATGACTTCCCTTGTATGAATATATGATAATGAATGGTATGAACTTGTGTTTGAATTATGAGATTTGTGAACAAGTGATTCATAATATTACTTGATATGACTAAGTTGATGTGACCAAGTTGATGTGAATTACATAATAATATAAACTGTTGTGTTGTATGACAAGAGTGAACCATCGAGTATGGTTACTCTACTGAGTTCGCAAAACTCATCAAAATTGCAACATTGATAATTTCAGGTTCGAGAGAGTGACAGTCTAGCTTCTAAAATTGTATAGAAGCGATTTTGTACAACTTTTGGAGTTCGAAAATGGCTCAAAGGTCGGTCAGCTGGCATTGAAGAAATAGTTTGTTTTAATTTTTGTTTAGTTTCCTCATGTATGTAGCATATTATGTAGACTGAGTTGTAAACACTCTAAGTTGACACTGTAAAATATGGATGATGGTTAATGCTACAGTGTGAATTATAGTTTGAGAAATGAAATGAGGAAAATTTTAGTTTTCAGACAATGTGTTATTTATGGTTTTTCTTACAATGCCATGTGATATAGTGAAGGTGAGATAGTTAATACGTTACTTTTGTCGGCTATATGCACGTGTGACCATAGGGCACACATACGTGTGTCAGATGGGAGTGGGATATTACACATATCCACTTTTTCCCTCACATGTCCACTTTTTCTAAATAAATCTATCATTTAACTAACAAAATAATTGTTTACATCACATTTAAACAAAATCATAACTTCTAAGTAACTTAGATTTCAATCCTAATGTATGAAGAAGGATGTGATCTACCAAAGTTTCTCTCTATCATCCTATAACTGAATAAGTAGATTTCACTACACCACAAGGAAAACAAAAATGTACTATCACAAATCAAATTCACTATATGATTATCCCATGCACCTTAGCACATAACTTGACTTGATTATGAATTATGAGCAACTAATAATCATAGACCACACAACTAGAAGGTGATTTCTCATGTATGTAGCCTAGAGTTCCATAAGATCCAAATTTGATTGGATAATATAGACTAAGATTTTCTTTGGCTATTTTGTTACCTTATACCATTATCTTCATGTCATACGTTTATAGTTGCTTTTTATATTAAATTTTGTTAGTTCTATGTCTCTTTTCTCAAAATATACCTACATATTTTTCCATATTTAACTGCATAATATTTTAAATAGAATTGAAAATCCACATTTACTTTTCATAAATGAAGGGAATTACATATTAAATAGGGGTTATAATTTGTCAAGTACCATTTTTAATTGAATGCAATAACCTTAGAACAACTTAGTACGAGGTTTGCACAAATTAATAACTAGCATTAGCACACCATATATGCTTTCTATTCAGTGTGAAAAGAACAAAGATTAAAAAAAAAATAAAGAGCATAACTTAAAAGTGGATGAAAGCTAATTAATTTGAGTTAAGTGAGAAACTTGTTCTGTTGTAAGTAGCCTTCTTATTGAATATGTAATTTGTTTTTGGACTAATTTATCCTTATTTATCTTCAAAGAATGACGGTAAATGGAAAGGATAAGTTTAATGTTATTTTTGGTGTACACTTCTTCAAGAAGGGATTATGAAATACAAAAGTCAAGAACTTAAAATTTTTAACAATGTCGACATGGGTTATGCTAATTTGAGAAAGGTAGTGAAATAAGTGATGAGTTTTTATAATCATAAGTTTATGGTATTTGATTCCAAAGAAGGGGTTAGTTAATGGTTCAAAAAGATTATAATCCAATCATAATTCATTTGATTTGATTAAATTGTTAAAGGTG
>JAOQMP010000005.1:12388924-12407562 GCA_027563575.1 Erythroxylum pedicellare
AAAATTTGGACAATGGAGGAACGACTCTAGACGACACAACCTGCTCTGATACCACTTGTAAAAAATAACGACGATAATTTTGTTAATAAAAGGACTCAAATATAAAACTTTAGACACCGAAGGTACACAAAAATAGAAGGACAAAGAACGAAACCCAGACTCACTACACTTTAGGACACTTTTCTCTCTTTATTTTGGTGGTGTTACAAAATGGTGTTAGGATTACCTATTTATAGGCATCCATCACCAACCTATATGCAAGTTGTTAGAAGACTCTAGATTTGCCAACTTGCCAACTTGCCTCGCCAACTTGCATAAGTTACAAGAAAATTCTAGATTTGCAAGTTGCCCACTTGCAAGATTTTTCCAAACCTTTCCCTTCTTTTTTTTTTATACATATTTAGAGTTTTCTACAAGTCTCTAAAATTAGTTGGTGATTTCTAACATTTTGTTGTTCATTTTCTGGTGAGCAAGGCAAAAGGAAATTGATATAAGTTTCTCCAAAATCTAAATAACTGAAACTACACTATAAGGCAAGCTTATTTGTTAGATATTGTATTCCTCGGGTAATAAAAGTCGTGTTTCTGATTGAAAATTTTCTTCCTTCTAGTTATGTGGAGTCAGAGGTGATGGTAATGCTGCAGCAAAACAATTGTTTTGGCAACCAAGGAAGGGCCTTTCTTATGTACCTACATTTGAATCATAACGAGAAGGAATGCAGTTGCAATGCTTGCAAGGAAATGTGCTTTTGATTGCAATGTCAGTATATACTTTGTTTCTATTCTGTTTTGTTGCGTGTCTAGGCATGCTTTATTTTCTTTCAAGCGTTTCCTTGCATCTCTGCAAACTTTTTATGATCAACCCATCAGACCGTACAATTTCTATGAAAAGCTTGAACTTTTCTAGCTCTTATCATTTATTGCGGTCTACTTTAGCTTCAAAACTTTAAATCTTTAGGACCTAATTCCTGCTGCTTAGAAAGGAATGTAGTTATAATGCTTGCAATATATACTCTGTTCCTATTATGTTTTGTTGCACATCTAGACATGATTTATTTTCTTTCGAAGTATTTCCACTGCATCTCTGCAAACTTTTAAAGATCGACTTGTCAAACTGTAGTATCCCATGAAAAGCTTGAACTTTTCTTACTCTCATTGCTGGTTGTGATCTGCTTTAGCTTCAAAATTTTAAATCTTTAGGATATAATTCCTGCTGCTTCTTAAAACTTACTTGGGACTCAGCTGCATGAGCAAGCGGTTCAGGGGCTTACCTTTTATGTTGTGTTCTCTTTGGTTTCCCATATTCTTTTATTTCTAATGAAGGGAAGATGTATCTCAATAGGTCATACTTGCCGAATCAGAAGATCAGGTGTAGAGATAAAACAGAACCAACTAAGCAATTTAACTGGTATGTGAGTAAATAGAGAAGAGTGATGGTGTGTATTGTTTGAGGCATATAGCTAAAAGAAGAATCTGCTATTTGTTGTTGTTGTATTTTGCTTCTCAGTCTCCCCTAGTGTAGTCTTGTTCAATTTTAGGCGTTGTTTTTATTTGCCTAATAGCAAGTTTCATTCATCACCCTCCTCAATGTGTGTGTGTGTGTTCATTGCTTGATGTTGTATTCGCTTGATCTTCTATTACTAATTATTTTGCATAGTGTTTTTAGGCTGAGTTTTTTGTTTGCCAATAGTCTCTCTGGTAACAAAGTTGCACATTTTATTGATTGGTTTTCCTTTTTATTTACCTTCTTTTTGGTTAACTTAGACTCCTTCACACTAATGGCAAATTTCGCTAATCTAACTCAACCCGATTCAAAATCGTTCTCATATTAAACATCTCAATTGAATTTTAGGTCAAATTCAAATTGTCTCTTGGAAAGTCTGGTTTGACCTAACATAACTCATTTCTAAGTCTACTCTTCCATCCTTAAGGAATGTTTTCGTAAATTGTTATCTATAGTACTTTTTTGGTTTTATCGGATTGAATTTTAATGAATTAGGATTAAGGATAAGCAATAAACTAAAGTCAAATTCAACGTACTTAGTGTACAAAGTGTGGGATTCTGAAGAGAGTCATGATGTACGTAGCCTTCCTTTTGTATTTTTACAAAGAGGTTGTTTCTGTGACTTGAACTTGTGATCTTATAATCACAAAGGAGTAATTTTTCGTGACTTAAAACTATGGCTTTACAAGTTGCTCCAAGGAGAAGAAATAAACTAATTAATCAAATTGTTGCTTACACATTATGATGTTGATCAATGGACTTATATAATAAAATATATCTAATAGGAAATAAATCAATATTTGGGTTATGCACATAATTTAACTAAAAATTTAGCACTAACTTTTATAATAAAAATAAAAAAGAAAAGAAAAATATATCCCACAAAGATAGAAAAAGTTTCTATTAGAGGTGTAGTATTACGATGAAAATGGCTTGGATTGGATTTAGCCTCTTAAAATTCAAAATTAAAATTATTTTTTTTCAATTCATAATTTGATTAATTAAATATTTAATTTCTAAGTTTGTTTACATTCATATTGATGTACTAATTTTAGGATGAGTTAATTTGATTTTCAATAACGAGTTGCTCTTATAAGAAAATCTTCTAAATCCAAATTCAGACCTAAATTTAAATTTGAGTCCAATTAAATTTGTTTCGAGCAATAATTTTTTTGCTATTAGGGATGATGAGGGGTTAGCTTCGGCTGAATGCTATTATCGGGACCTAATTTAAGGCTTGACAGGGACTGAGCCTTAGGCCTAGATTGAAAAAGCCTAACCTACTAGCCCTATTCTGCTGAGCTTGAATTGTTTTTAAATAAGGTTGTTTTATTTATAAGTGTCAGGCCTGGGCAGTCTCAACCAGGCTTGAGGTTTGACGAATATGAGCCTAATCCATTAAGTTAGGGTCAAGTTGGCCCTGTTCTAATTGTCAACTTTGTTAGTAATTCAGGTGTAGCACCAAATTTCAGGAGCAACACCAAATTTCCGCAATGCTGTAGGTTTTAACTTTAACTAGGTCAACCCAAACGGGTTACCTTATAACTTCTAACCCCAACCGTAACTGTGTCCAGTAACGGCTATAAGAACCGGTGGACAAGTCAGGACCGTTGGATTGGCAGAGAGATCGAAGGGTCAGAAATTCAAAGAGATTCGACCGTTGCAAAAGTGAAGAGACGGCTCCGGAGACTTCAAATAGGGAAGATCTTCGCTGGTTCTCAATTCTTTTTGTGTCCCTTCACCTCTCTCTTTAGCCCTATAGAGAAAAATGGGAGTTTCAGAGATTTGTTGTTGTTAACCAAGTGAATTTGTAGGTATTTTTGAAGAGATTGGACGTTGGAGGAATCGTTTCAGCGATTAGAAGAAGAAGACGATGGCTTCAAGACCCATTGTTCCAGAGCAAGCCAGAGGTAAAGTTTCTACGTGTTTCCCTCTAAGTTGGGTTATGGGGGTTTTCTTTAGATCTTTATTTGGGTCCTTTATAATGGGTTTCTTTGTTGATAATGATTTGACGCTTCTTTTTCTGATTTACTTTGTATTATAATTCTCTAGATGGGTGATTTCTTTTGTTTTTCCCAATTGATTTTCAAAGCTTTTTCCTTTCTTCTCCTTTCTTTCGTGTTTCTTTCATTCTTATTGTTTTTATTTAATTTCTGTTTGCTTGGTTAGAGAAATTTGTGGTGGAAAGAAAAAGTTTTGGTCTTTTATTTCAGATCTAGGGCTCTCTGCTTAGGGTTAACTCTTTATTGGCTTTGATAGGCCTTAATTCGTAGTCCTTGATCTTGATATATATATATGAGAATGCGTATTTTCTCTTCCTCTTTAATGCGTTTCTTAACATCCTGCAGGAGAAGCAGTTGTAGGAGTTAACAAACAACAGAAGAAAAATGTGACGGCGGCCATGGAAGGAAGACACCGCCGTGCCCTTGGTGATATTGGTAATCTTGTAACTGGTCGAGCAGTTGATGCCAAAGCTCATTCTCAGATTTCTAGACCCCTCACAAGGTTTATTTCTATCTCTCTCTCTTGCTCATCAAATATGACTGCAAGTTTCTATGAACAAAAATTTGCAAGATACCATGCTTTGATCTTAGTACTGATTCACTACTCATTTCATAGGAGTTTCTGTGCACAACTACTGGCCAATGCTCAAGCTGCAGCCGCAGCAGCCAACAACAAGGTAGACACTGATACATTTTTTCATAGTTCTATAGTTCTGTATCTTCTGATACTATGTTTCTATGTGTCTGAATTGGGATTTGGTTATTCGTCGTAATGCAGAAACAAGTTTGTGTCAATGTCGAGAAAGTGTCTGCAGTAGTTCCAGATGGAGCTGCAGTGGGCAAAAAGCCGGCAGTTGAGAAGGCAAACAAGGCCAAGAAAGTTAACGTCAAGCCAACGCCTGAAGAAGTAATTGAGATAAGCCCTGATACCGTTGAGACAGCAGAGAGAAAACAAGAGAAGATCGTGGACAAAAAAAAGGATGGAGGAGAAGCATCGACTAGAAAGAAAGTGCAGACTCTTTCTTCTGTCCTGACCGCTAGAAGCAAGGTGATAATTAAATGTTCCAGCAATATATATAGTTCTTCAGAGGTGAGGGCAAGTCAACTAGTTCTTTGAATGGCTACTAATCTTTGAATGGATAATGTAGGCTGCTTGTGGTGTGGCAATCAAACCAAAGGAGGATATTGTGGACATTGATGCAGCAGACACCGACAACGATCTTGCCGGAGTCGAGTATGTTGAGGACATTTACAAGTTCTATAAGCTTGTCGAGGTACTGCTTTGCCTGTGCACCTGAGTACCAAACTTTTATGTGCGTTTAATTTTGATCACTTGCGTCTATGATGCAGAATGAGAACAGGCCCTGCAATTATATGAACTCTCAGCCTGAGATAAATGCGAAGATGAGAGCAATTCTAGTGGATTGGTTGATAGATGTACACCAAAAGTTTGAGCTGTCACAAGAAACTCTTTATCTCACAGTTAATATAATTGATCGTTTCCTATCTGTGAAGACCGTTCCAAGGAGGGAACTTCAGCTGTTGGGAATGAGTGCCACACTTGTCGCCTCCAAATATGAAGAAATCTGGGCTCCTGAGGTAGAAAGACTTCATCTACCACCAAGCTTGGTTTCTTCCTGGAAGCAATTGATACAAGCTAGCTAATGGTTTGATGAATGTCATGTTCAGGTGAATGATCTAGTGTGTATTTCAGACAGAGCTTACTCCCACGAGCAGATTCTTGTTATGGAGAAGACTATACTAAGAAAGCTGGAATGGACTCTCACAGTGCCAACACACTACGTCTTCCTTGCTCGTTTCATCAAAGCATCTATTCCTGATACGCAAGTGAGTAAAAACTGATGTGTGTGCGTGGTGCTTCATACGAAAACTTGATCTAATCATCGGTATTTATTAATTTTTTGTAGTTTGAGAACTTGGTGTACTTTCTTGCTGAGTTGGGTATGATGCATTATGACACTATAATGTTCTGCCCTTCAATGTTAGCTGCCTCTGCAGTTTATGCAGCTCGATGCACTCTAAACATAACTCCTCTCTGGACAAATACCCTTAAACTGCACACAGGTTTCTCTGAATCTCAGTTGAAGTAAGTCATCTTCCATGGATGTCTAATTTTCCATTCAACATTATAGATGTTTTCTCATCATAATTTCCATGCAGGGACTGTGCTGGACTGCTGGTTTCTTACCACTCAAAAGCTGCAGAAAACAAACTTCAGACTGTGTTGAGGAGATACTCGAGTCCATTAAGAGGAGCTGTTGCTCTACTTCCACCGGCCAAATGTCTACTTTCTGGCAACTTTCAATGAGAGAATGTGGAATGATAGAGACACCTCTCGTTCACATACACGCGTGAGGGATGGAGGAAGGTTGTTTGAATTAGTTTTTTCCTACAGTCAATTGTATTTTGTAACAATTATTTGACTTAAATGGAAAAAGAAATGTCCCATTTTCCCCTAAGAAATTTAAGAACTTTTAGTGTCCAAAGAAATTTGATTTTTTAGAGAAGTGATGGTTTCATTTCATGCTCGTGCTACAACAATAACCGAATTCGGTAGTACACAATCTTAATTCTAATTAATAGATCCACATAAAAAAAGAAAAAAAACAAGAGAGAGAAAATAATAATAATGATGAAATATCGAAAGTTAATAATAATAAAAATTTATATATTCAAATCACAAAAACAACTTCTTTGTAAAAATTACAAGGGAAGGGGTACATTGATAACCCTCCCCAACCCTCATAAAATAGAAAAGGAGGAAAAAAGAAAGAAAGAAACAGATGCCTAAAATGTCACATGTGTTGTTGCATATGTTCCTCTCATATGAAGGGACGCCAAGTTTTTCAACAACTGTGGCCGCATTAGTTGAAAAAAATAAAAGAAGACAACCACAAGGCAGCTGTCTTATGCGGCTAAGCCTATATAAGGAACTCCTTGCTTCATACCAAAACACAAAAAAATATATAGAAGAAAATTAGAACAAAGCAACGCTCCGATAAAGGGATAGTGATATTTTATTTTTAGGTTAGGAAACACCTTATGAGCTACTATTTTGGTTTTATCTCTGTATACCTATTATTTGTAATAGTGGAAGAACTATTCTGAGTTTTGTTCGTAGACGTAGCCTAAAATTAAGGGTGAACCACGTTAAATATTTTGTGTCCATTTTGCTTATTTTATTTTTCCTTTTCAAAAATACACCTGCTGCACCCAACAAATGGTATCAGAGCTGTGTTTTCATTAAAGGTATTTTTTGAAAACAAGAACATCACGAGTAAGACAAAATTACAACGAATTTTTTGTCGTGACCTGTTTGAAAAGTTGACGTAAAACGACAAAGGTGATGAATAGTACTTTAAAGTTTTTTAAGAAATTTGCAAGATGACGGCACTGTAGTAATAGTAACTAGATCCTGTAGTATTATTTATGGTTCTATTCATAAGTTTCTATTTACTGAGTCCCATGGTACTATTCCAATGGGGTCCGACGATAATATTATGATGAGCACTATTCACAAGTTACTATTTATCGAGTCCCGTGGTGAAAATTTAGAAGATATTTTTCTGCCAAATTTTGACATCCTAATTCTATTTTTGAGGTCCTTTTTCTCAAATTTAGCTTAATTTGGCAAACGAAGATGAAGACGAACAAAATGATCAATCTAAATAGTATTAACTATTGTATATGGCGAACCAAAATGAAGGATCTCTTGATGATTAAAAAGATGCATTTGTCGGTAGTTTTCGATAACTAAACCGGAGGAGATGTCCAACGAAGATTGGGAGTTTGAGCATGAACAAGCATGTGATTATATTCGACAGTTTGTTGGTGATAATGTGTATAATCACATTTGTAACGAGACTCATGCAAGAACGCTATGGAATAAGTTGGAACAGTTGTATGCTTCAAAGACAAGCAACAACAAATTGTTTTATCTAATAAAATTGATGTAGGTAAAATACTAGGAGGGTACTTTTATAGTTGATCATTTAAACAATATGGAAGGGATGGTTGATTAGTTATCAAAGATGGGCATAAAGTTTGACGACGAGGTGATTACTCTAATAGTGCTAGCTTCATTACTAGGTGTCTTTGAAAAATACTCCATCAAATGACATATTAAATATGGAATATGTTAAAAGCGGTATACTAAATGAAGAGATGAGACGTAAATCATAGTATGCTAACTCTTCATCACATTCAGATGTTCTGCTTATAGAACATAGAGGAAGGAGTCAATCCAGAGGTCCAAAGTCCAAAGACAAGAGCAGAGGAAAGTCAAACAGATATGCAAATGTGAAATGCCATTACTGCTAGAAGAAATGCCACATCATGAAATTTTGCCGAAGGATGAAAAAGGAAAAAGGTAAAGATGTGAAGAAAGAAGAAAGCAGTGATGATGAACAAAATAACATTGTATTGTTGATGTATTCAACCTTATTATTGATACAGAGATAGTTAGCTTTGTGTCGCAAGAAACAAGTTGGATAATTGACAGTGGAGCTACTTTTCATATTACATCTCACAATTAATTTTTCTTATCTTACACGCCTGGGAATTATGGCATTGTTAAGATGGCAAATAGAAATCTGTTAAATGTTGTTGGCAAAGGAGATGTTTCTTTAGAGACAGCAAATGGTTCAAGACTATTGCTAAAAGATGTCAGGTATATTTTTGATATGCGTCTAAACTTGATTTCTGTAAATAGGCTAGATGATGAAGGTTTTCAAAATACTTTTGGAAATGGAAAATGGAAGCTTACTAAGGGCTCCTTAGTAGTGGCTAGAGGTTAGAAGCACTCAAGACTATATATGATGCAGGCAAAGCTCTCCACTGATGTTGTCAATATGGTGGAGAATGATAATATGGTTAATTTGTGACATAAAAGACTAGGCCACATTGGTGAGAAAGGGATGACTTAACTTGTAAAAAGGAATATGTTATCTGGTCTAAATCAAATACATCAGAAGAAATGTGTAGATTGTCTAGCAGGGAAACAAAAAAGGGTTTCTTTCCAAAGTTCTCCTCCATCCAGAATGAAGAATGTTCTAGATCTGATTCACTCAGATTTGTGCGGACCATTGCCAAAGTCACTAGATAATGCACAGTACTTTGTGACTTTTATTGATGATCATTCCAGGAAAATGTGGGCCTATGCTCTGAATACTAAAGATCAAGTGCTAGATGTGTTCAAACAATTTCATGTCTTAATTGAGAGGCAAACTGGGAATAAGCTAAAGTGCATTCGGATAGACAATGGTGGAGAGTACATTGGATTATTTGATGCTTACTGTAAAGATCATGGTATTCGACATCAAATGACAGCACCAAAAACACCGCAATTAAATGGCGTAGCTGAGAGGATGAACAAGACTTTGATGGAAATAGTCAAATGCTACTTTCATATTCAAAGTTGCCTAAGGCATTTTGAGGTAAAGCTTTACTTGCAGCTGTTTATGCATTAAATCGTTCACCATGTGTTCCTCCCAATATGAAGTTCCAGAAAAGGTGTGGTCAGGAAAGGATGTTTCCTATGATCATTTGCAGGTCTTTGGTTGCAAGACATTTGTCCATATTCCTAAAGATGAAAGGAAAAAGCTTGATGTCAAGACACGACAATGTGTATTCATGGCTATGGTCAAGATCAATTTAGCTATAGGTTTTATGATCCGATGCAGAAAAGACTTATTAGGAGTCATGATGCTATACTTGTTGAAGATCAAACTATTAAAGATATCAACAAGGTGGAGAAGGAAGTTCCAAGCTCTGATGATGACTCAACAAGCTTTCGATTGAATCCTCCAACAGTGGTGCTTAAACAAGTTGGAGATGAAGTGCAGAATGATTAGCTAGAAGTTGATAATATAGATACCCCCAATGAAGTTGAACTAGAGGATGATGATGGTGTTCACATTCAACCACCAGCACTTGAAGATTCTCTAGTCCCATTATGAAGATCTAGTAGAAATAAACATCCATCTACTAGATATCCAGTTAATCAGTATGTAATGCTGACTGATGAGGGAGAACCAGAAAACTTTGATAAAGCCATGAATGATGAACACAAAAAGAAATGGAAAGAAGCTATGCAAGATAAGATGAAATCCTTGCATGAGAATAAAACATTCGAACTGGTGAAGTTGCTAGAAGGCAAAAGAGTACTGAAGAATAAATGGGTGTTCAGGATTAAGCATGGAGAACACAACGGCCATCCTCGATTCAAAGCAAGATTAATGGTCAAAGGATTCAGCCAAAAGAAGGGTATTGACTTTGACGAGATATTTTCATCAGTGGTGAAAATGACATCTATACGTACAGTGCTCGGGCCAGTCGCAAGTTTTGATCTGAAGGTTGAACAAATGGATGTCAAAGCTACCTTTTTATATGGGAATTTGGAAGAATAGATATATATGGAGCAGCCAGAGGGTTTCGAGAAAAAGGGGAAGAAGACTATGTTTGTAGACTAAATAAGAGTCTATATGGTCTAGAACAGGCACCAAGACAGTGGTATAATAAGTTCAAGTCTATTATAAGGGAGCAAGGCTACAAGAAGACTACTACAGATCACTGTGTATTTGTGAAGAAATTCTCTGATGATGATTTCATTATTTTATTGCTCTATGTGGATGGTATGTTGATTGTTGGTAAGAAATTTTCCAGAATCAACAATATGAAGAAATAGCTGGATAAGTCTTTTGCCATGAAAGGCTTGGGATCAACAAAGTAGATTCTTGGCATGCAGATTATCAGAGACAGAAGTGTCAAGAAACTATGGTTGTCACAAGAGAAGTACATTGATAAAGTACTTTAGAGATTCAAATTGGACAAAGCTAAAACTGTTAGTTGTCCTCTTGCTAATCACTTTAAATTGAGTTCCAGAGAGTGCCCTTCTACAAATGAAGAGAAGAAAGAAATGTCCAGAGTTCCATATGCTTCAGCAGTTGGAAGTTTGATGTATGCTATGATTTGTACACGGCCAGATATTGCTTATGCAGTTGGAGTTGTGGGTCGTTTCCTTTCAAATCCTGTAAAGGAATATTGGGTTGCAGTTAAGTGGATTCTCAGGTATCTTCAAGGGTCATCCAAAATATGCATATGTTTTGGAAGAGCAGAACCTATGTTAGCTAATTACACAGATGCAGATATGGTTGGAGATATTGACTCGAAAAAGTCTACATCAGGTTACTTGATTACTTTTGCAGGGGGAGCTGTGGCATGACAATCAAAGTTACAGAAATATGTTGTACTTTTTATAACTGAAGCAGA
Organism: Erythroxylum pedicellare; assembly: GCA_027563575.1. NCBI lineage: Eukaryota > Viridiplantae > Streptophyta > Magnoliopsida > Malpighiales > Erythroxylaceae > Erythroxylum > Erythroxylum pedicellare. The sequence goes on from JAOQMP010000005.1 coordinate 12,399,721, forward strand.
GTTTATTGCAACAACGGAAGCTTGTAAGGAGTTGCTATGGATGAAGAAGTTCTTTAATAAACTTGGTATTAAGCAAGAACAGTATCAGCTGTTTTGTGATAGTCAGAGTGCTACTCATCTTGGTAAGAATGCCTCTTTTCACTCACGATCAAAACACATTGATGTAAGATATCATTGGATCAGAGATGTGATAGAGACCAAACAATTACAATTAGAAAAGATCCATACTGATGAAAATGGATTAGACATGTTAACCAAGATTCTACCAAAAGGCAAGTTCGAGTATTGTCGATCAGTAGCAGGCTTGATAGAGCCCTCCATGTAATCGGGAGGGGGATATTTGTTGAATATGGGTCCCTCTCACATGGAGGGACTCCATGTCCACAATTGCGGCACCAAAATCGGTGTCGTATGCTACTTTTCTTGAATAAATGGCAGAAGATAGCTACAAAGGTAGCTGTCTTACATATTGGAGTACTTATATAAGGCACTCCCTGCTTCATCAAACAACAACAAATACAGAAGGAAAATCAGAGCAAATCAAATGTTTTGAAGTTATAAAATATATTCCTAAAGAGTTGGTGAGTGACAAAATAGTGAAGTTAGTATTTTTAGGTTGGGAAACACCTTGTGAGTCACTATTTTAGGTTTATCTTTATATACCTACTATTTGTAATAGTGGAATAATTATTCTAAGTTTTATCCGTGGACGTAACCTAAAGTTAAGGGTGAACCAAGTTAAATATTTTGTATCCATTTTGCTCATTTTATTTTTCCTTTTAAAAATTACACCCACTATACTCAACAGTGATTTCATCCTTAATTCCCAAATCAATTAGCGTCCTTATTCATCAACAGGGATATTTTAGTTTGCTAGAAGTACGGAGAATAATATTTTTTTAATCTTCCATTAGATATAGAAGCATCATTATGCACTTCACTCATTAAAACTTTATTCCAAATTAATGCTACTTGCTACCTCATGCACTTGTCGTCTACCAGGAGTCCTTTAAGGAGAATGTTAACATGTGAATCGTGATATCTTAAATCTCATTGTCATCGTCTTTGCAGCTACCAACCCCCGCTCCAAGCTCCATCCAATTCCAGCTCCGAATTGGTCATCCTCCATACCAAAATGTCTCTTGCGATGTTCCTTCTTCCCTTAACTATTGAAAAGTAATAATTCCAAACTATTTGTTTCTTCAGCTGTAGACTGTAACGCTTGTGCCCCCTTTCGCCAAAAACCGCTTGTCATGTCTTTCATTTTGGATTCAAATTGGATGCTAATAGATTCAGACAAACGAAAACAGGTCCGAATCCAGACTTTACAGGTTGTGAAAGGCCATATGTTGAATGGAACTCAAACAGTAACAACCTGGAGTTCTTCCGTATAATAGATTTCGCTATAAATTGACGTGTAGCGTTTTAAATTGAATTCGACTTTGAAAAGTTGCCGTCCAACTTTGAATCGCTGACGAGCCACAAATGTCAAATATTCATATCCTCAGTCCAACCAAGGGCTGGAGTGGGTGAAGTTGGAAAGTAGCCAGAAAAGAAGGAGACACGGAGAGCCAACTTTGTAGGGGCCTTTTAAGGACCATTCTCATGGCTGCCGCCTTATAAAGACCATTCTCATGGCTGCCTCTCTGAAAGCGACGATCTTTGGCTGGTTCTCAGGTTAAATACTATAGCTTTCAATACGACGGCTGTTGATGGGATGATGGAAACCACTGCAAGACCATGTATTCTGCTGCTGTTTCTGATTTGCTTCTCCTATGCAAAAATTGGTTTCTCAGTTGGAAGTGACAGGCTTTCAATTGGGCAGGGTCTTCCCTCTACCCAGACTTTGGTGTCTCAAAATGGTTTCTATGAGCTGGGTTTCTTCACACGAGATTCTTCAAAGTCTGCTTCCTTGCCAACAATTTATCTGGGTATTTGGTACAAAAATTTTGCTGACAAGATCTACGTCTGGGAGGCTAATAGAGAGAACCCTTTGTTGGACCCTGCTTCTTTAAGGCTTGAACTATCTTCAGATGGAAATATAGTTCTTATTGAATTAAACAGAACAGCGTGGTCAACATCGGTAACATCTAAAGTGTCCAATTCTACAGAAGCTGTCCTTCTGGATAGTGGAAATTTTGTCATTAGAGATGACTTAAATCCATCCACTGTATATTGGCAGAGTTTTGATTACCCTACTGATATATGGCTACCAGGTGCAAAGCTTGGGATTGATAAACGTAATGGACGAGAACAGAGGCTTATTTCATGGAAGAACTCTGAAGATCCTTCACCAGGTTTGTTCTCATTGGGAGTAGACTTAAATGGAGACCCTCGACTTTTCTTAGAGTGGAATAACTCAGTTAGGTATTGGACCAGTGGACCATGGAATGGGAGCACATTTAGCTTAATCCCAGAGAATAGTTTGAGTTACATCGACAACATAAGTTTTATTTCCAATGAAAATGAAAGCTATTTCGTCTATTCTTTACGTAATTCCTCTACGTTGTCGAGATTTAAGTTGAATGTCTCAGGAATGTTTATGCAACTGTCATGGCTAGCTCCAACTTGGCAATGGGACTTAGTTTGGATGCTGCCAAGAAATCTATCTGATGTTTATGCTTTATGTGGGGCTTTTGGTGTTTTTTACAAAAATTCTTCGAGGCCCTGCAAATGCCTGAAAGGTTTTACGGCGTATTCAACAAATGACTGGTCTACTGGCTGTACTAGGAACACGCCTCTTCAGTGTCAGAGAAATGACAGTACCGAGAAAACTGAAGACCAGTTCCTACTGTTGTCAAACGTCACATTTCCGGTGAATTCAAAAGCATATAATGCAGCAAGTGCTGCCATATGTAAATTGAATTGTACGGAAGATTGTTTATGTACCGCTTATGCCTACAATAATAGTGGGTGTTTCATATGGGAAGGTGATCTTATGAATTTACAAGAAATAGAGGAAGTAAGTGAAACGGTTGCCCAATATATCTACATCAGACTTGCTGCTTCTGAGTTTGGAAATCCAGTAGGTAAGACAAATCGACAATAAAGGACAGTAATACTTATGTAAAAGCATATACCAATGGCCCCTGATGCTGAGTTGCCTTTTGCAGAATCAAGTAACAAGAGAATCTTGTGGGTTATCGCACCAGTGTTTGTTGCAGTAGCAGTGCTTACTCTTGTCGTTTATATATGCTTGGGAAAGCTCAGAAACAGAGGTTTTACATCTTCGTTTTTCCTTTAACCCCAGGAACTTAATGATGAGTGTTTATATTTCTATTCCTGGAACTTATCCATGAGTATTCATAGATTACATGTGTTAGAATACATACGTACATATATATATATATATGTATATATATGGAGATGATCCATTCACAGGCCTTACAAAACAAGTTTTTTTTTTTTTTTTTGTTGAATGATTTTGACATGTTATGACTCCAGTGGATTTGTGCTTTGTTATAGTAGCTTAAGTTTTTGGGTTTCATACTCTTAGTAGCATCAAACTCTAATTAGTCAAATAAGAAGAGAGTATAGAAGTTGCTTTTCAGAATCTACGGACCCTCTTATCATGTTAAAGTTCAGTTTTGTTCATTGATTTTACATTCTACTACATATAAGCCAAGGATGTCAATGTCTTTTCGCTTTCTCTAGTAGTTTGTGAAGCCTATTATGCTAATATTGTTTTCTAATGGTGAGCTTCTTGATTCCTGAATGAGCAATAATACGACATCATATGATCGTAATTTTTACTTTTGCAATCTGAATCTGTCTCTCAAATGTCTGTTTGATTAAATCCGAAACTGCTGCGTATAGTTTCCCCAAATGACAGATGTGCCATTCTGTATTAACAGGAGAGCAAGATAAGAGTGAAGATCTATTATTATTTGATTTCTCTGCTGATCAAAGTTTAGCCACGAGTGAATCAAAAAGTTCAAATATTCTAAATAAAAGAGTGAAGAAGGATGTTGAGTTGCCATTATTCAGCCGTGAGAGTGTATCTGCTGCAACTAATAGATTCTCAGTGGTAAATAAGCTGGGAGAGGGAGGCTATGGGCCTGTTTACAAGGTAAACTTTCTTTGACGTGACTGACTTGCTTTTGATGGAATTTGATCCGCAAGTAGTCATTAATGCTCAAAATAATCAAAGGACACAGGCCAGGAGTTTTAGATGGTAATACTTACATGGTGCAGGACCATTAGGTTTTAGTCCCGTGAGGGTTCTTCGTTGTGATTTGCTCCAGGCTTTTATCTCTTCGTAATATCAAAACTAAACTCTCCAAACTTGTACATGTTCAATTAACACAACTGTTTTCTTCTTGTTGTGGGCATTTTATAGGGAAAGTTGCGTAATGGACAAGAAATTGCTGTCAAGAGACTCTCTAAAAGATCGGGGCAAGGACTAGAAGAGTTCAGGAACGAGACATTACTGATTGCCAAACTCCAGCACAGGAATCTAGTTAGGCTCTTAGGCTGCTGCATTGAACAAGAGGAGAATATTTTGATTTACGAGTACATGCCGAATAAAAGCTTAGACTTTTTCCTATTTGGTATTCATCTTGTCCAGTAACTTTATTTGTCTGCTGAGTTGTTACGTATGCCAGAGTAATCTATATAACTCGTTTTCTTGAAACAGATCCAGCAAGAGGCAAAATATTAACTTGGGACATGCGTATTCTCATTGTCGAAGGAATTGCTCAAGGACTTCTTTATCTACATCAGTACTCAAGGTTCAGAATTATTCATAGGGATTTGAAACCCAGCAACATTCTACTTGACAGTGATATGAAGCCCAAAATTTCTGATTTTGGCATGGCTCGAATATTTGGAGGAAATGCAACTCAAGCAAACACCAATAGAATAGTTGGAACATAGTAAGTAATTGTTTGCACACGTTTCCCATTATGATGCAAGGTTTGGAGTAAAGCATTTTAATCATTAACGTTGCATTGAACACAAATGTAGTGGCTATATGTCTCCTGAATATGCTATGGACGGTCTCTTCTCAGTGAAGTCAGATGTTTTCAGCTTTGGAGTCCTGCTTCTTGAGATTTTAAGTGGCAAGAAGAGCACTGGCTTGTATCACAATGACTCGCTCAATCTTCTTGGATATGTGAGTTCACTTTTTTCTTCTTTGTCTTTCTTTTACCATCTTCTTGGATATGTGAGTTCACTTTTTCTTCCTCGTCTTTCTTTTACCATCTTCTTGGATAGGTGAGTTCACTCTTTCTTCCTTGTCTTTCTTTTACCATCTTCTTGGATATGTGAGTTCACTTTTTCTTCCTTGTCTTTCTGTTACCACCTTCCTGTCAGTGAAGTTTATTTGATACTTTTCCTGATTCTTAAGGTTTGGGAGTTATGGAGTTCTAATAGAGGTCTGGAATTGATGGACCCAACTTTAGGGGATCCTCCTTCAACTTCAATGGTGCTAAGATACATTAACATAGGGCTTCTTTGCGTCCAAGAAAAACCATCAGATCGACCCACAATGTCTGATGTTATCTCAATGATAATCAACGAGCATGCGCCTCTTAGTACACCTAAGCAGCCTGCTTTCTATACAAGTGTGATGGTTAAAGATTCATCACCAAACAGTCATTCTGCAAATAATGTAACTCTTTCCATTGTCGAAGCTCGGTAATCTCTGTAATGTATAACTATTTTATCATCTACACAACCACATTAATTTAATTCTTTCAAAAAGGAACATTTTGTACTCTTTGATCTCCTTTTTTATGTAGTCTTGATTTCACTATAGCAAGGTTGCATTCCATTCACCCAATGAAAATTGAAAGCTCTTCTAAGTATTGGCAGAGTTAATAGACTTATTTTTTTCTTCTTCTAATCATTAACAAAAAACTAAATATTTACAGCTGTAAAATCAATAGGATTCAGCCAAGGCAGAAATCCTACTTCCAATTTTTGCTTCCAATACTCTCCTTCAAGTTGGTTTTAATATCTATAATCCATTTCCAGCTTGCAGATTAGGTTGTCGAATTATTTCTTGTGTAAACAAATCTGCTATTTGTGGTCAGCAGTACGTAAATAAATTATAGAAATCAGTACTTTATGAAGTTTCTCCTTGATAAAGTCTTTAATAATTTCAAACATGTTTAGTTTTATTCCGAATAGAGATGACAATGGGTTGACTTATGGGTCAAATCAAGCTTAGGGTTGACTTATGGGTCAAATCAAGCTTAGCCTGATTCGAGACTCAATTTTTCTAAATAAAAAGACGTCATTTTATTTGAAAAAGTTGGGTTTTAGTAAGCCTGGACAACTTAAGTCTGAACTCAATTAAATAAAGATACTGTTTTATACTTTTACTATTAAAAAATTAGTGAGATCGACTTACGAACCGGCCCGTTGCCATCTCTAATTACGAAAAACCTGATTATAAACAAATATATCACATAACACGTATGAACTATATCACATTACACTTATGTTGGTGATATATTTGAAAATTATGAATCTTTTAAGGGTTATTATAAAAGAATCCTAAATTTTACTTGATTTTACGATGCTAATAAAAAAGTAACACTAAAATATTTAAACTTTTAACGTATTAAGAAATAACTCGATGTTAAGTTTTTTGCAGTGTTTTTATCCTTTTTCATCATCGTGATAGGCTGATAGCTGCGATTGAGATTGCCCAACATTTTTATTTGGTATTCATACTGTTGATGAATAATTTCACACTTTGGCCACCTTCAAACATCGATGGTACAGGCTTCTACCCATCAGATGCAAGCTGGAAAACTGCCCAAATGTCTGGGCAAGTAGAGTGGTGGTCAAGCTTTTGGACGGTCAAACAAATGTCAAGGTTAAAGGGGAGACCCTTGGCCACAGTGCACATGCAGCAACCACTTACGCTAAACACCACCACTACATTGCCAAAAACCAACTGCCTCACGATCTCACAGGGATTATTGAGCTTCATTGTTGATGTAGGAGGCTCGGTGTTGATTGCCACAACGCTCAACATCCCAACTCCCAATGATTTCTTCGCCACTTGCATGTTTTATCTAAAAGTGATCAACTTCTGTTAAGAGTGATCAAAGAAAAGGAATAAGCGAAAGTGTCAAAAGTATTGAAAGAGGTTTGAGAAACCAATAAGTCAAAATATTAACAAAATTAGGAGGTAGAGAAATGGAAGATTTTGTGTGGGAATTTATAGTAAGGGGAAGGAAACAATCAAACCAGTGACACAAATGCAATAAAGTTTTGTAATTGTACTTATGAGAAAATGAGAATAGAGAAGATAGGAGAGGAAAGTGTAATACGTAATGAGATATCCTGGATCAAATGTGAAAGAGAAATAAACGAATAAATGCGGAAAATACCTAATTTCAGTTCTATAACTTCAAACGAGCTTTTCGAGGCTGAAACGAGAACAAATCTACCACCGCCATAATGGGATCTGCTCACAGGGATACAGTTAACGTCTTTCTATAGTTTTCTCAAAACATGAACCTCTGAATGAGTCAGAGTAACTTTACGTTCACGAATGATATTAGCAACTGTAAAAGACCTTAACCTCTTTATATAGCATCCATATTAGGCTTTCCCATCACAAGCCCGATATGAGTCCGGTTCACATTGATCAAGATCTAATTTTCTCCTGAGCTTCAGCCCAGTGACTTAGATCATTTATCGAGCCACTTTATTGGCTTTATCCGTGTAGCGCCCCCTTACCGCAAGGTATACACCGGGATGCCCATAGATCATTCCGATACATATCTAACGATAAGGGTGAGCTACAAAAAATTACTACAATACTTCACATGGCATCATAATAATCATACATCAATATAAAAATCACTACCTTTTGAAACCATA
>JAOQMP010000005.1:12407662-12439165 GCA_027563575.1 Erythroxylum pedicellare
ATCATATTTTTCACAATAAACACATATGCCGGGAAATGTCATGAATGCATGTACCGTCATGTGCATATACAAAAATTTCCATTCATATATATATAGAGGCCATAACATGCATGCTCGTACCGAGATGAGTTTACACACTTATAACCCGTTCCAATTTACTATTTTACCCTTCCCATCGGTGATGGGATGTTACAATCCGAATCGAATTACGTAACTTAACCGATAAGTTTTTAAAAACTGACGGAATATAATTAATCGTTGTCCAACTCTAAGGAAAATGTCAAAAATATCTAACATTCTCTCACTTGGACAATAATTAATTACGATATTGACTCAAGTTTAAAACAGTTTAAAAACTCGGTTAAGCTAAATTACTGTATTAGTCAATTAGGTTTAAAAATAAAATATTTAATCCAAAGATAACGAAAGTATATCATTTTGTCCCATAAGACTTTTGATACTAAAAATTATAAAATACATATGTCATGTGTGACACAGATCTAATAAAATCACGCATATCTAATACCTAACTAAGATGAATGGAAAAATAGAGTGTAACAAACTAAGATGATACTTGTATGATCTAAAATGTTTCATCTTTGCTTGTAGGTCTCGATTTCTCTAAACCTTATGCTAAACCGCATGTGCTAAACTACATTAGAGAAATCTTGATTTCTCTCACTGAATGCTAAACAACATTAGATTTCTCTCACTGAATGCTAAACAACATTAGAGAAATCTTATTTCCTCTCACGAAATGCTAAATTGCATTAGAGAAGACCTTTATGTTCTCTAACTGAATGCTATTAGAGAACGCTAAATTGCATTAAAGAACCTTTATGAGATTAAAATTTTATACCCGTATGTTATGTTAAAATTTATGGATATTCATACTAGATTGTATGTGTTTAAATGACATAGGCTCAAGGTCAATCTGTATATATACCTAATAAACTTTAAAATGCTTAAGATCGACACGAATTTTAAGACTTCCATATATATTACGACCTTGCACAAGAACATTTATTACTGAGAATAAAAGATGATTATCTTTATTAATAAACATCTTAGTGTCATAATACATGAAAATTGTACAAATATACAGGGATCAAACATAATGATCCCTAATTGATAGTATCTAAGGACTTCACTACACCCATATATACTTGTCTTTCAAACACAAGTGAGCGAAGTCCTTTAGTTAAAGAATCAGCTAACATTTTCTCAGTCTTTAATTGCTCCAAACCTTAATGTCACCTTTTTGTATCAACTTCTTTATGGTCAAATATTTGACCTCCAAATACTAAGATCCTGTGATATTCTCTTGTTTTTACTAAACAATATAGTAGCAAGATTATCACAGTACAACCGAATGGGTCTAGCCACTGAATCGACCACAAACAACTCAGAAATCAAGTTTCTGAGCCAAACTACCAGTGAAGTAGCCTTATAATATGCACTCTGCATGTATAGTCGAGGAAGTCACCAGTATCTCCTTGACACTCATCCACAACATTGTACCATCTGCAAACATAGAAATGTAAACTTAAGTGGACTTTCGATCATCTGGACATATAGCTAAAATTTGAATATGGATTCGCTACGAGGTTTTGACTACTGACCTTTCTATATGTCAACATATAATCCTTGGTTCCCTTTAAGTATCTCAACACTCGTTTCTTGTGGTCTATACTTGGGTTAGCCAGATATCAACCTAGCAAACCAACAGTAAATGTAATGTCTAACTTAGTGCACATCTGGACATACATTAAGCTACCAATCGCACCAAAATATGGAACATTCCTCATACCCTCTCTGTCTAATTTATTCTTTGAACATTATGCTAAATATAATCTCTCACTATGAGAAATTAGTGCTACAACAGGTTTAACGTCAACCGTATTAAACCTTTTAACACATACTTAATGTATGCACTCTTGTGAGAGACCTAATTAGTGTTGAGATCTGTCCTAGTGAATCTAAATACCTATGAAAAAAGATGTTTTATCAAGGTCCTTTATATCGATTTGCTTGGACAAAAGTTTCCTAACCTCATGCAACATGGTCAAGTTATGTAATGTGAGCAATATATCATCCACGTATAGAATAAGAAGATAACCTTACTCCCCTTGATCTTGTAGTATAAGCATCACTCCACTTTATTTTCCATGAAGCAGAAAGAGGTTAAAACCTCATTATATATAAGGTACCACTTTTGGGAGGTTTGATGTAAACCACATATTGATTTGCTCAACGTATAAACCATGTCAGTTCCATCTTGATTCTGAAATCCTTCAAGTTGTACTATATAGACCTTTTCATAAAGGTCTTTATACAAGAAAGCGATTTTGATAGCCATCTGATGTAACTCTATATTATCATGAGCTACCATTGCCTTAATCATCCAAAATGTATCAATTAATGATATGGGAGAGAAGATATCATTAAAGTCAAACCTTTCTCTCTGAGTGAACCATATGGCAACTAAGCAAGCCCTAAACTACTAAACTTTATCCTGAGTCCTTTAGGTCTTGAAACTCATTTACAGTTGATGGGTTTATAGTTCTGTTGCAAATCAATTAGCTCCTAGACCTTACTATGTGGTTTACATCTCACAACATTGCATCCCATCATAAATCCGTATTGGGTCTAGAAATAGCTTCTATAAAAGTAACTGGATTTACGTATGCCTAACATCATAGTCCTATTCACCAATTATAATATATAATCAGATGAGACAGCGGGTCGTCTCACTCTAATGGATCTATGCAACTACATTAGATCTTACACCCATAGGAACCTTTGTTTGAACATGTATAGGTTCATGTTCCTACACAGGCATGGTACTAATACCTAGATCTACTGGATGTGGCTATATAAGTGGCAGATACATTGTAATTGTAGTATCCATCTTGTATCATCCAAAATGTCAAAGGGCCTATCATCATCATAGACATTGTATTATAGAAACTTAGTTGTTTGTGATTTCACTATTCTGGTCCCTCCTTCTCTACAACAAAATCTGTAGCTTTTAGAGTGGTCGAGATATCCGATTAAATAGCAATGAGTACAATAAGCATGTAATTTTTCTTTATAAGGATTATACTACCTCAACAGGGCAACCTCATATATGACTGTGTAAGGCTGGCTTTCCACCCTTCTAGATAATCAGGTAGATTAGTCATGATCTGAATTGACCTCTTTATATCATTTAGGATGCGGTTATGCCTTTCAGCAATACACTATTTTTCTTAGGACTACTCGATATAGTGAACTTAGTCACTATTCCAATTGATTCCATATATCTAGCAAATAAACCTTTTTATGTCCTTAAACATCAAGTTTGCCACAATACTCTCCTCCACAGTCAAATTTGTCAATCTTGATAGATTTTCCCAATTGGTTCTCAACCTTCAGTCTTAAAGATCTTGAACTCTTCAAAAACTTCAAACTTTCCTTAAGTAAGAATACATAAATTGTAACGGGAATAATCATTAATAAATGTTAGAAAATTCTTGAAATTGCACAACGGAATTGTATAAGGTCTACTAATAGCTGTATATATTAGATCCAACAATTTAGAAGTATGATTTGACTCCTTTTCCTTATTTTAGCCAAGTTACCCTTGCAACAGTCAGCACATGTTTCCATATGGTCATAATCTAGAATTAAGAGAACGTTTTTTTAACCAATCTCTCAACCCTAGCTCTAGAAATGTGGCTTAACCTTTATGCCACAACATGTATGACTTATCCTTTATCAAGGTCGTCTTTCTTGACTTGTTTGGCAAGATGCAAACAAGCATATATCTAATTCAGGATAAGAGACATTTTATACAAACCATATGATAAGAAAGTTATACCATTATGCTTTGTATTAAACAACAACCATACATTAAGAGCAGTAATTACAAAATGTTAACCTTTTTTGACCAAAATTGATACAAAGATCATATATAAAATTTGTTGTTTAAAACCAAATTGAACCTTACAGAAAGGTTTAATACATAGTCCCCTATAAATATTACATCCGCTTCTTCATTGCTGTTAACCATCAATTTATCCTTCCTTTTATTTAGCTTTATGCTTGATATGAACCCCTACATTGTAGAAGCACTATGATCAGATGTTCCACTTTATAGCCACTAAGAACTTAATGCGACTATACTGTTAGCTTTATACTGCTAGCTTTATATTAGTCTCAGTCTTTCATTCTAGGCCTTATACTACCGAATTCTTTATATCCACAAGACCTTTACTAGCATTGGATTGACCAACATTAGCATGTGGAGAAGATTTAGGCTTTCTACTTTTGAACTTAGTGAGCTTCACTTTTGCCTTTTCTTTAGTTGCTTCAAGGGCTGCAGAATTAGCAGTCTTGAGTTTCTCCTTCTAAGTAACACAACGGGCAACTGAAGTATTGAAGTCCCATTCCTCATTCAGCGAGTAATATGTCATCACTAGATTAACAAAGTTTGGAGGGAGTGTACTCAAAGTTTGGTGAAATATAAAGACATTAGGAAGAGGAATTTTTATCATCTTCAGTCTACTATGGAGATGGATCATTCTTGATATGTATTCCATCACTCCCTCTTCTCCCTTATACCTTATGGAAAACAATTCATTCATAAAGACACTCATCTCAGCATTAAGTGAGATAGTGTGCCTCTGGGAGACATTACTAGGAAACTCCTTCACTACGTTTGTGTCCAAAAGTCCACCAAGTAGATAGTCAAGTATGGATCTCTTAATGGTCTCAAACATAATTTATTAGACCGATCTCAAGCTGCATAAGCTACTTTATGAGCTCTCGAGCTCCTAAATGTAAGTGGATATGGCCTATCCATACATATGGCCATATCAATTGCAGCCATCTTCATAGCATTCAATACATTCTCTATCCACTTTTGCATATTGAAACTAGTCAGGGTTTTAATAGTGACATTGTGATTGTTGACTGAAAAGGTGACTGCAAATAAAAATGTAAGGATCAACACAAATGTAGGAAAACAACGATATTCAAAGCCATTAAATAGTATTTGTACCGAGAATCCAATCACACATATTATAAAACATCTTTAAGTTGAATACATAATATATGCAATTAGACCTCTACATAAAAGCGATCAAAGTACAAACCATCAAATCTCATGACACTACTGCCTTTGGATGAATAGATCATTTAAGCAACGACTTTCTCCATCTAATGCCTTTATACACATCTCAAAATTTTATGTAAGTCCAACACCTTTGGGCATAATAACCAAACATAAGGCTAGAGACATCTCCCATCATATAAGCAGGACAATTCAAAATACTGACTCGAAAGGCCACTTTGGCGACTACATTCTCATTAGCACCCAAAAGGTCCATAAACACAAGGGATGTATCTTTGTGTTATCCTTACACTTTTTATAAGTATATTGTACGTGAAAATGTAACATCAATAAATGCAAAACTCAAATGCGCAGTCTCATCATTATATCCTCGTGCTGAACACATTCTTTGAAAATTTTATTTGAGTCTTTTGTAGTGAAAAATCTCATTAGAGTGACTATCGTGTGTCACCGAACACTGAACCGACCGCCCGATACACAAGAACCTCATGTATCTCCCATATGGCAAGTTTGTTGCATGAAAATTTACTCAAAAAATAACTTTAGAATGTCTTAATTCATTTTCTAAGAATGAAATTGCCTATGTAATTAATCCAGAAATGGAAAAATTAAATTTATGAATTTCCTAGACCCTAAAAACTGACCCAAAATGACCTGTGGCACCTTTACAGAAATTCTAAAATTTTTGTTTTTTTGAGTTACTATAGAGCTGATGTCAGCGTTCACTATAACGTTGACATTAGCATACACGTGGACAAAAGTGCACAGAGTGACGTTCCCTCAACCTGTACCGCATAAGCCCTTATCATTTGGCACGTGCATTGTATGCACCGATACATGGCTTGCTCTTATCCACCCACTCATCCGCCAACTATCTGGCGCATGCGTTTGGCCCTTCGAGTGGTACTATTCACCTGTCAGGCATGTGTGGTTGACGATCTTCATTCCCATGCTAAAAAAGGTAATTTTGGGCCTATTTTTATCCTCTGAGGCTCGTTTTTGACCCATTTTCAAGGCTAAACATATGTATACTACTTTCATGCATAAATAAGCAAGAAAAAACAGAAAAACTAAAGTTAATTCGTCGAGAACCTTATGGAGAAAAATTGAAAAATCTTCATTTTTAACCACTCGATCATGTCACTGCTTTGATACTACATGTAATACGTAATATGACCTTAGTTACATATCCCATATCTAACGTGAAAGGAAAATAAACAAAGAAATGCATAAAATACCTGATTTCAACTTCATAACTTAAAACAAGCTTCCTGAGGCCAAAACGAGCGCAAATCCACCGCCGCCTTCACGAGATCTGCTCACTGGGACACGTTTAATGTCTTTCTTCAGTTTTTCAAAACATGAGCCTCTAAATGGGTTAGAGTAACTTTACGTTCATGAATGACATGTGCAACTACAGGAAACTTTAACCTCTTTATATAGCATCCATATTGGGCTTCCCCATCACAGACCTAGTATAAGTTCGATCCACACTGATTGGGATCTATTTCCCTTTTGGACTTTGGCTTAGTGACTTATATCATTTATCAGGCTACTTTATTATCTTTATCCAAATCAAATTACATAACTTAATTGATAAGTTATTGAAACCGATAAAATCCAATTAATTGTTGACAACCCAATGGAAAATGTCAAAAATGTCCAATAAAAAGTCATACCAACATCGAGGCTGAAAAGGAGACATTTGGCTACGGTGCACATGTAGAAACCACTCATGCTAAACATCACCATCCATTGCCAGGAACCAATTGGCGCACAATCTCATAAAGCTTCATTATTAATGTAGTAGGCTCAATGTTGATTGCTATAGCCCTCAACATGCCAACTCTTGATGATTTCTTTACCACCGACATGTTTTATCTAAAAGTGATCAACTTTTGTTGAGTGATTAAAGAAAAGGAAGAAGAGTAAATGTCCAATAGTATGGAAAGAGGTTTAAAGTCTTATATTAGAAACCAATAAGTCAAATTATTAACAAATCAGGAGGTAGAGAAATGAAAGATTGTGTGTGGAAATTTGTAGGAAGGGGACCAAAACAATCAACACAATGACACAAATGTAGTGATGTTTTGTAGTTGTACCTGTAGAAAGTGAGACCAGAGAAGATAGGAGAGGAATAAAAGGGGACGTAGAATAGGAAAGGAAATTAGCTTTTGTGTTTAAAAATTAATTAAATATTAAATCATTAGTTTAAAAACACATAACAAATATCTAGTATGTAAAAAAATTTAATTAGTCACATCAGCGACATTAACAAAAACTTAACGTCAACCGATTTTCTCAACAAATTAAAATTTCATATTTTTCAGATATTTTACTGTTACTTTTTAAAGTTTGAGCTAGTACTGTAAAATTAAGTAAAAATTGAAATTATTTTTATAATTAACCCATCTTTTAACAATCTTTAATTGTGTAGCTTCACCAATTATGTGAGTTATAAGTCAAAATTTTGTTTTAACACTACTTCTAACTACTATGTTTTGTTTTATTTACTACATCAACTCACCAAATTTCCTTTAATAAAGGCATATTAACTTGAAATGGACTTTCAACCAGTGATGCTTCTAACTCAATTTTGCAATCATATATATTTCTACTTAAATATGTCTTTAATATCATATATGATGCTTTAATGTATAAAGCATTTTTCCTATTTAATGTTAAGGATAGCACCTGGTCGGGGCAATAAGTTGGCATGACCTAAACCTTTTCTTTTTGTTTTAATTTAAAATTTATTTTTTTAAGAGTTGTCCAAAGAATCTTTCGATAAAAAACTTCATTTTTTTTAAAAAAATTGGGGCTTCAAGTTAGGGTAGACTTGATTTGAAGCTCAAAAATTTCAAAAAAAAAGTTTCAACTCAGCCTAAAATACAGTTAAACTAGACTGGGTCCATTTGCTTTAAATCGTCAGGCCAGGTCAGGCTCGAGCTTTTTTCCAAGCCTAGTGAATGCATATGTTTACCAATTTTATTTATTGTAAATGTTATGTTAATGTATGTATGAGATAAGTACTAAATTTTTTACCATCTTTGAAAGTAATCTATATTCATCACATCTTTCTTTTTTGTATGTTGAAAGTTTGGGTAGGCTTGATTGGTGTTTTAGAAACTTTGCATTCAAGGAGACCTGTTTTCTTATACAAGTTAGGTGTATACTTGCATCAAATGACAAAAATACCCTTTTTGATCCAAAAATTTTGTGTTGGTCCTCAAATGATATATAAGAGGAGGTGAACTATGTGCGTTCATTATTTTTCCTTATTTGAAAATTAATGAATGAATTTATATTGTAATAAATAATTATGTCAAACTTATATATGACAATAAAAAAGCAATTTTAATAATAATTAAAGAGAATTGGGAAAGAAAAATAAAATTGATTTATAGTGGTCTAGTTAAATAATATTTAGCCTACGTCCACTCTTCAAAGCTTACCTGAGAATTCACTGTCTTCTTCTTTTATTAGGTGAAGAGCAACCATTCATAAATCTTCTTTGTTAAGAGTAAAAAGTAACCATTTACAAATCTTGTTCATGATCAATAGTAACCTTTATTATCTATATCTTAAGTAATTTCACTAATTGTAATAATTTCATAACCATATAACTCAAAATTAACAGTAGCAGGGGTCAATCATTCTACATATTGATTTACTGTTTTATTATATTAGTCAGTCATTCTGTTATATTGGTTGATTAACAGGATACCAAACTCGTGATATACTTTATCAAACTACATTAGTCAATTACTTACTTACATTAGCCGAACAATGTATTTGAAACAAGTTTTTCAACTTTCTCAAGTTCTTATAAGGATAAAAACACACTCTTCTGACAAAAAACATGATTCAAAATTGTTACTCCCTAATGGCACCTAGGAGGGGGTAAATTGGATGAAATCAAGATTTTGCCTTATGTTTGATATTGTTCATAAAAATGCCACAAATTATCATAAATGTAAAAATGAAATAAAAACAAAATAATTAAATAAATTATAAAGAAAGAGCAAGGGATGAGAAATACAAACTAATTTATAGTCAGTTGATAAATAATCCTTGCCTACATCCACTCTCAATACTCGTTTTAGATTGCCATTATAGATCTTTTTTTAAGATGAAGAATAACCCTTTGTATAATCTTTTATTTTGGTAAAAAGGAACTTCCTTTTCAATCTTTCTTCAATGCAAAGAGGAACCCCAAATTAGTTTTGATAACCCCAATAAAATGATTTAAAACCCAAAAACCAACTTACAACTTAATATTTGCTCACTTTGATGCTATGATAATCACAAAATGCTTACTCACTTAATGAGATAATGAATACTCAAATGATTGAAAAATACTTAGAAATGTGTGCATAAAATACTCAAAAACTTCCTAAGGTTAAAACCAATAAGAAAATACCTATCTATAGTGTTTTAGAACTTAAAATATCTATTAAAACTAAGAACTAGTCATTACAATGATTATATTCGATATACTGGTCAACTAGTATAGTATACTAGTCGATTAGTATGCATTAAAGGTTCTAGATTCATTAGTTATTGGAACATTGGTTGTCCAGTATGTATATTGGTTGACCAATACATCAACCAATGTTGCTATAACCTCACAGTACATCAACTTTAACAACTTTAACCAATATTAGTCGACCACTAGCCTATATAGGTTGACCAATCACCTCAAAAATATGATTTTAACTTCTTCAAATGCTCAAAAACAATTTATTTAATCTAAATATAATTAAAACACTTCCCCAAATATTCCATAAAGATTACTTGAAATATTAAGATGGTTTTATATTAAAATCAAAATATTCAATGCGTTTTAATGAAAATAAAGACTTATGTGGGAAAAAAGTGAAATGTTAATGCATGGTGAGCTTCCTGATTATCAAATAGATGAACTTACAATAAGGAATACATGAAATAATCTTTATATGTCTTGTTCTATTTCTTGATTTGATCTTGATCTTGAAGATTGCAAAAACATTGTCTTATTATCATATTACTTCTCATTAACAACACTAAAAACTCATTGATGGTACTTATGTTTTGTTATCATAAAACTTTGATTAGATCCTCACTTGGTTGAATAATCTCTCCCGTTTTGAAGATGACAAAATATTTGTGATATTAGAAAGTATTACAAGAATTTAGTCAGGCAATTTACAACCCATCGAGATAATAATTAACTTCCCTTAATTTGTGTATAAATGAAAAGTAAAAAAAAACATATCATAATCACAATTCAATAATGAGAGAAATATTTAACAAAATTCTACATTGTCAAAGAGATATAAAACTACATGTATTCCCCTTAAATTATAGTATTTCTCTAATATCACACAAAAATTTTCTTTCTTTTTTTGGAAACACCAAAAGCATTCAAAATTCGAAGGTGGA
Organism: Erythroxylum pedicellare; assembly: GCA_027563575.1. Taxonomy (NCBI): domain Eukaryota; kingdom Viridiplantae; phylum Streptophyta; class Magnoliopsida; order Malpighiales; family Erythroxylaceae; genus Erythroxylum; species Erythroxylum pedicellare. The sequence continues at coordinate 12,418,203 of JAOQMP010000005.1, forward strand.
AGAGGAGACTCAATTAATCTATACAGGTTGTCAAGGAGATGCATCGTGATGTCCTGAAAAGAGTCAAGCTCTCTTTACAATACAGTAAGCTGATGATCAATAGCAGCAAGAAAAGTATCTAGTGGGGAGTGACGTTGTGGGTAAAAAGTAGTGGCCTCATCATCTATAGGTAGCTTGACAATATGACTTAAAAGGGGCTTGTTAGGACTATAAAATGATGAAGCTGAAGCTGAAGATGTTGCACTGATGTGGTATAGTCATTTGTCACCAAACAATTGATATCCCATCTAGTGGATAGTAGCAAAGTTTAAGAAAAAGTCAAAGTTGATCTCATCGCTAGCGGGAGGAATTTTGAAGTGCTAAAAGATAAGGCTAAGGATGAGAGCATATGGAATCTTTTGTTTCTTCTTTTTGGTTTTATGAAAGTGAATCATAGTAAGTAAAAAAAAAAAAGACCAAGGTGAACAGGTTGTTCTAACATAAGGGTAGAGAGAAACCAAAGATCATCGTGGCCTAGGAAGGTAAAATGACCACTAGTGGAGACAAAATTATTTTTGATAAATAGGTGATGGAAACAAAGGATAACAATTAGTCCATATACATCATTGGATTTTTTATAGACCTCATCTTTGGGATCTAACTTTAAAATAATTTTGACTATATTAGGAACATAGTAAGGGGTTATGGAGTATTTGATATGACAAGTATAATACGGAGGTGGTTCAAGTATAAGAATACCTAAAATCTCATTTGTGAAGTTATAAGTAAGATTAATGTTAATACTATACACTTTAGAGAAAATATAAGTGTCATCATGAATGATCCTAGGATAAAGATTATATAAAAAAGATGAATATTGTTACCATAAATTGACTAGGTATGGTAGTATCCCATATCAATTAAATGATAGCAATATGATAACTGAAAAAGAATAAACCTTAAAGTAAGTAACTGAGATAGCTAGAACTATTCAATTTAGTTTTCTTGATTCTTATAAGTTAAATATGCAAAGTTATAAGTAACCTATTTTCTACTTATTCCAATCATTTATGAAAATTACTAGTCACTAAATTCATCAATAGAAATAGAGTAGTCAATAGCAATTAAATTTTTTAGATCAATTAATATTAATTACTTAAGAAATAAAAGAACAGGAATCAAGAAATACTTGAATTAAAATAAATTTACGTTTGGATCAAAACCTTGTAAGGTTACAACTAAAGTTTTGAGTCCCTTTGAGTTAGAAAATTTAGATTTAGCCACTCATGGCTTTAGTTCCATCAAAGGAATAGAAGAAGAAGAAGAGAAAACAAAATGAAGACAAAAGGAAATTATGGAGAAAGTGTCTACAATGTTCTCCTCTTCTTTTCCTACCTAAAAGCTAACTTCTTTCAATATTCCAGAGATTATATTCTAATCAAATCTAAATCTATACATAATATGGCCGAGAATAAGTCCCCTAATTGAGCTAAAACTCTTGGAGTGAATCTGGTTTTTAAGTGTGATCTCACCTTATCCACTACAACAGTCTATCATTTTATTCAAAATTCGTTTCCTTTTGTAAATAATGCTATAATTTGATGTTTCAAGCTAAATTTTATCAATATCTACTTTTCACCTCCTAAAACAAAAGAAATACTAATGTGAATTGGACTAATCTCTTTTGTTTTAGATTGTTTTGGATGTTTAATTATATTAACTCTACCAGATGTTATTTCCTCTCCTTTTTTTGTTGTTGGTTTAACATATAAAAGAAGTCATTCATCTCCTTGGTTCCTTGATTTTGCAGCATTTAATCACATGTCAAACCATAAGCAGCACTTTGCCAAACTTCAAACTTATTTACCAAATTAATTAGTTATTACTGTTAATGGTGAAAAAATTGCCTATAAAAGGATGAGAAAACTTTCTTTGAATAAATCTCTTCCCATTTCTCTTGCTCTCTATGTCCCAAAATTAACTGCAAACTTAACTTTTATTAGTTAATTAGTTAATAAAAATTGTTCCATTAATTTTTGTCCTTTTGGCTGCTTTATACTAAACCTTCATATTGGGAGCACGATTAGGAAGATGCATAAACACAGGTAATTATTTCACCTAGATGATCTATGTTCTAAGGATAATGAACCTTGTCCTCCATTTTGCTATATTATTTCTTCTACAAATGATGGTTTGATTGATAATAAAAAGTGGCATATTTAGCATTGACGCCTTAGACATCTTTATGAAAGTAAACTTTAAAATATGTTTCAATATTGTATTCTCCCTATTCAGTTAAAGATTAATAATGATTTTTTAACGTTAAATTGTGAAAGTTATGCTCTTGGTATGGTTAGCAAAATTAACTTTTGCTTTTAGTTCCTCTAATGTTGATGCAGCTTTTGATCTCATCATGTTGATTTATAGGGGCAATCACCTTTATAAATGTTGGGTTATGGATTCCTATTTATTTATTATTACATACATTTCACTTGGGTGTTTTTCCTACGAGCAAAATTTGAACTTACCAATATAGAAAAATCATCAAAACTTTTTGGTCTAACCATCAAGGAGAATTTGGTTATTCTCAGCTTACCATATTTAAAAAGGGAATTTTGCATCAATCATCATATCCTAAAACCAAAGATATGAATTTCGTACCATACCAGCCAAAAAATTGTACAAAAGCAATGTCTTTGATACATACTATCAATACTAGATAGTACTATATTTTTGTCTAGTACCGTCTGATATTTGAAATATTGGTTGGTACCGTAAACTTTTAAATCTCTAAGGAATAAATTGCACACAAAAAAAACCACGCGTACAAACACAAACTAGAGCATGATATTTTCATTTCTATCCATTTTTAACATTTTCCCTCCCTCTAACTTTCAGTATCACCAACCTGCCACCATGCCACCATCTGTAGCCATTGCCATCGCACCATGTCTTGCTCCACTGGTGCTTTGTGAATGATTTATAAAATATGCATTAGAAAATTTAGGTCTGAAAGTTGGAATTTTTTGTATGAGTTGGTTTAATTTCAATGGAGTTTAGGCGTTATGAATTTACGAATAAAATTAATGCATTGGAAAATTTGGGTTCTAAAGTTGGAATTGTTTGTATGAGTTGGTTTAATTTCAACGTAATTTAGGCGTTGTCAATTTCAAAATTAATGCATTAAGTTGTTAATTTGTTAATCAATTTATATGAAACTTACAATTTGCTAATTATTGTTTGTATACAAAAAGTATTTAACATATAATTAATCATTTAAATATAAGATTTAATATATAATTAAATCGTTTAATATATGTAATTAAGTTAAGAAAATTAAATTTTTGCAATTTTATATTGTTTATTGTTGTTAGAAAATAAAATTACAATATTAATGTTATCATATGAGTAGCAAATATACATTTATCATCTTATCTTATGGGTAGTTAAATACATATTAGAAAATAGTATGTGAATTTATTCATTTAATTTTGACACATGTCTTAATTTATTTTTACAGATAAATGGAATGAAGTTTAAGTACTCTTGATAATTCAAATACTTCAAGAAGATTCAATGATCCAATCTAGGCTCATGCTGGATTGGTTCTTAAAATCAAGAATCATACCATTTATTTGTTTTGTAACAAGCATTTGAAAGGTGGATGAATCACTAGATTAAAGAAGCATTTAGCTGGGGTTAAAGGTGATATAGAATCTTGTAAAAAATTTAGCTATAGTGTGAAATGACAAATGAAGACTTTGCTTGAAAAGAATCAGTATAAGAAAGATACAAGGAAAATATTGAATTACAAAATTGGTAATGAAATTTCTTTTGTTGGTGTTCAACATGATAGTGGGAATGTTGAAGATGTTAGTATTCTTACCCAACAAGAAGGAAATGTTGCACTTGAAGTTAGGAAGAAGAAGACAGGTGTCTAATCTTTTGGCATCATGAATAACTCATGGAGCCCAGCCTTCAATCTGTAGTTTCTTACAATGATGGTATGATTCAGGTAGAACATTCAATGCTTCCTAATCTTATATGATAGTTGGACAAATAGAAGACACGAGCCTATTATTAATTTTTGGATTATTATGTAAAGAGAACAATGTTTTTGAAGTATATTGATGCATCTAGCCTTGCTAGGAGCGTTGGTACTTTACTTGAAATATTTGATGAAGTTGTGAATGTAGTCGGGCCAGAAAAATATTGTTTAGTTCATTATTGATAATGATTTTGCTTATAAAGTAGTTGAAAGAAGATTGCAATATAAGTATAATTCTTTTTATTAGACTATTTATGTTGCATATTGCATTGACTTGAAGTTGGAAAATATAGGAAATGCTAGGTATTTTCATATTATTAATGAAACTATGTAGAAAGTAAAAATGGTGACCACGTTCATATATGATCGTACATGGGTCTTTAATTTAATGAAAAAGGATTTCACCGATGGTAGGAATTTGTGTCGCCCTGCCATTACAAGATTTGTAACAAATTTCTTATCACTTCAGGATTTTATTATGATGAAAAAAGAGTTAAGACAGATATTTACAGGCGATAAGTGAGTTGAATCTCAACATGATGGGTCTAATATTGGATTGGAGGTTTCTAAAATTATACTTGAAGATAATAAATTTTAGTCCTAATGTCAATTTTTCATCTAAGTTTGTGATCCTTTGATGAGATCACTTTGTTTGATTGACAATAATAAGAAGGAAACAATGGGTTATTTTTATGACGCTATAGAGAGGGTGAAGGAAGCAATCAAGATTAATCTGAAAAATAGGCCTTCATTTTGCACCCTTTATCTTACAGACATCTGTAAGAGATAAGAAAGGCAATTATACTCTTTGTTGTTTTCATCTGAGGTATTTTTTAATCCTAACATCTATTTTAGACTAAATTTTACAAGAAAACTGAAGTTAATAGGAGAATACTATTATCTATTATAATACTTATTGCCTATGAGATGATGCAAGATCTCCTAAACTTATAAATGGCGATCTATAAGGATGCTTTTAGTGATTTTTGAATATCAATTGCTATTTGTCAAAGAGACAAACTTAACCCAATTATATTTTTTCACTTTTGTTACTTGTTGAGAATTAATCATTACTTTATTTTGTTTATAATTCTACTTTTGTTGTCATACAGTTGCTTGGTGGGACCAATGTGGAAGTAGTGTTCTAGAATTGTAAAGGTTTGCAATTTAAATTCTAAGTCAATGTGTGAGTCCAATAGAGTGTGAAAGGAATTAGAACATATTTGAATTCATTCATTTCAAGAAAAAGAATATATTGGAGCACAAAAGATTGAATAAATTGAATAAATTAGTGTTTGATTTTTCATGAAATGTATGTTATTATCATTATTAAGTTAGATATAATTTCTTATATTTTTTAATAATTTAATTTTATTATTTACTAGGACTTTTAATAGAACAAATAGTTTAGTAGATCCAATTTACATTGATAATGTCGATCTTCTAGCATAGTTGGTTTTTGTTTGAAAAGTGAAAGTGATTTAGAAGATAATCTTGGATAGGAAAGTATTAATATGTCATTTGATGTAATGAATTTGAATGATGGAGATGATGAAGCTCCTCTAAATGATGAGGATTTGTACCAAATGAGAATTGAGGTCAATGCAATTTGTGTGGGTATTCGATTAAATGAAATTTCAGGATTTTTTCCTCCTTTTCTTCTAACTTCTCTTATATTTGATGTATATGTTACGGTCTATATATGCAATATAATTGTAAATATTTTTGTTTCAAGTTTCACTGCTAGTTGGTTATTTGACATGAGTTGATGTTGTAAATTGTAATTGTTAGAGAGTTATGGATATTTATTATTCTTTGTGTTTAATATTTTGATGTAATTATTATTTATTATATGATGAAATTGTAATCTTTTTATATTAATGCTGGTTATTAGTTATATGTGAAATATGTGAAAAATAATGTTAAGAAAAATTATTGTTATTTTAAATTTCTATTATTATGATTTTTGAAGACATATTTGATGTAAAATTATAAATTATATACTACAATATATTAAAGGACTATTTTGCAAATTAAAAAAATTAGAGACTATTTCATAAATTTAAAAAATTACCTCAAAACAGTATCCAATATTGACCAGTATTAGTATAACATTACTTGAAACCCCAAAACAGGACGTTATGGTTGAAAGCAAATACCAACATGTTGTTGAAACCACCTTTACTCTTTTACTTGAATTTATGCCCCAAAAAGTTTTTGAGTTGAAGCTATTTATACAGTAATTTTCTTATAAATCGAAAACCTACACATGTATTTGAAAATAAAACACCATAATATTGCTTGTACAAGAAATCACCCATTTACTTTAATCTTAAATTCTTCAATTATGCATTTTTTTTTGTTTTAAAACCTCCATGTAAATGAAAGAAATTATCTCCTAAGGCTGTGTAAATGAAAGAAATTATCTCCTAAGGCTGCCAACTGTAAGTTTTTTGGTTATGGAAATAGACATAAAGGCTATCTTTGTTATGATTTTAAAACAAAAAGGATGCGCATCTCTTGTCATTTCACTTTCTTTGAGCATTTTAGAGAAGGAGTTACTTAAAAGATGAAATTTAGGATTTAAGAGAAGGAGTTACTTACAATGCCAAAGAAATTATAGATTTTGATAAAGAGTTTATTAGGTCAGATTCAGGTATTTGTAGTTCTCACTCAACCACTTCTCTTACAGCTGACTCTACCACAGGTTCTCTTATAAAAAGAATAAGGACTTTTTTAGAAGTTTATTCCTCTTGTGACTTTTCTTATTTTGTTATAGAGCCTACTTGTTTTGAGGATGCAATTACTATAGAAGAATGGGTTAGAGCAATAGAGGAGGAAGTGGTAATGATTACAAAAAATTAGAATTGGACGTTTAAAGATTTACCTATTGGAAAAGAAGCAATAGGTCTCAAATAGATTTTAAAGTAAAAAAAAATCCAACAAGAGTTTATTGTGACAGTAAATATACAATTGATGTCTTAAAACATCCAGTTCATGAGACACAATATCATTTCATTAGAGAATTGATAAATAAAGGAGAAATTAAATTACATCACTATAGTACCAAAGAGCAATTGGTTGATATGATGACTAATTTTTTTGACTGAAAATAAATTTCAAAAGTTTTGTAACTTGCTTGGAGTTATTTTCCTTGCTTGAATTAAAGGGAAATGCCAACTAATTCAAGCTTTAGCCCCTTTGTTCATTTACGTGGCTATTTATCATGTTTTAGTTTGTGAATTTTTTATATGTTCACTCAGTTCGTAATGTTTAGTTGTTAACAACTTGATTTATGTTAAAATTAATAAAATTTATTTGTTAAGATTTTATTTATGATGTAGTATGTGTCTTTTATTTGTAAGGTCTAAAATTCTATTTAAGGACCAATATTTCAATTTGATAGTAATGTATTTTTTTAGCAATCTACTTATAATAAAAGAGTATTTTCTTTGTCAAATACTTCAAGTTGTAGTTTTTTTTTTCTTCTTCTAACATGAGGAATGGAAAATTTTAGTGGCTCTCTAAGGTATAGTTCTATACCAAACTTAAGCATAGTCTCTATTTCAAATGTGATGAGAAATTTACCCCTTACATAAATGTAAATTCCTATAGTTTTGGTTAATGGCGGTAGAAGAATAACATTTTGATGACAAAGAATTTTTTCAAACCTTTGTAGGAGGATTAATTAGAGGGGAATAACATTGAACTATTATTATAATCATAGGGAGCCTTAAACTTGCCCAAGATTAATTAGTTAGCAAGCAACCTTGGTGATTGTAATATGACAAATTAGGAGAACATTGCTCTTAAACACTACCTACAAGGGTTTGACAATCACAACTCCTTGATTCAATAGAGGTTAAGAGTTAATTGGATGAAGGAGGGGGACAAATGTACAAATTTTTTCTTTAATGCTCTTTTAACTAATCTACTCTATACAGACTGAGACTTGTGTAATGGTATGCAAACAAGATGAAATAAAAAAGGAAGTAATGAATTTTTTCAAAAAACTTCTAGGATTTGGGACGAATCCAAGTATATTTGTGGAAGAACTGAGGCAATTTATCCCTATAAGGATGTCTAGGGAAGATGCTAATAACTTGTGATAAGACTAGTGAGTGATAGTGAAATAGAGGTAGTGGTATTCAAAATTAATGGGTTTAAGACTCCCGAACTAGATGGACTTAGTGACAACTTTTATTGCGAAACATGGACTAAGACTGGTAATATAGTCAAGGAAGCATTGCATGATTTTTTTCAAGATGAGTGTTTTGCTGAAAGAGATTAACAAAACATATTTATGCCTAATTTCCGAAGTTCCTAATCCTATTTCCTTAAGTGAATTTAGACTAATATCTCGAACTAACTTTTTATACAAGATTATTGTTGAAGTGTTGGCTAATAGGCTAAAACCGGTCTTGAAATCTATAATCAGTAATAACCCAGGAGCATTTTTTAGCAGTAGACATATCAGAGAAAATATTCTAATCATGCAGGAGCTTATGAAGGGCTATGCTTGGAGAAACGCTCCACAAAATTGTGCTATCAAGGTGGATCTCCCTAAAGCTTTTGATAATGTCAACTGGAATTTCATATAACAGATACTTGAAGTTTTGAATTCCCCAAATGATTATAGATTAAGGGAGCTTGTGCAACCACATGTAACCGGTAAAATAGGGAAATGAGTTATCGCATCTCTATGGTTTGATAATTAGAGTGGTCTAAGGAGCTCTCATCCATAATCAAGAGGTAAGGGTTTCACTATCGAATTTTTCTCTGACAGACAAAGTGAATGAGTTGATTGATAATGGAAAGTGGTCTCTAATTCTGATGAGGAACTATTTAGATACTCAAAATCCAAATTATGATAATTATGACATTTATCTTCATATGGTATATGAGACATACAAAGTGACATTGTTGTGTGTTCAATTACAAATTGTATTCTTTTCACTTTTATTTAAAATCCTTTTCAAATTTTAATAAAATTCATCTTAAAATAATATTTTATATTATTTAAAAATATAATATAATATAAAATAAGTAAATAAATATATTTTTCATTAAAGAAAATATATGTATGTGTGTTACAAATATCAGAGAGTACACAAATTATTAAACTTTAAAACTGGAGCGAAAGATTCAGTGGCATTATTTCCAGACATATAGATCCCGCTTTGTAGTAGTGGCGGAAGGGTGAGCAGAATTTTTGTCCTCTCTGAAACTTTCCAAAGAGAATATATCCAGATTGCCATTATTCCAGTAGGTATAGTAAATTTCTGGCACATGCGCTACCTTCTTGTAGTCACCATCTTCTTCATCTGGGTGCAGGGCCATGATCAATTCCTTGGGCATATCAATAAATTCCAACACCTTCAAATCAGTCAAGTGCTCAATGCCCAATGGTACCCTCTGCAATGATTTGCAGCTCTGAAAAATAAGTTTCTCGAGAGAAGGCATCGCTCCCTGCTCGATGATTACATTTACGAGTCCCTCCACTTTGTTTAGGCCCATAAACTTGAGCCTTTTAAATCCTTTAGCTTGGAAAAGAAGCTCCTCTCCTTCATAGAACTGTATGAATTCAAGGTGGACTAGATTTGGCAAGTACTGTAGATATGCCAGAGGATCATCACTTAGCCTACTACTTTTCAACAGTAACTTGGCCAAGTTATTGAGTGAAGATATCCACTCTGGAAACTCAATCAAGCGTCCGGTCAAGTACAGACGTTGAAGAAATGGAGGAGGAGTAGACAAGTAACGTATTTCGATGACCTCGGTCTCCTGTACTGAATTAATGGACAATGCGCGAAGATTTGTCAGCATTTCAATGGAAGAACACAATAGCTTTCCATCTTCTTTCCTTAAGTTCACAACACCAAGCCTCCTCAAACCATTCAATCTTCCCACCTGCGTCATAAGATTATGATCCGCCTCCAAAAAGCAAAGCTTTTGCAGATAATTCAAATTTCCAATTTGAGCCGGTGCCTTGAAACCACATTTCCTCTGAGTGTGGTTATCAGAGTTCACTTCAAGTCGATATACCAGCAGGTGACGAAGTTTCTTAAGCTTCAAAATATCAACAGGCAATTCAGAAACTAGGGAATGCTTTAGATCAAAGCTTTCTAGGTTCTGGAGCTCACCAATAGTGCTTGGAACAGAATCCACTTTGGTATTCCTCAGATTAAGATATTTTAGAAGGATAAGTTTGACAACTTGCGGTGGAAATTTCCTCAGAGGTGCTCCTTCCAAATCTAACACGTTAAGCAGTTTTAAACCACCAAAATACAAAGTGAACGAAGGCGGAGACTCCATTGATGAAGAATCTACCCCCCAGAACATGAGAAGTGAACGGAGTCCAGAGGACATGCGCCATTCTGTGCTTCCTGTGGCATTATGTACGGATAGACGGCGGATCTTTTCGGGCCAAATCATGCTTTCGTCCTTGGAAATTGCAACAAAGTCTTCATCTCTCGATCTTGACAGGATAATCTCTCTCAGAAGATCATGGATGCGGCATGTTTTGACCCGTCCATAGCTGGTTGCCTCCACTATTTGGACCAAGTTTCTTTTTATGAGCTCATTCAGGTAGTCTTCTGCAACTTCCTCTAATGTCATTCCTTCTTTGTCCTTCACGAACCCTTCTGCTATCCACAATCGGACAAGCCTCATGTGTTGTATGAGAGTACCCACTGGAAAGATGCTGAAGTACAACAAACAAGATTTTAAATAGTAAGGCAAATGACTATAACTGAGGGAGAGAATTTTCCTTGTGTTCTTCAATTTGTCATTGTCTTCCAGTTCAGCACCGAGGCTAAGAGAAATCATTTTCCATTCGTCAATCCTCATCTTGTCCTTTGTTGCCAGAACACCACTGATAGCTACAATTGCAAGTGGCAGCCCCTCGCATCTTTTCAGAATACTTTCTGAAACTTCTTTTAAATGCAACGGGCAAGAATCTTCCTGAAATATTTTTCTGCAGAGAAGAGTCTGAGAATCCTCCAAGGACAAAGGTTTCATATGGAAGACATTGGAGGAATCAATGCAGGAGGAATTAGCAACTTCTGCATCCCGTGTTGTGAGCAGAACTCGGCTGCCATGGTTGTTACTTGGCAATGCAAGTTTGACAGCATCCCAAGCTGCAATCTGCCACACATCATCTAGAATGATCAAGTACCTCTTACTCTGGAGGAATTTCTTGATTCTTTGTCTTAGTTGGTCATTGTTCATGCTCTCCACTTCTTCAGGAACTGGCTTCTTTAGTGCCCGGAAGAGTTGATGGATCATGTCTTTTAGGAGATCCTCCATCTTGAAAGATTGAGAAACAGTAATCCAAGCACGGAATTTGAAGTTCTTTTTCACCTCTGAATCATCATAGACTTTTTTCACCAAGGTGGACTTCCCTAACCCACCCATTCCAACCACCGAGAAGATGCTGCGCTCAGCCTTTTCTGCAAGTAGCGATCCAATCAGTTGACTTTTGGGCACATCGATACCCACAAGATCAGCTTCCTCAAGCAGAAGAGCATCGCCTTGACATTCTAGCCGCGGCAATCTGGTGGAGTTCAGTCCTTGCTCAATTATGTTATTCTTGATTAGGTATCTCCTATGTGCTTCTGAGATACTGATTACTCTGGCTTTTATGCTTTGCAGCCTCGTAGTTATTTGATGCTTAGCTGTAAGTTTCTTGACAGAGAAATAAAGTTTCCTTGCAGAACCGTAAAATCCACGCCTCTGATCATTTGCAAGACGCAACCTGAAATTATCAAGGGCGTCTTCCATATCATAAGCAACGTCTCTGACTTTCTTGACAAGCACTTTGAGTATAGGGTCACTCTCTTCCATAGCATCTGCAACTCTTAGAAAGGCCTTCATGAACTCCAATTCATCACTGATATACTCAGCCTCTGCCCGGACACCCCCCAAAAGCTTTTCCTCCTCCTGAAGAAACTCTGCAAGCTTAGTAAGTAGAAAGCTTACTAAAGCTTCTGCCATTCGTTTACCATTCAAGTATGACAAGCTAACCTCAAAAAGAACAAACAGCTATGTGGGGTCTTTAGGATTTGATCAAATATGGTTTGATAAGTACGAAATAGTTTGGTTCTTGAAGAAGAATATCTTGTCAGTGATTTTGAAGGACCGGTTGAGCTTACACATAAATATAGTTTGTCAACCTGCTTTACTTGTTGAGAGGTGGAGGTTAAATTTCCTCGACAAATTCCGTAACTTTAGACTATTGAATTGTTCGTTTCCGTAAGAAAATTGGCTTTCAGGTCTTTTACAAGTTGCATTTTATTTAATATATATATATATATATATAATTTTTCTTACCTTAAAATTTTCGTGTAAGAATGATCAAAATAAATTGATATTTGTGGGATCAATTTGTATTTCAGCGACTGCATTTTTATAATTTCTTTAGCTTCCATGGAACTTCCCCTTCGCACAGGTGTCATTAGAAACTATAAGAATTAGCTATCTACCCTTTTTGTCCGATGCTATGAACAGAAGTCAACATGTTTACTTAACGGAAGGCAAAACATGAACTTAACTTCCGAAAGTTGTATCTGATCGCAGTTATTAACTGAGTCCAAGAATTAGTTACTCCCCGAAACAATGTCAGGTATCATCCTGTTGCCAACTTGCACAGTAGAGTAGCAAGTACCTGAAATTATCTTCCCAACAGATCCTCAGTTCATGGCCATATCATTCAGGAAGGACAGATATCATCGATATATCTTACAATTTATTCTTCTGTGACTGGTGGCGAGTCTGTTGGCTTATAAAATATTACGATGAAAGAAATTCTTGAAGTATAGGGACGTTAGACCTCTGGCAGCCCATTCTTGACTTGAGAACTCCTACCATGCTTCATAGCAATTTCAGCGAAAGTGTTTTTAAGTGCAAGCTAATGTCATTCTAGTTGGGCATTTATTGATCCTTTTTTTGTATGCATAAGTCTCTAGTGATTTTGTCATGTACCAGAAAAGTTCACAACCAACTTCTCGATCATCTTCAAGTAGCCTGCTCCGAACATGTGAAATATGTTCCAGGTTAAGATACTAATGAGTCTCGTGGCTCAAATCAGGACATAGTTTTTATATCATTGGATCAGCAATCCTCGATTTGATGTTTTGGCTCGTCACTATAAAAACATAGAGTTGCTAATCACTAACTACAATTTTTGGTTGAGTGATAAGGGGGTGATCCTAACAATATACTGGTTGAGAATTCAAAAGTTGATGAACGAGACTGATTTCCAAAAATTGGTATGTCACACTGCCGTGGACATTCTTGTATCCACCCTCAACTATCAAGCCAACATCAAGATGTCCAATTCAGTGCGTGGATAACAGTGGTAAATTGTTAGGAAATTCATACCAAGAGTGCCATGAAAATATACACTTGTCTTTTGTTTCTTTCTTCCGAATTCTTCTTTCACGTCTTTCACTTATACTGAGAAGAGACCACCATTAAAGTGCAAATGGTAAAGGACAGTGACCAAAATTCTAAATAATGAATGCAGTTTGGAATATCATCGCATTTTCTTGCAATTATGTTTTATATTATTCATAATTACATCTGTCCTGAACTGTAATCAGGTAGAAAAATCCGATTTGCATACCTACCTGCCCACTTTTTTAAAAGAAAAGAGAGTTACTTGTCAAGAAGATCAGATGGAAAGCCTGGGACTAGTCAAAAGCTATCCTTCTCCGGAAATCACCGAAACCATGTGCGTAGGTTAGTGAGAAGACAAACTAAGAAAGGGATGGCATCATTTCATTGCCCATTCAGTGCGTAGTTAACTCTTCATAACATTTTCAAATTCCTACACAAAAATATTGGTCAGGCATGAAAGGGCTAGCTTGAATTCTTTTGCCACACTTGTTCTGAGAAAAAATGTTCCAAGACTTTCAGAAGCACGTCACCTCGCTCGATGCATATGCGAAAAAGAAGGATATAACAGGAGAGGACGAATTTCGATTCTCCAAGAATTCCATGTAATTAGATAATGTTTTCTGATCCGAATTTTCTAAAAGAATGAAACCTTTTTTATCAGCCCGTTTCTAAAATTAAATTTAAAACAGTATTATTTTATTGCCCATTTGGAAACAATCTCCTTATTAATTAGGAGTATCGTCAGAGTCTATACTTTACCAAGATTCTTACTGAGCGTTGTTATTGTTATTATATTATTTTATTGTCGAATAATAATTAAATTTGACCTTATTTGTTCTACATTAAACCAAAATTTCACCATTTATGAGACAGATTTTGAATTAAATAAAATATTTATTCGCACATGGTTAAATATACCATAGTTTGGTAAATTGTCGAACATGACATAATGTTTTTTTCCCCCTCTCTTTTTATTAGGTGGTTGAGAGTTATATTATGATCCTATCTTTGCTATTAAGATTCTTTTTTTGTTTTTTTGTTTTCAAAAGTTAAAGAATTGTAATAAATTTATAAGAAGTCCTTATAAAAGACGATGCCAAGTTATTACAACAAAACAATGATGTTTTGGTAACTTTGATAAGAAGCGAAAAAACAGCATAACCAAACATTACACAGTAAGAGATTAAAAAAACACCAATACGTCTCATTAGGCAGAAAAGGAAAATCTCGAAGCTCATCTTCACTCCCCTCACCCAAGCCTACCAAATTAGGGTTGGGTGACTGTTGTTGTTAATAAGTCTGAAAGAGGATCGACTTCAGATTAGTTCACCTAAATGTCATCCTTGAGGGTCAGAGATCTACTGATAAGTTTCAGGAACAACAGTCAACTTAGAAGGGGAAGAAATCGACATATCAGGTATTTTCATTCCAGTTTGCAATTTTCATGAACTAAATCCCTTTCTGAGTAATATTAACTGATTCTCCATGAGGATGCTAGTCTAGGGTTTACTGTTTTTGTTATGGTTGCATAAATGAGATACTATCTTATTACAGCTGTTAATGCATTGAGAACTTCCGTTCTTGTTCTTGCTTTTTTTTTTTTGGAATCTTTTGAGGTTCCTCTATCGCCATATCTCCTTGATAGAGAAGGCGAAAGATATGATATAGATGTGTACATTGTGTGTAAAACTTAGATTCAGCTTCAGAAGCCATTCCAATGCTTCTGTGAACGTTGAACCTGCATTTGAAATAAGACATTATCCTTGCATCTTCTCCCATATATACTTGGAATAGGGATAAAGAAAGAATAAATGATCCCTAGATTTCTCCTCCATCTCGCATAGTACATATCTAGAATCAGAACTAATGCAATGTATTCTATCCATTGTGCTTAACTTGTTAAACACAATAAGCCACAAAAAGATTGAGGGACGAGGCCTGAGAGTTTTGTGCCAGATGATTAGAGACCAAATTTGTCTAGGGTTGTG
Organism: Erythroxylum pedicellare; assembly: GCA_027563575.1. Classification (NCBI taxonomy): domain Eukaryota; kingdom Viridiplantae; phylum Streptophyta; class Magnoliopsida; order Malpighiales; family Erythroxylaceae; genus Erythroxylum; species Erythroxylum pedicellare. Next base: position 12,433,617 of record JAOQMP010000005.1, read on the forward strand.
CTGATTTTGCCAGTTTCTGAATCTTGCAATGTTGAAGGTGTTCGAAAGCATCTTGACATTGGAATACATCCTCCTTCTTTAGATTAGGTTGATAATTAGGAGTAAGATACCGCAACTTAGCTGGAATGTTCCATATTCCCCTTAAAAAGATAGAGTTAACCTTTGTATTGATAGGAAATCCACTCCATATCTGAAGAGCTTAAGGATATTTAATTAGAGGGCCTTTACCAGTCCAATTATCAAACCATAAATGCGCCTTTTCTCCATTACCCACCCTACAATTCACCAGAGGTTCCAATATAGGTCTTAGCTTCACGAGTTGGATCAAAGGCCAAGAGAAAGAAGTTTAATCGATATAGCCCAAACGCTATAGCTATGAAACTATCGTATCCACAAAGACTTCTTTTCTAATAGAATATTCCACATATTCTTAATGAGAGCTGAAATATTAAAAGAGGCAATAGGAATCAATCCCAATCCCCCTTTTACTTTCCTTTTCCAAACTTCAGACCATTTAACCTTGGCAAAATGTCTATTCGAATTTAATTTCCCCAAGAGAAATCTTCTAAAAAGCTTCTCAATGGTTTTGATGACACCTTTAGCTAATGAAATGTTAGAGGACTAGTAAACATGAAGAGTGTTCAGGACCGATTTGATAAATTGTAACCTCCATTAAAAGAGAGTACCTTGTTAGACCATAATCCCAATCTTCACTATATTTTCTCAATCGATGGAAAACATTCAGTAAATTGATTTTTTTTTGCAGTAATAGGAAGTCTCAGATAAATCAATGGAGCAAGTTTCCTTTTCATTTCGGTAATTACAAAGATATTATTTTCCATCATATTAACACTAGCCGCTAGAATGAACTGACTCTTAGTAAGATTAATTTCTAGACCTTAAAGTTCTTTGAAATTAGTCATACTTGACATGAGCAATTCAATAGACTTTCCATGAGCCTTAGAAAAGAGTAGAAAGTTATTCGCAAAACAAAGATTGATTAGCTCTACTCTCCTGCATTTACTATGAAATCTGAAGTCTTTCCTTTTGCCTACCTTGTATTGAATTAGCTAACTTAGGACTTCCACAAATGATAAATAAATAAGGGGAAATTGGATGTCCTTACCTCAATCCGCTTACACTCTTAAAGATTATCCCCAATTCTTCTAGCATGTAGAAAATCACTTTGATTATCAGAGATCAATGATTCCAACACTGATTTCAGCTTGTTTGTTAAGATATTAGAAATAACCTTATAAAGGAAATTAGTGCATGCAATAGGTCTATAATTATCCAATGAAAAAGCACAATTTGACTTAGGGATCAAATAGATATGGGTTTTATTGGTCTCCTTTAGAAGAACCCCCTAGAGAAGAATTCTAGAGTTACACTTTTAAACATAAGACTGGTTTTCTGCCATGTTTTTTGAAAGAAAAAGTCATTGAATCTGTCAAGTCTAGGAAACTTATTAAGGTGCAATCGAAAGACAGCTTCCTCTATTTCCTTTTCTTCCGCTGGTTTAATGAGGGATGAAGCTTATTAGAGGGATAACTTATTATGAATAAAGGAGCTAAGAGGGGTAGAACTTACTTGTTTACAAGATCCATAGAAACTCTTAAAATATCTCTTCCCTTCCTTTAAAAGGTCTTTCTGCTGGGAAACTTCCTTACCATTCGATAATTTGAGAGTGTTGATTTTATTTGTGTTCATTCTGGATAAGATAGAATTGAAGAAAAACTTGTAACACTTTTCACCATCTTTTAGCTAATTTACCTTCACCCTTTATTCCAATAAACTGTTATGATCTCTGACTTTAGTTAAGTAAGATATAAGAAGAGTCTTCTCTAAGCATAACAAGGTAGAGTTTGTCAGGTCTAACACTAACTCTTGCTGTATCTTTTGTAGATCTTCCTTGGATTTTAAAACATCTTGTTTTGTGGAGGGGGATCCTCTACTCATTAAAGATTTCATCTCTGCTTTAACAGCCTTTTGCTTCTTATTGCACATAAACTATTTTGTTCCTTCCATCGTAACCTCCAATCCCTTTTTAAGAGCATTACTGAACCCATCATCATCTGGCAGCAAGTTGTTAAACTTAAATGGACCTCTTCTAACATAGTGTTGGAAGAGGTTCTATATCTTCATATGATTGTGATCCAAAAATAGAGGATCAAAGAAAGTTGTTACATTGTTATGAAATTAAGTAATCCACTCCTTATGCACCGAAGTTCGATCCAAAATTTTCCTCAAAGCCCATCTCCCTGACTCTTTATTGCTCCATGTGTAAAAGTGACCCTGTGCCTTTAGATCAAAAACTTTAATTTTGTCCACACAATCGCTAAAATCAGTTGAGATGTTCCTTAGGCTATAAGTCCCATAAGCTTCTGGTCTACATAATGTAGAATTGAAATCAACACATAAGAGCTAAGGATCATTAACAAGATTATGAAAATCTAGTAAGCTTTCCCACAAGAGTATCCTTTGAAAAATATGATTAGCACCGTAGATAAAGGAAGCAAAAAACTCAACATTTATATGAAGGTGTTTACATTTAAGTTGAGTAGCTTGTATCTCCATAGCAAGGACATGTACATCTAACAAAGAAGGATCATACCTGATAATAATTCTCCCATACTTATGAGTTTGATCGTTAGAGATGAATTTCCATTTAGAGCCTAGTTTATTCAACAGTCCCATATTCTCTTCTTTGATTTTAGTTTAAAAAAGAGCAAAAATCTATGGATTTGTGTTATAGAAAAGATCCCTTAAAGTTGAAAGCCTTTTAGGGTAGTTAATCCCCCTCACATTCCATGCTATTATTTTTATTAACAAAATTATTTGCTTTTGGGGTCCTTACCTTTGGCCTTGTTAGATTTCCTTTTAGTGTCTGCCAAAAATTTCCCAATGAACTGGTCATCCTCTTTATTCTCTATCAACATAGAACAAACCCTTTCCATATGGACCAAGCCATTAGTTTTGTCATTAAGGTTCACAGAATGCTCATGCCCCTTTCTATCCTTGCCCGTATCATTATCATCAACTTCAGTGTGCTTCTCAGTTGCTTTTCCCCTTCATTAACTTCAGTCATATCTTCTAGTCTACCCCAATTACTGCTCCTTACCCATCATTAGTTTTAGTAACTTCTTTGGAAGAATTAGTGCTATTACAAGGATTTTCTAGCTGCTCCTTGTCTAAGATCATAACCCCTTCACCCATCAGCTCTTCATAATCCCCCTTTTGAAAAATTTTACCCGTAGGTATCCTTCTTTTTCCTTGAGAAGCAAGTGAAGGCTTCCATTGATATTACATCGACGCATTAACTTCATAAAGAGATCCATCCAAACCCAATCTCATAATAGGAATATTTTCTGGTAAACCATTGGATAGATCCATATTAATGCATATTCTAGCATATCCCAACCTCTTCTTATTTATTGTATTATCATCTAATAGAGGTTTTCCTAGGAAGCTATCTATCATACTCAATCCTTTAGTTGTCCAGTATTTAATAGGAACATTATAGAGATTTACCCACATTGGAATCAACCTCTTTTCTTTGCAATCGATTTGAAACCCCGGATGCTATAGTTGTAAGAATAGTGGGAAATTTGCCACATGTCATGGTCCTTCTTTAACAACGTTTAATGCTTGGGCTTTGGAAACAAATGTGAACAATATATATTTGTCTTCTAGTACTATTGCCTGGATAAAACCTTTATTTTTCCATATTGAATGAGCCCATCTTTGAATAATAGGGAATGTCGGTCTTTTGTCCTAGAAGAACCCAATAAGAGAGTTCTCCCAAGACTTAACACCCTCATACAGAATATCCATATCAAGGGAGACAATGGCATGACCATCTTCATTCTTGGGCGGCAAAAATGAAGAGAGGAGATCATTGGTGGAGCCTCCCACCACTTGCTTCCAAGTTTTCCTTACCACCGAAGGAGATGAAGAAGAGATAGGTAAGGTCTAGATATTGGTAGGTACGGTCTATGTATTTGTTAAAAAGGGCTGAGAAGGTGAAACAACTGGGGAATTTGGCAACTGACGGGATTGGAGGAATGGAGGAGGAGAATTAATAGGTTGGGCTGAGGTTGAAGTAGAGCGTAAAAGAGGAAAATCCTTCATAGGGGTGGTTTGTTTGTGGTTAGTATGGGTGTCTGCATTGTCTGTAAAGGGAGCCGCCCCTGTCAGATTTCTAAACAGAGAAATAATAGGGACTATCACAGAAGGGAAAACAGGCAAGAGGGGACAAAGAAAGGGTTAAAATGATCAAAATAATCTTGGCCCAAGGCAATGGAATATTCAGATTTGAAGAAGGAGCTTGAGGAGTATGGAAAAGTAGTTAGTGTGTAGAGATGAAGCAATGAAGACTAGAGTTTAGAAAAGTGGAACAATAAAAGGAATGAAGAGGAGTTGCAGAAGGATGAAAAGGTTTTGCTAGTATGAAGGTTTTAGGTTAGAGAGATGATGGAGAACATCTCACAACATAGTTTAAAACATCTCACTACATTTGTTGGGGTCACTATTAAGACTTGAATAGGCTAAATTATGAATAAATTTTCATACAAGGTTTTGGAAGGGGTATGGAAGTTTGTAAGAACCATAACGTGCAAGAAAGGTACGCTAGTGTGTAACATCCCACTACCCATGTTAAGGAAAAAAACAATAAATGAGAGACATTGCTGAGAAAGCATGCTTATGCATAATATGTCATACACATACACTTGAATAGTAAATTTTTCTGCACATGAAAATAATTGTACATATATTCATGAATAATTTCAGGTATATTTGGACTGAGTTGTGATTTTTGGGAAATTTGTGAATTTGGAATTTATTTATATTGAAATTTTTATTGACTAGTGGAATTATTATATTTGTGAATTTTGGATTTATTTTAGAATTTATAGAGTATTATGAAAAATAGGAAAAAGAAGAGAAGAAATCAAATGAAGATAAGGAGATAGTTGAATTGTAAAGATGAGAGTTAAAAGGTGTTAGTTTTAAAAGAAACTAAGTTAGAACTTAGACCTTAGGAAAGTGACAGTGTCACTTAATAAGTTGCCTTTATAATTTTTTTTTCTGATAATAAGTTAAGATTCCAGAGAGTAAACAGAACTAAGTTATATGTCTAAGTCCCCTCTTCATAGTCACCTTCTTCAAATTTCCTTTCCTCTCACATACACAAAGTTTTCCATCAAAATCCTTCAGAGGGATTTCTTTGTTTTTCCTCCTCCCACAACTCTACCACCACTGCTATTTATTCTTCCACCCTAAGAAAAACCAGAAGCTGGTCATTTTGCATAGTAAATACGTGAGTTTTGCATGGAGTTAGGGCTTGAAGATAATTGAAGCTTTTCGAGTCTTCAACAAGTAAGTAGTGAATAAATTTGTTAGAGTTGTGGATTTATGATATAAAGTTGATGAATTTATTATCAGTGCATGATCATGGCATTTACGTATATCTATATATATATTCATGAACACTGTGGATGAGATGAAAATTTTGGTTATAGTGTTAATTTAGTTTTGGTGGATTGTTA
>JAOQMP010000005.1:12448190-12459215 GCA_027563575.1 Erythroxylum pedicellare
TCTAATTTAAAATGCTAATATAATGTCCACGTTAATGATAAATTACAAAATAATTATAATATATTCAAATATTTAATAAGCTAAAAATACATAAAAAATAAAAAACTTTACCTTTAAATTATTACTTATAATTCAGAAGACAAAATTGTGAAAATGTTTTGCCGCCAATTTTTTAGTTTAAGTAGATTCGTATATTGATGAAAATAAAAAATTAGAGTATAAGAAATATACTCGAATGCTTCAAAGGTATTTATAAATGTAACAAGTTAACATTATATAGCTAATAAAGGAAGCTATTTTGCTTCCAATATTAAAAGTTAACGATTCAGAAGACAAAATTGTTAAAAATTTTTGTTGTCAATTTTTGAGTTGAAGTATCTTAGATTGAAAATAAAAAAAATTAGAGTATAAGAAATATACTCAAATGCTTCAAAGGTATTTATAAACATAATAGGTTAACATTATATAGCTAATAAAGGAAGCTATTTAGCTTCCAATATTAAAACCTAACGTTAACTTTCTTAGTAATATAGCCAACAAAGGAAGCTATTTATTAGTTAACGTTAACTTTCTCTTCTACTTTGTCTGAGAACTAAGAATTTGCTACCTTTTAAATGAAAATATGCTAAAAATATGCTACTGAAATGCATTGAAGGTGGGCCCCTACTGAGGATGGGCCTTAGGCAGGTGCCCTGCCTTCTCTTGCCCAAGGCTGACACTGTAGGGAATGTATATAAGCCTTTTATTGGATTTGCTAAAGAAGAATAAATGAAAGAAATGAAAGAAAAAAATAACTTCTTTATGCTCAAACTAAGTATTAGATTTGGTTGATCTCCCTAATGGGCGCAAAGCAATTGGGAACTAATGGATTCTCAAAATGAAAAGAAAAATTTTCATAACGTAATTATTTCATATACTTAATGAAGACCACTAAGTATATATTAATATATTCAAAGATCAATACGTGATTTAATCTTTATATATAGATGACATTTTGATGGGATGTAATGACTATGAAGTTGTCAAGCAAATCCAAGACTAGTTGTCATAAGAATTTAAGATGAAAGACATACGTGAAGCTATTTATATTTTTGGAGCTAAGATTTTGAGAAATCTTTCAAAGATATTATTGTCACATTTTTAGTGAAATATATTCAAAACATTTTAAAACAATTTCCTATATAAGATTGCAAATTAATTAATAATAGGTTTTAGTAAGAAAATTTCCCTATTAACACCATAAGAAAGAGAACAAATGAAGAAAGTTCCCTACGTTAGTGCAGTTGGTAGTCTCACATATGTCATGATATGTATAAGGCTATATATTATTCCTTTTTTTAAAAGGTAAGCATATATTAATCAAATCTAGGACAAATATATTGGAAAGCAGTAAAGAGAATATTAAGGTATCTAAAAAGTATTACTAATTATGCATTTTATTATAAAGGAAACAATCTATATATATAAGGTTATACAAATGCAGAATAGAGAGGAGCTTTAAATGAGAGAAAATATTCCTCTAGATTTATTTTCTTACTTTGCATTATCTATAATGACATTTTTAACAACAATACAAGAAGAAATGCAGCTTAGACAATTCTTAATTAATGTGGGAGTCATTAAGAGTAAGATTAATCTAGTAATAATCAACTATGACAATCAAGTATCAATCGGTTATACTAATGACTGTAAATTTCATTGTAAAACCAAACACATAAATACTAAGTACAATTATATAAAAAAAATAGATGTATGATGTGAAGTGAGCATGAACTATATACCTACACAAAATATGTTGGCAAAACAAGTATTCTCTAATATGTGAAAATAAGAAGTTAACTAATAAGCATTAGGTTCAATAATAAATATGATAAGTCGATCATGTTATTTATGTTTAATTTTCTTACTTAATTTATGCTACAATTATTTATACAAACAAAATTTTTGGAAATTGTAGGTTAAATTTTTTTAGGAATAAGCAATAAAAAAGGAAACTTAACAAAAAAGAGAAATATTATAAATGATATATGCAATAGAAACATAGAAATACTTAGAGTGTACAGATGTAATGATAGTATAGCAATTGACTAAGTGTGTAATGGTTAAAATTATGTCCAAGGGAAACAAATTTTATCTTGTAATCAAGTGTTTACTATCAAGTTATACATTTGTGTATGATAACTATTTAAGAGCAATACGTGCTTGATTCCTGAATACATTATGCATGCATATACTATACTCTTTTGTTAACTAGGAGCTTCCTTTTCTCCTTCGTAATTAGTTGGATAATATTAATTTAAGGCAGTATAACATCTTAGTTGTGCATATATATAGGGAATAGTTATAATACTACCGAGCCTCGTGGCTTAATAGCTAAGCCCTTAGGAAGCTATTAAGTTCTCTGAAAGATGTGGGAAATATTTCGCCTTTCAGTCAATGTGTTGAACTTTTGGGTCAGTAGTTGTTCGATTTTTTTATATAAAAGAAAAAGTCATAACAAATTACATTATTGAGCGAGGGATACTAATCCCAGCTATATCCTCTAGGAGGATCGAGTTGCACCCTGAGGGTGCATTTACAAAAGTGGTAATCCCTAACTCAAAATTAATAGCAAAGTTGGCGATCCAGTCGACACACCTATTACCCTCTCGGTAGATATGGCAGGGGACTACAAACCAATTGTAATTTAATAATTCGTTGATGCCCATAACTAAAGGATTGAGTGACGTTGTTCTTTTGGTGGAGTCGGATGGAGTACTCATCACTAGTTAAGAATCCAACTCTAATTCTATCTTGTGATATCTAAGGTTCCATGCTAGATTCGGTCCAGAGAAGACGCCCCAGAGTTCAGCAGAATCCGAGGAACACTATCCAATGTTCTGGACAAAACCTCCTAACCAAGCCCTGAAGCTATCTCGAATAAGTCTCCCTACTGTGGCCGAAGGTGTTGTGCTTTTGCACGCCTCGTTAGTGTTCAATTTCACCCACTCAGGAATAGGTTTGCTCTAGCCAATTGATTGCTCCTGTCTGGGTCGCCATCTAGGAAATGTTTTGTTATGTCAGATCGCAGCTTGGTGAATCCAGTGGGTATATTCCAGGACAAGATGAGCTGGAGAAGTCGACCAAGTAAATTGGTCTTCAAAAAGGACCATGTTCCTTTAGGACCAAAGGAACCAGCAAGTAGTACCAAACATCAGGGACCAATCCAGTCCAGATACTAGTTGATGTTGTTGAAGATTGCGCTGAAGCTAGTCTTAAGCATTTCGAGTAAAAAAATCTAATGAGGTGGCTGATAAAGGGAGTTGGAGCCACAAGCTTTGCGTTTTAGGGAAATCGCACACCACATGAGTAGAGGGCTCATCTGCCCGACAGTGATAACACTCAATAGTCGTAGTCTGGAATCAGCAAAGATGTTGCTAATTAGAAAGTAACTGATCTTGCGCTAACAGCCAAAGAAAGGATTTGATAAGTTGGGGGCCATTCCAGTGCCAAATTATCTTCCAGAATCCGCTAAAATCATAGGTGTGATGTTCTATAAGCATAGAATAAGTTAAAGTGGTAGTGAACTGTCCCGAATCAAACTTCCCCCAGATCCTTTTGTCAGGCCTTAAGTGAGATTGGGGCGGTAATGTACCTACAATGAGCAAGCAAATATAATGAGGGAGTAAAAATTGGAATTTATCCCAACGCTAATTACCTGTAGTATCCACAAAGTGTTAAACTTGCAGGTCAAGGGTTGCCTGAGGTATAGGAGTCAGGGCGTGTGATATGAGTGGGCCTATGTCGTCCACCTAAGGATCTAGCCAAAATCAGGCCTTGGAGTAATCACAGATTACCCATTTCATGCCTGTAAGCACGTTAGGCAAAATAGCTTTAATGCTCCTCCAGATCATCGAGCCACCATCTGCTTTTAGGGAAGTTGGGAGATTGTCAGCATCAAAGTTGTATTTAGCATAAAGGACTCGCATCCATAATGCGTTTGGTTGTGAAATCAGCTTTCATCCGAAGTTTTGTCAATAAGACATCATTGGTTTCTCAGATATTGCAAATGCCAAGACTGCCTATCTCTTTAGGTTGGCAAACTTTGTCCCAGTGAACTAGGTGCATCTTTCTTTTATCTTGGGAGGAGCCCACAAGAAGTTGTGCATTAATCTTTCCAAATCATCACAAAGAATTCGGAGGAGTCGAACCGTCTATATTGTGTAGATTGGGAGAGCAGAGATAACAGTTTGAGCTAGAGTGGCTCGGCCTACCAACGATAAAAGATGTTCAGTCCAGCCCAAAAACTATTGTTGAACCTTGTCAATTAAATGTTGATACGTTCTTTTGTGGACTGTCTCATGCAGCAAATGAACTCCTAAATAGTGTCCTAAGTCTGTTGTCTGTTTAAATCCTAGTTCTATGCTCAGTCTTTGCACAAGGGATTGGTGGACATTCTTGGAATAGTAGCATCGTGATTTTTCTTGACTAACCCGTTGTCCTGAGGCTGTGCAAAACAAGGACAACACTTCTCGAATGGCGTGAGCTTGGTCTACATATGCTTATGAGAACAAGATGAGGTTATCTGCAAAAAAGTAGGTGAGATAGAGGGCCTCGTCTGCTTAATCTAGTAGCCTTCCATTTGCCTTGAGCAATAGAGTGGTTAATAGATGACATAATCTTTCCATGCACAGAACGAACAGGTAAGGCGATATCGGGTCACCCTGTCGAATACCTCGGGTAGGCGTAAAAGTTTCTCTGATTTCACCTTCCCAATTCACTTACACAGAGGTCGGGGAGATACACTTCATAATGAGTGAGGTCAACGACCCAAGAAGTCCAACCTTAATAAGGGTATTGTCGGCAATCGTATGCTTTTTCCAAATCTACCTTAATAGCCAGAACACCCATTTTTCCTAATTACTTTTTCATGGTATGAATGATTTCTTAGGCAATAATAATGTTATCGATAATCAATCGCCTTGGAACAAAACTAGATTAATTAGGGGCTACTAGCGTATCAAAATGAGGTTTCAGGCGGTTAACGATGATCTTTGTGATAGCTTTATAAACTACTAAGAATAAAGCAATGGGCCTGAATTGCGTAATCGACTTCGAGGAGGAAAGTTTGGGTATAAGAACCAATATAGTACGATTAAGCTCCGATTCCCATACCTTATGGCAAAAAACTTACTAGAAAAAAAGGATCACAGAAGGCCCTAGAGTGTCCCATGGGATTGGAAGAATAAATCGTTAAAGCCGTCATACCCTGGGGCTTTATTAGGGCCATATCAAAAAAGGCCTTTTGAACCTCAGTGGGAAGGAGAGGACCTGCCAGCTCCTGTGAGGCTCTACTTAACAGAGGAGGAAAGTGACTTTTGAGCAATAAACGTGTAGGTGTTGAAGAATCTGCCAAATAATGCTTTTCAAGGAAGGACTTGGCTGTATGTCTGATACTATCTAGGTCCGAGCTAATTCTTCCATCTTTGTCTGCTAAGGAGGTAATGTGCAGCTTCCGTCGTTTTGTTGTGGTAACTGTATAATAGTACTTTGTATTCTTATCTCCCAGCGCAATCCATTGACATCTAGATTTTTTATGCCACTACAACTCCTCCTGACAGAGGACTTGTTCCAGCTCAGTATGAAGGTATGCTTCCAGTTTGCGGAGTGATTCAGAATTCTCTTCTTCTAGGGTCTTTTGAATTCCTCCTAGATGTGCCATGAGTCTCTTCGTACGATGGAAAATATTCCTAAAAGTTGAGTGATTCCAATGTTGCGGGTTTGTGGCCAAATTCCCGATTACGCTGCAGGGAGTTGGCATATTGGAGTTCCAAAGGTCTTGAACAGTTTGGTCAAAGCAGTCATGTGTCAACCAGGTAGATTGAAATCGAAAAGGTCGAGGAATCGTAGCCCTTTGGTGAGATTGTTGGATCTGTACAAGAAGGGGTCAATGATCAAACTTGATGAAGGGAAGATGTGTGATTTTCGTGTATGGGAAGTAAGTGAGCCAAGAAGTATAACAAAAAATTCGGTATAATCAAGCTAGAATCGGGCCTCGTCGCCAAGTAAACCTAGGTTCGATGAATCCAAAATCATAAAAGTTGACAGCATTTGACACATTCTCAAAATTGGGGGTTAATTCGAGTCCCTCCTCGTTCATCGTTACATTCTAATTTTGCATTGAAATCTCTGCCTAGGAGCCACAGTTGAGAGGTAACGCTAGCTATTTTTCACAAATACTTCCATAAAAATGTTGAAGAGAATAGGTGAGGCTTCCGTATATGGCTGTGAAATCGAAGGAATTATGCGCCCAATTAATATTCATATGTATAAACTGGCGATGAGCTAGCGGGATTTTAACCACTATTTCGGAGGTCCACAGTAGCTAGATGCTGCCAGAGAATCCGTTTGCTTCTCCCTGATAGGAATTAGGGAAAGGCAACGTTTTGATTATATTTTGAGCCCGAACTCCGCTTATTCTAGTCTCAAAAGGCACAACTAGTATGGGTTTGTGAATCCTGAAATAATTATTAATAATAGGTTTGAACTTCTGTCCCCCAGCCTCTTGACAATTCCAGATGAATATGGACATAATAAAGGATTCAAGAGGGAAAGAGAGCTCTAATGGTCTGGAGAGATTTTGAAGGCTTATGTTTGCCTCGCTTCAGTGTTACTCAAGGGATGTTGCGGCAGCTTATCCATCTGGGAATCCAGTATCACCGTATCTTCATTTACCGGAGTTGCATCTTGCTCTAGATTTGGTGGTTTAGTTGGGGGTAACAGATGTTGGTTGATCAATTATGGAGAAGTTGTGTCATCTGTAAGCATATCTTCTTCCATAACTCCACAATCAGGATTTTCGGTCATGGCTGGAGCTAGTGTGAGATCTTGTATTATTAATTGCTAGTGCAATGGAATGGAAATGGCTATGTGTCGGATCTTTTTGGGTTGTGAAGTAGCATCCTCCTTCCTTGGATCGGTAGAGAGGGCTAGTTGTGGGTCATGGGCTAGGGGAGCCTTGACGGTGGGGCCTTGGTTTTGGTTTAAAGAAGGCTTAGAGGCCTGGCCCCAGGCCCACTTGCGGATGCTCCAGTCCATCCGCGTCTCGACCCTATCGCAGATGGGTTAGTTGGCTTTGAGAGGGATACCAACTGAGTGCGGGAACTAGAAGCTTCGTTAGGGTTGGATGGGTGAGTAGATGGAACTGATGTAGGGGGTCTTGATAGCCGTTAGCTGACAAAGACTAAAACCTCGAGCCGCGTCCATCATCTAGGTTCATCATTTTCCCTTGTCACTTCGTGTGACCGTTGCTGGATGATGTGTTCACCGACTATGGTGCTGAACTTGAATCCAGTCGCCGTACATAGCTACTTGTGGTTCTGGTGTAGGTGGGTCGAATTGTTGGTTCTGGGGGAGGGTCGATGGTTTATCTCCTAGGATATTGTTTGTTGGCAAAGATATTATGGGTTGGGAGGGGTAGTGGCCGGCACTGTGGCCAAACCGTCCACAGGAGAGGCAGATGGGCGGCAAGCCCTCATACGCTACCTTAATTTGTTCACCGTCAAGTTCAACGATAGAGCGTAAAGGCCTTCTTATGTCGATTTCCACCGCCACTCAGGCATATTTCCCCGTTAGGTGGTAGTGTCAATTTTGACGATGCGACCAACTAGGTTACCTAAAGCGTTCAAGATTGAAGGATGATAGCGGGCGATTGGAAGTTCAGGGAATCTCACCTATGCAATAACGTGGGAAATTTTTCCTGAGGAGGGGTGGAATGTTGGGTTCCATGGTTGAACTGATAAAGTGTGTCCAAAGATGATCCATGGCCCCTAGGTGAGTGCATGTATGTAGTCATCTAAATGAAGGAAGTTGATCAAGAAAAACTCATTCTCTATGTCGACGATTTTCATCGGACCAGATAAGTTCCACATAGAGGTTAGTCGGGTCTTTAGCATTGTAAAACCAATTCTTCTGCCTAGTAGTTTAACTACCATTGCATATTTCCATTGTTCATCTAGTATGTTCTTAAACGAATTAGAAAGTTCAACTCCCAATCCGAATTCACCAGGTCCCAAATTAATATCCCCCTTTCAATTTCAACAGAGTCTTTGGTAGGCCATTCTAATGTGTTTGCATCAGAGTTCAGTTGACCAATGACCGCTGCTCGATAGTTGTTACGCATTGGAGGTGGGGAAGTTGGGTGAGGAGGCGGGTCTTCTTCGTGTTCCCGGATTCGGACTTTTTTTGCAGTGTGGCCGGTGTGTTTTGTATTCTGGTGATCTTCGCTCAGAGTTTCCGAACGTTTAGTAAAGCTTGTTTTCATATGAGTAACTTGTCATCAAACTTCTATTCCTTGCTTTGTTTTTCTTTCAGTAGAAGTGTTTTCCTTTCAAAGAGTTAGAATCCCATTCCTTATCTTTAACTAAAGCATCTAGCAGTCGTTCGATTTCATTGTAAAATGTAAATGTTGAAGCTAATGATTTTGTTGAGTGGCAAACAAGCAAGGGGTTTGATCCTAACAATATAGTAAGTTGACTGAATATCAGCTTTAAATTTTGGTTGAATGGTAAGGAGTTGGGTTGACAAGTCAAAAGTCGATTTCCTAAATTTTTATGTCAGTTTAATGGCTATTCTTGCGTCGTCTCACTGTCAAGCCAACATCGAGATGTCCATTCCAAATCGTCATAATTTGTTGGGAAATAGTTAACTTAAAACACAAGAAAGAGTGCCGACTATATATATATATATAACTTAAAACACAAGAAAGAGTGCCGACTATATATATATATGTATAGAAGAGTGTTTATGGTCTTTTTACCACACAAATCACCCTTTGAATGTAAAGCGGAACTTGTGGGCCATCCACTTTATGTTATATTAGTATGGCATCACTTGGACTGGGAAATTAAGACCACCATTAAAGTTCAAATGAGAAAAGACAGCGACCACTCGGCATTATTTGCTACTGTAATTCAGCTTTCTTTCTGGAGAATTATAATTTCAGACACACAAGTCGTCCCTTGTAAACTTAAATAATGGAACCATGGAAGAGAAGATCGATTTGAACTGTCACAAGGCATTGGTTTTGTCTTTGGGTACCTGTCAGTACTGTAAACATGTAGCAAAACCGCATTTTCATATTTTCCTGCCCACTTTTTTAAAAGAAAAGATGGTGACTTGTCAAAAGGATTGAAGAAGATGGAAATCCCTCCTCTAAAGAAAAGAAAGAGGAACAGAAAAATCTTAAAAGAACGAGAGAAGTAGACTGGTAATTAGAGAACAAACTGAATATCTTATTGACACGTGATAAAATTACAAGCAGACGAGCTTATACAAACTCCAGAGATATCTAACTTGCCCTAGAAAATTTACATGAGACTAATTATATCCTAAGAAAATAAAAACAGAAAGTGACCAATGACATCAAAAGGAAACCAGCAAGTTGCACTAATTTTTGCAAGTACCCCCATATTGAAGTGTAAGATATTTTATGGCTCATGTGAGTTATCGATTTGAGTCTATTAGAAATAGCCCAAGATCATGGTTATTGGGTCTCAAAGAATTGGACTCAAAAGTGTCCTAGGTTCTTTCCCTCTCTCCTTACTATTAACCCAAAAGTCATGTTGTTTGGTGATTTTTGTATATTTTAGAAAATCATTAAAGAAGTTTTTATGAACCATTGGGAAAACCGATTTTTTGACAGAAGACTAAAGGCAGAGAGGGAATAAAATTTTGATCAAGAACCTTAAAGACATAGAGTCAGGTTTGTTTACAAAGTTATTCAGTGATCCATAAATGTATAATAATTGGTATCAGAGTCATGATGTTGCATGATTTATTTTCTACTGTGTATCATTTGTTTTTCTGTTTGTTTTTGTATGGGGTCTTGATGTTGCATGATTTATTTTCTACTGTGTATCATTTGTTTTTCTGTTTGTTTTTGTATGGATGGTGTGTTGCATTATTTCTGTTTGTTTACGATATGTTGCGATATGTTGCACTGCCATGAAAGATTGATGAACTTTCGGGGTTGATATATAACAGGGTATGGGTTTTGTTCTGTGTTTGCTCTTGGATAAATATGGATTGTTTAAAAGACAAGAAACGAAACGAAATTGTTATGAGTTAGAGTGAGAAACTCTATGAGTTTGTGTCATGTATTGACTACCGAAGAAGACAATGGTGGATGACATTATTGTTGACTCAAGTCAAAAGAGTGGAAGAATCCATAAAGAAAAACTGTTGTTAGAATAGAAATTTTTTAAAAAAAAGGAAGAAACATTTCAGCGTGCATTGCACGCGCCTCACATAACAGGCGACGCATGCTGGAGGGATGGTGAGGTGTGTGCGTTGCACAAAATAGACAGTGGCAGGCTCGTGCTGTGCACACCCTTGCCGATAATTTTTAATTTTTAAAATTTTTTTATTTTTTTATTTTTATTATTTAAAATAATTTTATGGGTTTGAATATTGGTCCTACTTAAGGTATTTTAATTTTAGGTCATAACTCATAATTTACTTAATTGATAATTTAAATTAATTAATGAAGGAATCAATTAATTAATTTAGATTTATATGCATAAAAGTTGCGCCAATGTTTGCTATGCATAATATAATTTTTTGTGTCATATTATGTTTTACTTGATACTTTGACCATTTATATTATGAAATGCTTGGAATTAAATTTTCCTATATATGTTGACTGTAATACATGACATTATGATAGTTTAGAATAGTTTATTAGTCACCAAAGTGACCAAACTAATTAAATTAAATTTTTTCACGTATGATATTGTCCAATTAAATGTTTATTGCATAAAAAGCTTGTTAGTCACCAAAGTGGCCTAGCTTGAAAATACTAATTATTTAATTATGAGTGTTTCAATTGTTCATTATGATATGATGATAAAATGACATTAAGCTTGATCTGAACAATTGAAATAATTAATTATAATGCTAGGAGCTCACCCAAAGGTGGACCATTGCTTATAATTAATAACATTAAGGGGACTTTATCATCATATTTGGTTAATATGATTGTATATC
>JAOQMP010000005.1:12463130-12477120 GCA_027563575.1 Erythroxylum pedicellare
TTCCTCGACTTGATGATATGTTGGATGAGTTGCATGGTGCATGTGTTTTTATAAAAATTGATCTAAAAAGTGGTTATCAACAAATTTGCATGAAACCCGGGGATGAATGGAAAACAGCGTTTAAAACTAAATACAATTTATAAGAGTGGTTAGTTATGCCGTTTGGTTTCTCTAATGCACCAAGTACCTTCATGAGATTAATGAATCATGTCTTGCGTGATTACTTGGGTAAATTTGTTATTATGTATTTTGATGATATACTTATGTATAGCATTACTTTAAATGATCATATGGAGCATGTGCATTGTGTGCTTGATGCTTTGAGACGTGAGAAGTTGTTTGCAAACCTTAAGAAATGTACTTTTTGCATTGATAAATTGATATTCTTGGAGTTTGTTGTGAGCTCGAAGGGGATTGAGGTAGATGAGGAGAAGGTGAAGGTCATTCAAGATTGGCCAAAACCAAAGAGTGTTTCGGATGTGAGGAGCTTTCATGGCTTAGCTAGTTTTTACTGGCAGTTTGTGAAAGACTTCTCCACCATTGCTGCTCCTTTGACCAAAGTTGTCAAAAAGGAGAAGGGATTTAATTGGGGAAAAGATCAAGAGCATGCATTTAACTTGTTGAAATAGAAGCTATATACCGTACCTATGTTGTGTTTGCCTAATTTTGATAAAGCTTTTGAAGTAGAATGTGATGCTTCTGGGATCAATATAGGTGATGTCTTAATGTAGGAAAACAGGCCTATTGCATACTTCAACGAGAAATTGAGTGGAGCGCAACTCAATTATCCAACGTATGACAAAGAACTTTATATAGTGGTGCGAGCTTTGGAAACGTGGCAGCATTATTTACAACCAAAGGAATTTGTCATCAAAATCGATCATGAGACTCTTAAGTACCTGAAAGGACAAAGTAAACTAAGCAAGCGATATGCAACTTAGGTGGGGTTCTTGGAAACCTTTCCATACGTGCTACACAACAAGCAAGGTAAGGAGAATGTAGTCGCCGATGCTTTATCGCGCAAGTATTCCTTAATCTCAACTCTTACTTCAAAACTTTTAAGGTTTGAGTATCTTAAAGAATTGTATGCCAATGATGTGGACTTTGCTAGTGTCTATGCCGCATGTGAACATGGTGCTTTTGAGAAATACTTTAGGCATGATGGTTATTTATATCACCAGAATTGTTTATGCTTGCCTAATTGTTCATTGCATGAATTATTTGTGCTTGAAGCCTACAGTGGAGGAATTATAGGGCACTTTGGTGTCACTAAGACCTTGGACATATTGCATGAGAATTTTTATTGTCCAGGTATGCGAAAGGATGTAGAACACATTTGTGCCCATTGTATTGCTTGTAAGCAAGCTAAATGGACAACTAAACCTCACGGCCTATACACGCCCTTACCCGTACCTAGTCACCCTTGGATGGACATTTCTATAGACTTTGTTGTAGGGTTGCCAAAGACAAAAAGAGGTGTAGATAGCATTTTTGTTATTGTGGACAGAGTTAGTAAGATGGCTCACTTTATTGCTTGCAAAAAAATTGATGATGTTGTGCATGTTGTTGATTTGTTATTTAAAGATGTTGTGAGATTGCATGGTATTCCTAGGTCAATAATTTCGGATAGGGACAACAAGTTTTTGGGCCATTTTTATCATGTTTTGTCAGAAAAATTAGGAACAAAATTGTTGTTTTCTACTACTTGTTACCCACAAACCGACGGACAAACGGAAGTTGTGAATAGAACGTTAGGGAGTTTGTTGCGTGTTGTGATAAGAAAAAATTTGAAAATGTGGTCTAATTGCTTGTCATTTGTTGAGTTCACTTATAATTGTAATGTGCATTCTACTATCGGTTATTCTCCTTTTGAAATTATTTATGGCTTTAACCCTTTAACTGTATTAGATATGGTGCCTTTACCTTTGTCTAAGTTAACTAGCCTAGATGGAGAGGGGAAAGTTGAGTTGGTTTAAGAGTTGCACGAGAAGGTTAAGCAACATATGGAGCACAAGAATGAGGTTTATACACGCCAAGCCAACAAAGGATGCAAGCAGGTGATCTTCGAACCTGGCGATTGGGTTTGGCTTCATCTTCGCAAAGAGAGGTTTCTTAACCATAGGCAATCCAAGCTTGATCTGCGAGGAGATAGTCCTTTTCAAGTCTTGGAAAGGATCAACAATAGCACTTATAAAATTGACTTGCCTGATGAGTACAACGTGCCTGCTACTTTTAATGTTGCTGACTTGTCTCCGTTTGATATGGATGCAGATTAGAGGACAAATTTTTTCGACGAAGGAGGGGCTGATGTGAGCAAGGCTACACATGACGAATATATCAATAGACACTGAGATCAACATGACGCTAATCGAGACTTGATGTTGCCTCCTAGGCCCACAAGTTGGACTGGGCTTAAAAGATTCAAGTCCGCGTTAAATTCATTCGTGGCTCACGTGGTTGATGATGGACTCTGAAAGAATCCAGATTCTCGCTCGCAGCTTCAGTTTGTCAGTTTGAGCCAAGTTTTGGGCCCAAATAGCCCTTGATAGGTGCGCACGATAAGCGCGTACGCCAGCGCCCAGCAGGCCAGACACCAAGCGCGCCAAGCCAGGCACACCGCCTGACCTCTTTTGCCTTGGGTTATTTTCCTACTGTTTTTTATATAGACGATTTAGACAGTATTATTTTACCTATTTAGGCCCAGGATGTTGGCCCACTTTCAAGTTATTTTGCCAAGTATAAATAGTTGCCTTAACATTAGTTTTAGGGTTACACTTTTGATAATTTGAGAGCTTTGTGAGGAATTCTTCAAGTTCTTGTTGTTCCACGAACCCTAACTCTACTTATCAATTAATCTCAATTGTGGCGTATTATTTTGGTCCAATTTTATTAGTTTACTACTTGGTCTAGTTTGCTTGGACAATTGTGATCCTGAGGTCTAGAAAAGTATTGAAAAACCTTGCGTATCTAGTTTGTTTAAAGGTTGTCGATTCATATCAAGATTAATCTTCATCTGCACACGCATCAATATTGGTGCTAGGGATGTAGTTACTAGTGATGAAGACAACAGCAATCATGTACTTGGTGTGAGGACTGAATAAGTTGTCACACACATTTCCCAGGGAAAGATAACTCTGGACAATTCTAGTGCGAAAAATGGGGAGAATTTAGACAGTAGCAAGAATGAGTTCACTTCTAAATATTTAGAGCATTATCAGATTAAGTGGGCCAACATGCTGACTCTAGCTTCAACTATTAGGTAAACTGAAAAAAGGAAATACGCTAGGAAAAGAAAGCAAAATCTCAAATACTAAAAATGGTGAATTTGCTTTCCCATGAAGATGAAACTTCAATGATGCCTATAATTGTCCCTTGTTGTTATCTATTATGCAGATAGTCATACTATCTCCCTTAGGGAGTTTTTGTTCTTAGGTCATATTGCTATATGATGGTAGAATTAACCCTTAAATTTGTTGTAACGTCGATTTAGTTTTAATATAATAATATTCTTTTTAATTTTTCAAAAGAAAACTTGAGATGCATATTCATTAGGGTAACTTTTTCTTTTAACCCCCTATGCCCAAATGTTGTAAGAGTTCCTTTGTATAACCTATTTTAGTAATAAAATATCTCTTATCTAATGTTTTAATTTCTAAACCATGAAAGCAACCAACCTACCCCAAGCTATTCATTTTAAATCAAATAGATAGATCATTTTTCAATATAGAGATTTTAGCATCATTATTTCTACTAATTAGTATATCAATATGTCATCTACGTACAACATGACCGATACGCATATTTGATTCTAAATTAACAAACAAGTTAGAATTTGAATCAGAAAATTTGAATTTGAAAAAGATTAAAGTATTGGAAACTTTACTATACCATGCATATAGTGCTTACTTAAGCCCATACAACACCTTCTTCAATCGAGGTTCATGGTGAGGATGCTGCTTGGAAACATAATCCTTTAGGTTATTCCATGGAAAATTTTACCGTCTATGTCAATTTAAAGAATGCATTTTTTATATCAAGTTGATTGTTAAAACTTATAGGAGAGAAAATGACTATGAATGTTACCATTTTCACAACCGGACTCAACATCTCCTTATAATCCAACCAACTACTTTAAGAAAAAAAATCGTATTTAACAAGTTAAGCTTTTTCTATCAATACTTCCATTTGATTTTTTTTAACCGATTAACTCATTTTCATGAAATAGGCTTGCAATTTTCTAATTTTGGCACCAACTCCCATGTCTAATCATGTTTAATGCTTTAATCTCTTAATTGTTTCCCATTTTAGGTGATTTTTCACTTCCTTATAGTTTTCTCTTCATTTAGTGATCCAGCAAAGAACCACAAGGTTACTGTGTAATGGTTCAGCTATACCTCATAATCTTTGAGGTAACCCAGTTGCTTTTTCTCCCTTAATGACCTTTTAGGTAACTGGCCATCATCTTCTGAACTTGAAGGGTCAGTCTTTATGATTTCAAATTCATCACTTCTTTGTGTAATAGTTTCAGCAAATGACTTCAAATTATATTGGTCATCATTAAGAGCAGCATCTTGGAGAATCAATTTCTAAGTAGAGTATCAAGATGACACTTCATCAAAGATAACATCTTTAGATGTGATAAATTTCTTTGTCACTGGATCTATACACCTCCTTTATTTTCTACATAAATTATAAGCAGCATATATATATTTCTTTAGTTTTAGGTAAAGTTTGATTCAATTGGTTTTAGGAACATGAACATAACAAATAGAACTAAATACCCAAAAATAATTTGCATTTAGATTTAGATTATGTAATAATTCAAATAGATTTTTTCTTTCTATAACCCTATTATGTTGAGGAGTGTTAGGACACGTCATTTATCGTCAAATGTAGTTTCTGTAACAATATTGAAAGAAGGCATCTGATATCAACTCACCACCATTATCACTTCTTAAAAATTTTAAATTATGCAAAAACTCTTTCTCCATATTTTTTCAATCATATTAATTCTATGTGAACTAGTTGAAAAGGAGCGGATCTTTAATTTAATAAACTTTTGAAAGCAAGGCCACGTGATTTGTTATATTAACAACATTGGCATATCACATTTTCATATAAATTGTTCAGTATGGTAAGCCATCTAATAATTTCAGTAAAGAGATTCGATGAGGCATTTAAGAGCCTACATGCCCTAACTAAGCGTTTCATATTACTACATTTTTTAATGACTTGTCTTCTTTATGTATTCCCCTTCTACTGACATGATAAATAAAAGGGCTTTCTTATTATCGGTAAGAAACAATGTCAATTTCAACAATCCTCATATTATCAAGTACTTTCACATCATTTGGACCAAACAAAACATATTTTCTATAGGTAGGAATTTAAGAAACTAAATATGATAGACATCATTTAGTACAATATTTTCATTATCAAAGCTAATCTTAATATCACCTTCTTTCACTAGTAGATATGTTGAATTGTCAACTATCATAATAACATATTCTCCATTATCCTATTTGTTAATGTGAGATTGATCTGGTGTTGATTTTAAGATAATCATGTCACCCTTCACTTACCTTGATATTAAATTAAGTTGATAATTTTCTTAATTGTCACATACAATATTTTCTTTGGAAATCTTTCACATGATAATTTCTTTTTATGTGTCAAGTCTTCTTGCATTGATAGTATTTAAAAGATTTGTTATTTTATGGACTATCTCTAGTAGCTTTTTACTTGATGGTACTATCTTCTATATCATTCTCATTTAAACTCCCTCATAAGAAAAGAATAACTTTATGTTCAGGGTTGAAATCTTTGTCCATTTGTTTAGCTAAAGCCTTTTAATTAGAAAGCAAAATCTCTAATTTTCCAATTGATGCTTAAGTTCCCCATCCTTGGATAAAGGTGACAAAGAAATGTACTCCATTTTAAACTATAAATCAAAATTCTCAAATGAGCTTTACCAATCTTCTTATCATTATCCAATTCAAAAATTCTCAACATAAATGCTTTTCACATGCAAGAAATATTTAAAAAATCGGCATACCTCCTTGAGTAGTCATTGCTAATTCATATTCTAAATAACTATAAACCTATCTTCTTCTTCTTCTTTTTTGGAGAATGGCCTCTCAAAGTCCTATTAAACTTGTTTTAGAGAACTAACATCATAAACATTATCAATAAACTCCTTATTAATTGATGTCCTCAAAACTAACAAAGCCTTTTGCACTTTATCATACATTTCCTTTGTGGCTCACTATTATTGAGAGTATCAGTTGGAATCTCTATATCAAAACTAGCTACTAGTCCCCATAAGTCTTGACCTTGAAGATAACCTTCCAAACATGTTCTCTAATACTTATAATTTGCACTTACAAGTTTCTCAACACAATTTTCTATTTTGAGACTACTTTCCCTATTAATTAACTTCATAAAGCAAAAAAGAGTTTTCTTTCAATTTAGATTATGATCTTATAAAAAAAAACTAAAACCTGAATGAATCCGAACCTTAATATGATACCTTAAAACAAAAACTAGAAAATTTTTAAAGAAAAAGATAATTATAGTGATATTTAGAGAATAAACTAAATATTTTATCGAAGTATAATAAAATTGTAATAGACACTTGAGTTTATATAAACTTAAGAGATAACTAAAAATTTTTAGAAAAATTACACAAAAGATACTAAACTTTGAGTAAAATACTCAATTTTTTTAGAAGTTAAAATTAATTCATTCATATGTGGACAAAATTCTGCTTACAAAAGAGTCCACTTGCTTTAGCATCTTACAAAAAACATTGCTTATCTTTTACTTACAAAGGCCCATGATAGTCTAGTTTTAGTCACAAGTCAATGCTCACACTTAAATTTCACTTTATTCCTCTTTGACTATCAAGCACATGCTTGTGATGAGTAGCTTTTTAATCTTCATATCTATCTCTTGAGTATATTGAAGTTTAATTAGTGTAAAAAAACAAAGCTTTACTGACTTTTTTTTGTGTTATATGATGGGAGAGTAAATTTGAGCTTCCTTCACATTTATGTTCCTATGAATGTTGTATTTCCTACTTACATGATACTAATTTTTTAATTATAAGTACCTATTTCTTTATGAATTGGATGTCTAATTATCTGTATGACTTATTGCACTTCAATTAATTATAACATCTTCTTCTATGATTAATCTATATTTTTCCTAGCTTGTGAGGGTTGTGTAATTCTCCATTTTTGAACCATTTCTCAACAATACTCTACACTGCTTTGATGAGTTAGGAGATGCTCCTTTATGGCATTCATTGTTATGATAGTTAAGCTTTGTGTATCACCTAATTCCTTTGTGAATATTCTTCGATTTCTGTCCAACCAAATGTCGTCTATCTTATTGCTTAGTACTAGCTTTTCCACTACCCAATCCACTGCTTTCTTTTGTGATTTATGTTGCAATAATGTTAAGTCTTGCTAAATTAAGAATGGGAAAGAAACATCATTTAGTCTTTTAATTTTTTCCCATATGTTGGATGCATATCGGTATTTAAAATTTAAATAGCTTACTATTCCTCCTACTGGCTGCATAAAACACATATTTTAGACACTCTAAAGAATTTCTTAATTATCAAGAGTGTACTTAATTTTCCTTTGATAGCTAGTCATAGTATAACTAATGCTTTAAGGAAAGCATGTCTATACCAAACTATTATGTGTCATAAAAACCTGAAGCTCCTTCCTTTTATTAGTTGTCTATGGGATTTATTTGTGAATTCTCCATGATATTTATATTTCTATTTAATGTAGTCTTCCTTGTCCAACATTAGTTGCACTGAAAGAGCTTGAGCATAATTCAACCTTATAAGTTCACTTCAACGAGTTATTAAGGCGTGTTGAATTAAATAATCTTCTTGCATAAAGTTTCTTAAGGAATTATGCTTCTAAACCTCGCTAGGAGATTTGAGATTAGTCCATTTTTCATACCATAAAGAAGTTTTATTTTTATTTTCTATATATTTATCTAATTCTCCTCCAAACTTCTCCTTAATTCTGAACATGTTAAGTAAGGTCCATCGACATTCTATATTGGGTTTGAATAGCTAAAAGTTTTGTTCTTTTATGTAGTATTTATAAATTTGTTACACCTACAAAGAATTCTTATCAAATAAGATTCTTTAAACCCTCTTTAGCATTAAAAAGTAATTCGTGACTTTGACTGGTAGAATGCCCAGTCTGACCCTCCTTTTGGTCGTTACATATCTCACTCCATTTGACCTTTGCTATATATTTTCCCTCCATACTTCCTTTCCATAAAAACCTTCTTAGCATTTATTCTACACTCTTAGAGATGATCTTTAAGAACCATATATGTGAGTAGTAAATATGGAGATTACTGAGGACGACTTTAATGAGTTAGATTTTACTTGATATAAAGAGGCAGTAAGAGTTCTAGTTAGAAAATTTTGAATTTATATTCTCTAGAAAAGGCTTGAAACAATGGTCTTTTAGTATTTATTAGAACCCGTGGATCGCATATAGAAGGCTTATAGGGTTTGATCTCTATTAAGCTAGCTAACCAACCTACAATTCCACTAACATAAGTGAAAACAATAAGCGATCTTTTTTATTTGTTGATAACTAGCCCAAATAAGGATTTGAAAGTGTTTAGATTGTCATTATTTTAATTATGGAGCTAGGATCAACTTTGGAGAACAAAATTAAGTCATCTGCAAAAGAGAGACTTGTAATCCCCATCCCTTTACACTTAAAACATAATTTGAAGCTTTGATCCATATTGATCATATTATTAATTAACCTTATTAATAATTCCATTTCCATTGTTAAAAGATAGGGAGATAAAGGATCAAACTATCTCAGGCCCCTTACACCCTTAAGTAATTTGATTTGCTCTTTATTGACTAACAGTGGTGAAGCATTAAGAAATACAATGAATGAAATGAACAAGAAAACCAAAAATTTGTGATGTGTTTAGCATAAAATTTCAATCTAGTGAATCATAAGCTTTGTGAAAATCTATTTTAATACCATAATCCTTATATGATTTCTTCCTTGGGTAATTCTTAATAAGCTTCTGGATCATAGCATATTATCCCCTACAGATTTCCCCTTGGTGTAGGCTTTTTAAGTAGAGTCCACTAGATGATTCAAAGCTAGTTCCATTATATCATTTAACACCTTGGCAATCACCATGTATATAGTATTGTAAATAAGAAATTAGATGATAATCTTTTAAGGAGTTTGGAGAATGTAAATTCAAGATAAGGCAAAAATAATTTTTGTTAAGCTTCCTCGACATTTTTCATTCTTAAAGAACTTTATCACAACATCAATCATTAATGCCTTGGTGTGAATCTAAGTTTTTTGGAAATATTTGCATTGAATCCATTTGGTCCTGGAGCTTTATTAGGATTTAGTGAAAAAAAATGATATTTTCCACCTTAATAGCTTTAATATGTTTAACTAGATTAATTAACAAGTAATTAGGCACTTGATCCTCAATGAAGGATTTAAGGATGGTCACAGATGAAGAGGCTCATATGATAGGTACAAATGACTCAATGTAGAGCATAACTGCTTCATTGTGTAGTTCCTTTTTAATGTTTAGAACTTTCTAATCTTTTGTTCTCAGGGAGGAGATTTTATTAGTGTCTCTTCTTATATGTATTGATATATAAAAGAATTGCGTTTTCTATCCCTATTGGTTACCTATAAAACTTTGAGTCTTTGCTTGATTAATAAAAAATTATTCTCAATTATGACATTGTAATGCATCATTGCCTTTTTCTCATTCTCTTATAATCCTTTATCTTAAAGGTCTTCATATAGAGCCTTTTGGATAAAATCAAACTTATCATTGGCCTCTTCTACTGTACTTTCAGTGTGAAGCCTCTTTTTGTGGTCGATTCTTTTCAATTATTCCCTTATAGCCTAAAACTTTTTTATGCACTTGAATAAATTGATTCCTTTGACATTTTTTTGAATAACCCTTATCAAGGCTTCTTTAAATCCTTCTACCTTAAGTAGATAATTATTAAATCAAAAAGAAGTTTCTGAAATGCGTATTGAACATGTTTTGAACCAATATGGGTGTGTGATCTGAAGTAAATGGTAACTCCACTTGTAGAACAAACCTTCCACTTTAAGATCCACTACTTCAGCATTAGTACAATGTTCTAACAACACATATGTGTAATTTCTAAAGTTAAAATTTCCTTCTACTTTTGTTATATTCATCGTGCAATTTTCTTAATATTGATTCATATAAAACGTCTCTGAAAAGAAAAATTAAACTACTTGGGAATCATACATGAAAGTGATTCTCTTATTGTAATGGTAAGAGTGATTAGAAGTGATAGGCTAATGCTTTTTTATGAATTACTAATTGCTTCACTTATTCTCTTTAATCTGTCTCTAAATGGTCAATTATGAAAGGATTGTGCTCTCTACAAAATCTAGCAACATATGTTGTTTATAGAGCCATTCAACCCTCTTGTGTTCCAGGCTAAGATGTTTATTTACTTTTAGAATTAGGTGTTTTTTCCTCCTCTTGGATCCTTTCTTAGTGACCCTTTAAAAATTCTCCTCTAATTGAGAACCCATAAAGTTTGTCATTTTGTGATTTTAGAGACTTCCATTAGATATCACTAGTATTTCCACTAACATTTGAGGGCTAGTTCTTGTTTAACAAGTGTTTAATCTCACTTCCCACTACCTTGGGGGAACTATGTACCATAGTTTCCTCAAATGGAATTGGCGCTGAAGGTTATATGACTATTTCTTCTATTTTGTCCTTCTATGTTTCCTCCACTGTATTGAAGCTTTCCATCTGTGTTGAGGCTACTTTATCCACTTCATTTTATTTGAGTATATCTTTGTTGTTCTTTTGATTTTGTTGCTCATATTTTCTTACTATTACTTCCCCAAGATTGCCTTCATTAGATTTTCCATCTGATTAAGTTTAGTGTAGTCCCTAGTTTTGACACATTTTCCAATAGGTTTCCATACTTGATACAGAGCAGTTTATATCAGTATCCTATTATAGCTAACATTCACAAGGTCTTCAAAGAAGTTGTTGGCTTCTTCCAATCTTAATAAGGGATAGTCTCAAGTAATTGCTAATTTAAGTCAGTTAGTACATATACCCTGATATAGTTGATTCTCCTTATTACAGTTGTGGCTTTATTTAAAAATAGAGTTTTGCCCACATAGCTGGCTCGGTGGTCCAATCCATCAGTCATTCAATACTCTAATGGTATATTATGCATGTTCATTTAGATTAGAATACGTTTTTAACTAAGATCTGAAAGTTTAATTCCTAGCTTCCATGATGAAGTAGGATTGGATTGGAATTGAAATGCCAAGGGCCATTCTCTTTGACTTTATAAGCTAGTTTTGAAGATGAAAATATGAACAAAAATACATTTACATCATTTAGAAGTAACTCTTATAGTCTTAGGTTTTTCTATTGAAGTTCAAATCATGCATTGATAGTTGAATAAGATGGTATGTTATCTTAGAAGAAGCCAACAATTAAGTTATCCCACTTTGTTGCAACTTTTTTCATTATGTTTATCTTATGAGCAATAATGGTTTTACCCTTCAAAGAGGCTACTGAAGGAAATAATGAAGCATGGTTGCATAAGCGTTATCCCTTAGTACCTGCTTCCATGTTTTCTTGATAGGAACTTTATCCTTTTGTTAGTCCAAAAACTTATCTTCAAGGGATATAAAAAGATTTGGTCCTTTAGGCAACATACCTAAATGAGGGAATTTTCAAGCTCTATGATAGAGGCGTCTGACTTAGATGGGGCAGGTGGAAAAGTGAGCTTGAAGTAATTAAACAAAAGAGGAAAAAAGAGTAGGAGAGGTGAAAAATAGGGGATGAGTTCCCTAAACCAAACAGAAGGATAAGAGAAGTTAGGGAAAGCTCATAAAAGAAGCTTAGAGCTCAATTGAGCCACAAGAAAGCTAGGAAAATAGTGGACAAACCGAGATTTAGAACTAAATAGACAAGGAAGGAGGAAGGGAAAAAGCTGAGGAAAACTAAAAGAGGTAGAAAGAGTCAAAAATACCCAAGACGTGAAAACACCTAGGAACATAATAACTGAAAAAAGAAGATGATAGAAACTAATTGATCATAATTCTTTAAGACCATGAGCATAATGAGTGATTCAATAGAAAATTATCGAGAAGCTCTATCTAAAGTTGTAACTTATTTGAGTAAAACAAAAACTCTATTATTAACACCAAAGTGTTGACTAATTATATCCCAAGAAAATACGAAGAAAAAAAATTAACCAATGATAATTAAGAAATGACAACACAGTAAACCAGTAAGTTGCACTAATTTTCAACATTGAGAACTAGACAAAGCCACATTTCTCTATAAGTTAATAACTCCAACTTTAGAGGTTTGCGAAAAGACAATTATTCCTTAATAATAATGATTTTGGGTTTGATTTTTTACTACTTATATCATTATCAATTAATGTCAATGGTGCTTTTAGTCTACTTAGATAAATATATGATCGAATTTTGAAAATATAGTTCTAGAAACTTGCCACTCTTCTTTATTAGGGGAAAATAAAGAAAAATATTTTTAAAATCCTAATTGAAGAAATGAGTTCCAGATCAAATCATAAAATATTAGATGCTTTGTTTTACTTGCCTATGAGGTTATCGATGTCTAAAAAAATTTAGAAATTCTAGAAAATAAATTTAAACATAAGGTTAATAAAACAAGTTTAATAAAGTAAAAAAAAAAAGTGATTGAATGTTTAGGAGTTTGTGATTTTACCTAAGGTTTAAAATAAAATGCTTGAAGTGATATTGTAAATTTTTAAATGAAATTTAAAACATGCCGATAAATGTCTAAGAACTTGTGGTTTGACCTAGAGCTTAAAAATAAAATACAAGTATGCTTAAATTATGTGACAAGGCTTTAATGTAAACAAACTTAAGGTTTGATTTTAAAAAGAATAAACTAGTGATTTGCATGCAAGTGCATATTAGATGTACTGACAAAGAAAAGAGATAATGCAAAGACTTTTATTTGAAAGGATAAAAGAGCCTCGGAGAGATTGAAAATTTGGAAGAAGCTCTCATAAACTGGACAAAAAAACAAAATTGACTAGACTGAGTATTTATTGGGTTAAAACTTCTTAAATTTGATTATTTTAAAGAAAATGAGAATTAACCTAAGTATTTATTGGAAATGCAAAATGTTCTTAAAGGCCTTAAAAAACTTGGTGAAAACTAATTTAACCAATAGGCTAACTAGTCCTAACTTGAAAAACAAAGTAGTAAAGGAATAAAATGACATCCTAAATGAGTCTTAAAGGCCAAACTCAAACAAAATAAAAAAGATAGAAATTTAAAAATAATTAATTTTCTTAATTATTTTTAAATGAAATTATGTTTTAAAACGGAAAATTGGGCTTTATGAAAAATTATTTTGTTCATCTTTTACTTGGTTCTCCCTCTCGTCACTCATTTCCTAAATTTGGATAAACAATGACAAATCATCATGCCATTCATATTCATTTGATTTTTTTAATTTTAAAATTTAATGTAGTTCTCTTAAATTAAGCTCATTGCTCCACTAAATTTTAAAATGAATCACATAGACTGTAAACCTCTTGAGCAAAGGGCCAAGTGATTGATTTTCCCTTATTATCTAAAAGATAAGTGACCTAAATTAACTAATATATATCACATTTATTAAAGATAATAAGTTGGATTGACCTTTTCTTCTTGAGTTTAGGTTGAACCTAAATTTTTGTTAGATTTTTCCTTGAATTATTAAGTGATTGTCTTGGATTTAGGCCTTTTAAGTATTATGGATCTCTCGTAAGTGTATGTAAAATAAATAACTCCTCATACTAATGATGAATTTGTTAGTAGAGTGTCACGAAGTTTTTTTTTTTTTAAACATTTTTTATGATAAAATAACAACCAATTTAAAAATGAAAACA
>JAOQMP010000005.1:12477220-12488157 GCA_027563575.1 Erythroxylum pedicellare
TGTCACGAATTTTTTTTTTTTTTTTTCAACATTTTTTATGATAAAATCACAAGCATTTTAAAAATGACAACATGCAATTAAAAGAACTTTGATTTTTCTAATGTAAATATATAAACAGTCTATGTAAAATCACAACTTAAACTAGCAATGTTAATTTGAAATTTTAAAATGTATTATAATAATAGTATAAAAGACCCCAGTTTTGATATAACTTATCCTTAAACAAAACAGAACCATGACATCAAAACAAACGAAAGTAATAATTTAGTTAAAAGAGAATAATGACATCAAAACAAGCGGAAGTAATAATTTAGGTATATTTTTTTTATGATACATTCAGTTTGATAAGAACTACCCAAGATGTAATTAACAATCATCACATATACAGTCAAAAGCTAAATCCCAACTTTTGACTTTCATTTGTTTTCTTTCTATAACTTGCATAATCTAAATCAAATTAACATGAGTTCATGTCATTAATTGACAATCATCAAGTTTTATTAACAAAAAACGAAATCTTATTATTAAAGAGAAACAGGATACACAGAATGCATGCAATTTATGGAGCAATATATTACAACATAAACCTCTTATAACTAAACAATTTAAAAAAATCCAATAAAAGAGTAATAAAAATATTATAGGTTAATTATATTTAAGATTCAAAATTTTGCCTAATTTTATAATACTAGTCAGACTATTAAGACTAGTTATAAAATACTCACATTTTTAATTTATTACAAAACTAGCTCGTCGTTAACCTTATAATTATTGGTGTTAATATAACTAGTTATATAAGTAAGACTCTTTAATAAGTAAGCATCTACGTGAACATCAATATTACACATCAACAAATTTGTTATGAATAAAAAAGATAATATTTTTAAATCAAAACCTAATTGTTCTCTCTATAAGCCAACAAAAGCTATCAATTTTTACAAAGAAAATCACTAACAAGGTATGAGTATAATAGCAATGGGTCGGGATAAGCTCAATCCTAGGTCTGTATTCTTGATTAGGCCTAAGGTTCCAAGCCTGAGTCTGAGTTTAAAGAGTTTAATCAGACTTTGGCGGCCCAAAGCTCGATCAAGTACGAACTAAGCCTTATTAAATATATTTTTAATTTTAAAAATTAAAAATAATATCGCTTCATTTCAAAACTTTGGATCGGGTTGGGCTAGGTTGCGTGAGCCTAGTTTGAAGCACAAAATTTTGAAAAAAAAAACCAAGTCCACGCTCGACTCGAAAATTAGAATTTTGGAAAAAAAAGTTTGAGTGCAACTCGAAGCTCGATTAACTCAAGTCAAATCTGTTGATTTCAAGTTAGGCTAAGTCATTTCAAACTAGACCAAGTTGAGTTTGGACAATTTTCCAAGTCTAGTTGCGAGACCTTATAACATAGATATTAGGTTTCTTCATTTTTCTTTGAATCATTTGTCTCCAACATTTGGAAAAGCCTAATCTTGAGACGGTACAAGCCAATTCCTTTGGTTCGTTGCCCTACTCAACATTCTTGTCACTTTAACATTTATAATTGTCTCAGCCTCTGAAAACTATAAAATAGAAAAATATTTCTTCATTACACAATCAAAGATTAGTTGTTACTTTTCACGGTCAAGTGGTGCTACTGTTTGGTTTTATCATTTCTTATCAAAGATGGACGAGAGGAATGCTCGCATTCTTTAGGATAGAAGCCTGACCAAGGAGCAATTCAACAGTAAGATCCTTCTATTTATCAAATGCTATATTAACTTACATAAATCCAAATTTCTCAATAGTGATTATTGTAATAGATTATGAAATATGTAGTTTTTAATTCTTCCAACTTCTAGAAAGGTTGAACTTGGGCATGTACTAGAGATTTTTTCATCCTGGGAAGCGCTTGAATAACTCTTTATGGCTAAGTTTGTAATTTATTACCATTTTCTTAAAAAATATATATATTAGTTGTTACTTTGCACTGTTTTACGCAATCATATTTAAAAGCCTACATGAGATGCTTACAGCCTACATTAACCCAACATCATGATTTCCGTTCTTTGTTGGAAAACTGAATTTGTAGACATGTAACTTTTTTACCCCGGATGATTTGCAACTTCAAGGTTTGAAAATTTAAAATGAAATTATGGCCCTATTTAATAATCAGCGGATTGTATTATATATTAATTGACAGTGAATTAATATAGTTGATTTAACCAATAAATAATATCAGCTATTTATTTAAAGATAGTTGATAAAATTAACTATTTAATATTAATTGTTTATGCATAAAATAATTTATAAGAGCATAACTTTAAAAAAAAAGATGATTTCTAAAACCATGCATAATTGACATCAAATCATAGTTGTTTTCCAAAACCATACATAATTAACTAAATGCATTTTGATTAATCCTAAATATATTAAAACACTATTTTTCATGACCATTCAAATTATCTATAATTCTCCTGTTAGATTGGAACATGTATGCGTATGCTTATTTTTATATACTCTTTGCCTATTATTTGATATCAACTTATGTGGAATTAATTGATTATGTTAACATTTTTTGGAATTATGTATACTAATAACTTGGAATTAATAGTTTCTGAATTTTACATGAAAACATTAGTTTATTGTTTGAAAATATTTGCAAATTCATTTCATAGTATAGTGGTATTGGGATATGCAGAAAAAGAACTACAGGGGAATGTAACATCAACCTGTTTGCTTAAATGTTGCTAATCGACAACAATTGATTAAATTTTTAAATAAATTTAATGAAAATCATTTGATTTTTTTTAGCATATCTTTAAAACAAGCAGTGAAAATCCTTTTAACAGCTATTTTCTCTTCTATTATGAATGTATTCTCACAAAATAATTACAGTGTTGAACTAAAACTGGAAATTATTGGTTCAATCTTAATTTTATACTTAAGTTTTAATTTACTTCAATCGGTCAGTCAAAATCAAATAAATTAAAACTTATTTGCCTATGTTTCAAAAATAAAACATTGAATTTAATTGCCAAGTAATTATCAAATATGATTAGAAGTAGTTTGAAATGATAAAACAATTAAATACCTCTCCTTATGCAAAAAAACATAGTTGATTAAACAAGGCCTACACTAGTAATACTTATTGAAAATACATCATCAGTCACATGGGAGGATACCCAAATATCAAGACCACAAAATTAATAGCAAACAGTGGAAATACCCTAAAAGCCCATCTTTGTTGAGCATGCCATTACCACACCTGAGTGAATGCGACTATCTGGAAAAATCCTCAAAAAAAGCCAACCCTAGGCGGTTTCAGCATGCGAAATCCATGCAAACCGAATCCATACAAGATATCAAACACCTTCTAAGACATTCCCGTTCCTCTATAGCAATTTATCTCATTTAATTTCAACCCCTCGGTATTAGGTTGTGTACTAGGTTGTTAAAGGCCTGAACAACTCTAAAAATTAGCTTAAAGGATGGGAGAATTTATAAGCTTATAAAACTCATATCGATTTGGAATAATTAGACCGTAATATTTCATAACGCTTCACAGCCCAGGTATTGGCAGGTTCATTGTGCACAATAGATCTTTTTTAGCCCCAAATGAATACTGCAATACCGGCTACCACGTGTGAGCGTGGGTTTATTGTGTACTATAGATCTTTTTTAGCCCCAAATAAATACTGCAATACCTGCCACCACGTGTGAGCATGGGTTCGCTGTGCACTATATATCTTTTTTAGCCCCAAATGAGTACTGCAGTACCTGCCACCACGTGTGTGCGTGGGTTCGTTGTGCACCATTGATCTTTTTTAGCCCCAAATGAATACTGCAAATACCGGCCACCACGTGTGAGCGTGACACGACTACTTAAAGAAATAATGTTAGCTCTAACACTAATTGTTACAAATTATTACAAATTTTATTAAAGAACTAACCTCAAAAGCTAACTAAAAAGGTAAAAGAGTCCATAATATTATAAATCCCACGTCAAACTCTTTTATTACCAATATGGGATAATGAAACCGCAAAATAGGTTCATCGATTGAGGTAAGTCTCACCCTTCTTTGTTTCGTCTTTGCTCCAATTTCAAAACTCAGCTAACGCATGTTCTCTCCCAGGTTGTCTACAGAATTTTGTAGACTCTGAATTGTGAAATAAAGATTTTTCAGCTAATTGATCTCTTCCTAGGACTTCATCAGGTGATTATTGTTTATGTTTATGTTTGCTGAGTACTTGAATACCATGGATTGCTTGGGTTATCAACTAATTAGTTAGTGTAAAACCCTAATTTTGCGACTTACACTAGAAGGGGAATAAGTTTCCCCAGCTGGGAATAAGCGGAGTCCCAATTCTTAGACTAGGAGACCCCTAAAACACCCTTGGGATTCCATCATCTACCATACACTTCAAGGGTTTGTTTGCTCTTCCAGAATTCTAGTATTTTCTTAATACATGTTATAGATTATGGATTTGAGACTCGAATATGGACTTATGACATATTTTTTATTTTATTTATGTCGTTATAGTGAAATTTGAACAATTTAAATTTATTTTTCAACAAAACTAAGGGTCCACTTAGTTTGGAAAGATTAGAACTGTACAATATGACAGATAATGTAATGAAATTATGTAATATCTTTAATGAAAGTTATATTAATGAATAACATGGTAAAACTTTATAATGTAAATCTTATTACGTGTAACAGATTCTCATTATGTATTGTTTATACCACAGTAATGTTATAAAGCCTATTTACTTTTTTCTTGTTGGTGTGCGGCAGAAAGCAACAACTGATTGAAGTTCCAACACTTATATACACGTACATTTCTTTGACCTGCGGAACTATCCAAGTGCTAAATTCTTTAAATTGGGTCTCAACATATAAACTTTATGTAGATTCCGTGCAGATCATAAGCTTGGGTATCCATACAGGGAACTTTATGCAGATTCCGTGCAGATCATAAGCTTGGGTATCCATACAGGGACTAGTTATCACTTATTAAATAGTAGACCATAAGTTTCAATCGATCATTCCTAACACATCCTATTTTCGCAGTGAAATGGGTATAGCCCGAAGTGGAATAGCTTTCTTCAAGGTGATGCCAAATTGCTCTTCCATATCCAAGTTTTCAGGGGACATACCATCAACGAGTTCCCAATCAAACGAATGAATCATTGAACCAACCATCAAATGAACCATCCGAACGGCAAGAGGTGCACCTGGACAGATTCTCCTACCAGCGCCAAACGGTATGTACTCAAAATCATGACCCTTATAATCTTTGCTTGAACTGGTCATAAACCTCTCAGGACGGAATGAAAGTGGATCGTCCCAGTACTTTGGGTCTCTGCCAATACCCCAAGCGTTAACCAGGACTTGGCTTCCCTTTGGTATGGTGTAGCCAGTTTGTACTTTAACGTCATTGCTTGCTTTGTAAGGTAAAAGAAGAGGAGCTGAAGGATGGAGTCGGAGTGTCTCCTTGGCAATTGCCTGTAGGTATGGAAGTTTGTCAACGTCTGATTCTTTTATGGTGCCTTCAGGTCCGATCACTTCCAGGAGTTCCTTTCTTGCTTTGTGGAGTACGTGGGGATTTTTCAGGAGTTCTGACATTGCCCATTCGGTTGTTGATGAAGATGTATCGCTTCCGGCAATAAACAAGTCCTATATTTTTGTTTTAGAACAATGAATTGCAGCTTAAATTTACTGGAATCAAAATTCAAATCACAATCATAGATGATTTATTATCTTTAGAATATGATCGTGTGTATTGAGTGTGAAAAGAGCAATGGAGATAAACCCATTTTCTTCTTGAACATTAAACTTAGGATCTAAAAAACAAAAGAAGGGTCCAAAATAAGTGGAAAGTTTAGTTGGGCGGCAGCTGTATGAGTTGGTCATGCCGGAAAATGAATGCATCCCAGTCCCACCACCATTAAAAAAAAGAAAAATACTTCAATGGTATAACCTACCCAATAAAAAATAAGTAAAAAGATTTAAGAAAAGCAAGAGCACAATCTTTTTTTAACGAATTCTTGTAATTACTTGCTTAATTGAAGCAGTGTTTTATTCTTAGGCTTGCAAGGTTACCTTTTAAATAAGGTGCTACATTCCTAAACATATATAAGAATCCACCAACATTTTCTGTACGTTTCAATTCAAAGAGTTGGAAATCATCAGTCTCCAACACGTGAACAGGCCGCTATTAAGTTGTACGATTTGTAAATGATTTAAAATGCGACATGATCTCTAATCAATAGTTTCTTCCAAGTTCTACTCGAAAAAGGCTTAGCCAGTCTATATCTGCCACGCCCAAACTTAATCTATCTTAACTTATTACAGTAAATTCTGACCTTATAAATTAAAGGTTTTCCTACTTTCAAATTGAACAAAAAGTTTTGTTTTAGTTTTTTATTTTTAATTTCATAATCTAAGTTTATTGTTAATTAAATATAATAATAATAATAATACCAAAGGCTAATAAGAATTTATTATTAATTAAATAAAATAATAATACCAACTGCTAATAAGAATTATACATCATTATTTATTTTTATAATTAATTTCATTTTTAAATATTGAAATAGAAATTTTAAACTTCTTTAACAAATTAAACTTAAACTAGCAATACATAATTAAGAAAATAAAAACTCATAGCTTTCTGGTTAAAGACTATATAAACATGCATGGAACAACTATGAAGTTACTGTTATGAAATCCTCCTAAATCTTACTATTTTCTGATTTAAATAAATATTAGTGTTGCAAAAATTTAATAATCTTAAAATTTTTAGGTCTAATATCTAAAACTATTAAAAGATGAACTTAGTTACGTACCACAATTAAAGGCTTGATCAGTTTCCTGTCGGAATCAGGACCGTCTTGGTTAATAAGAACATCCAAAAAATCTCCAAGTCTCGCTTTAGATGCCAAACGCTCATCGATAATTTCATCAAATATCTCATGAAGCCTCAGGTAAGCAGGCCTTATATGTTTCCTCACACCTTGCAGATCAAACCTTTTCAGAAAGGGAAAGTAGTCGGATAAGTTAGGCTTACCAGCGCCTTCCATTATCGTCCACACAACGTCTTGGAACTCTTGAGCTTTTTCAAATTCTGGATCCACCATATCTATTGAAAAAATGGTGGTTGATATCAAGTTAAGTGCAGTAGCAAACGCAACGGGTCCTATGTCAACTGGGATTCCTTGAGCAGACCGTTTCCTGAGGTGTTCTACAAGTTGTTGAACTTTTTGGTGGCGGAGGTGCTGTTGAGAGTTAAGACGTTGTTCTGTGAACATCTGTGTGCTGCATATACGTCTCCGGTTCTTCCACTGGCGGTTGCCTGGGATCCATGCGACGGTGCCCTCCGGGTTGGGCTGAGAGAACACGGCGTCGGGAACGGTACGGTCGGAGAAAGTCTGGTCGTGGCTGTGAAGGAGTTCTTTGGCTGTTTCAGGGGAAGAGGCAACAACGGTGGTTATGGAGCCAAGACGGAGACTCATAAGAGGACCATAGATTTTGGCTAAGTGGTAAAGGGACTGATTGGGTCGAGGTCCAAGTTGAAGGAGAGAGCCTAGGATGGGGAGACCCCTGGGTCCCGGAGGGAGGTTGGTGGTGGTTCTTGGCCAGAGGAATGGCTTGAGAAGGAGGAGGAGTGGAAGACACAGAAGGAAGATGTGGAGCTCCATCACTTCACCTGCCTGTGTTGTGTGTGTCTTTGTTCAGTAATTGTTTCGAGTGTTTACGGGGGATTAGGGTTTATATAAATAGAATGAGATGTAGGGGAGATTAAAAAAATGGTTTATAAAACAACTCAGCACAGAAATGAATACGTAATGATGTCACTACGTGTATGGTCTTTTCAGTAAATAATTGAAATGTCAGCTGATTTGGGAAATGTTACAGTATCATTCATAGATATTAGCAAATGTTATTCTTAGATATGAACCTTTAATATTCTCCTTCTACCTAATGTTCCGACTAGAAGGAAGGTGCTTGACTCTATCGTCTCATGTCTTTTCCAAAAAGTAAATAGTATGATAAGTTAATAAACATTTTTTCTTTGTTTGTCGATAAATAAACCTTTCAATTTAAAATTTTGTTTTGTTCTAACATAAATAAGTCTTTATGAAAAATCATTAACTCTAATTTTATTAGCAAGTTATCTATGAATAAAATTTATTTTATTGGGAATGTAAAATTAACATTTTTATGTAAATAATTTTCTAATTTTAGTATGCCATAAAGTTATGATAACATAAGCGCTTAAGATTAGAACATGGCACAAAGATATTGTTAACTGAAAATAATTAATTTTAATGCCATTTAGGACCCACTGGTTGACTTCAAGTGCTGAGCAAGCCAGATGGGCCAAAACCCCACCCGAAGATTTGATAACGTAACAAGTTGGAAAACCGACTCTGTGGTCAAAAAGAAGGAGTAGGAAATTATTTCTTAATAATGAGAATCGTTCCAAACGTTATGTTTAAACATCTAGAACATGATTATCTACATTTCCATTTGACTCGAAATCCTAATTATATGAGGATGGGAATGTTAGGGGTAGGGGTACACGAGTTTGAATTATTTCTACGTGCTAGGGAGAAATGTTTGATCATTCAGCTTTATTCAATTTGTGTAATATTGCGGTTGAAACTTGTAATAATTAGTGTATTGAATGAATAATAATATGTTAAAAATAATAATAATTAAACGTTAAATTTGAAACCTACTAATTAAACAGCTTATCTTTTCACACCTGTTGGATAAGGAAGCCTTTTAACTTTATCGCACACTTATATGGATCTGTGTGTGTCTTAGAAAAACACATAATTTCAATTCAATATATTGGATTATCAAGTTTTGCAAGGGACTGATTGTGGTTAGTTATGGAATGCGTATCGCTAAATCTTATTTTTAATAATTGATGTGAACAAAATAAACAAATTTGCGATTGTTATTTAATATGAACTTAATTTTGTGTTGAATTAATATAATTTGTCAAATGTTTTGCAAGATTTTGTTCGCAGAAGTCGTGGACATCACATCAGTAGGCTGCCCTTGACGTTGGACCCCTCTAAAATAATGGTAGTGGGTGAAATTTTTGTCAATATTGGCTAACCACCGCCATGTGGACCTCTTAAAACCTTTCTTGTTAAGTTATAAAATTATGGCCTTTACCAAACTTTGTGTAACGTAGACAAGTGAGTTCTTCCAAAACATAGGAACGCACATAATATTTACTATTTCTATTGTCCTATACATAATGCAACTGGACCTAGGTGTGCTTGTTTCTTGCATCAAATTTTACTGAGAGATGATGAATTTCTTTTGTCAGGGAAAAGATTCATGATTAGAGAATGGATCCAAAAATACAAATACTCTTATTTTTGTTGAAGAATGATTTCAGAAATTGTTGTAATGATTTTCTATTATTAATAATAGTAGCTAATTTTATAAATGCTTTCACATATTTAAAG
The DNA here is from genome assembly GCA_027563575.1 of Erythroxylum pedicellare. Lineage (NCBI taxonomy): Eukaryota > Viridiplantae > Streptophyta > Magnoliopsida > Malpighiales > Erythroxylaceae > Erythroxylum > Erythroxylum pedicellare. Next base: position 12,486,687 of record JAOQMP010000005.1, read on the forward strand.
GTCGCTTTTAATAATGAAATTGTGTGTGACATTTTGACAAAAGTGTGTTTTGCATGTTCGTACCCAACCAGTCTAATCAGACCTAATTCAACCAAAAAGCTACAAAATCGACCGGTTAACCTCAACAAGAATATCAACAATTGTGGGACAACACGTAGAATTGAACCTTTTTTTGTCAACCAAAGACAAATAACACAAGAAGTAAACATGTAAAATATATCAAATAAATAATAATAATATAAAAGGCAAATTCAACCGAAATTTCAAAACATACTTATAAAGCAGAGCTATGCTATGGCACAGATGTAGATTCAGTAAACAAATAAAAGGAAAAATCAAAACTTAAAAATTTCCTTTAGTTTAAAGTAAATGAACGAAAATTTCTTTAAAGTAATTTTAAATTGTGGCTTCAAATTTCAACATATATTTTTTAAAATTTGATTTTCTCTGTTAATTAATTCCTGCTTTTTTCTCCCAATTTTCCCCCAAACACAATCACATTGTAGTAGAAGTCCAGTTCTTGTAACAGGGACATTTATATAGGCACATACACACGTGTATATGGATACCCCTACTTAAGGGTTTATTGTCCTAAGTAGAAGTCGGGGAATCAAATCTTCTGTTTGTTTGTTATGTTCCCACTCTATTTCATGAATCTCAGTTATCCAATAAATGAGATAGAAGAATTAGATAGCTGACATACTATAGAACAAAGTGAGAACAAACAAACCAACTGAAACAGGAGATATGTTTGCATCAACAGGATGCCTTTGTAGCTTTGATATGTATATTAACAAAAATGTTATTGAAAACAGTCATTAATTACATGCCTGGTTCTTATGTCAAGATCAATGAAACTCATTAATACCTATAATTGTCCACCAAGAGCAACCCAGGTAAGAAAAGAGAGGAAAAATTAAAACCTAGCTATTTAGCTTCTTTAACTTTAATTTTAAATATACTTAGATCTCTTAATAATTTTTTTTACTAACTAAATCTCAAATTTTCATACTAATACCAAAACTAAAATTAAAGAATTTATGGAGTTGTAATGTACTTAACCAAACAAAAGAACAGTCAGTTGGACATGTTCGGAAATGGAGCCTCTGTTGATATTAAGTTGTGGAAGAGCATGCTAAAAAATATTAACCCTAAGCTCGTTCTAAGCTTGGTGAAGTTATTGAAGCTGAAGCATCTTCAATTGACGGTGTTTAATATCATGACACCTTTCCCTCTTGTTAAAAATCAAAACTTCTTATGTTGTTAGTTCCAATTCTACTTCCCTCTTTCATCTAACCTTTGAAACATTTTACCTTTTAAACATAGGTATTATTGTGGCCATGGCTATGACTTAGTCATAGCCCGTGAATTCGATGCACGACTGTGACTTAACAAATCACAACTGTGATTAATAATAATAATAATAATAATAATAATAATAATAATAATACCCACATGAGAGGTGTCACAT
>JAOQMP010000005.1:12509395-12519648 GCA_027563575.1 Erythroxylum pedicellare
AAAAAGCTCTTTTTTTAAATGACAGCCAAACAGTCAACTGACTTCTTAGAAAAGCTCTACTAACAAAAGCTCTTCTGCCAAAAGTTCTACTGATATAAGCCCATCTAAACAGGTACTAAGTAGCACCAGGTAGTGAAGTACTGAACAGCGGCATTATGAACTTATTTACTTCAGAATCTGCAAAACAACAGCAATTGACAACTCTTAACAATAGAATTCTGGAAAGGAGTTAGGTTGATTATCCTAATGCTGTCAAAATTTTTTGTTGTAGTCAGCTAATGCTCATGCCGCTTCTGTTTTTCCAAGCGAGTTGCAATTTCGCTTGATTATGTTGTTGCTGTTGGTCCTGCAGGTTAACACGTAAACATGGACATTAAAGGCTGCTCACTAATGCTTAACTGAAATTTAAATGTTGGTCCTAGAATTTGGTTACAGTAGAGAGCATCATTTGGACGCATGTTACTCTCAGGTGGATCCTTGTACTAAAGGTTAATTTCATTTACCAAGTAACAGAGTGCAGCCTGCAAGAAAAATTTTAAGTTCAGCAGAAAATTGTTGTATTCAATTTTGATTCTGCAATATAGTGCCATGTACCCTGGCAACTATGAAGTGCAGAAATATGAGGATATAGTATAGAAGTTAAGACAGAATGAAATTCATGAATTGATGATACAAATATGCTCTCTTGATACAAGTTAAGAGAGTATGACTTGATGATACAAATAGGCTCTCTTGATACAAGTTAAGAGAGTATGACTGGATTGACGCCCATCTGCCAAAAGAGATCAGAACAACGTATAACAACATGGATATCTGCAGTGGTGGATAATCATGGATGAATCATGGTTTTCCAATAGGAAAGATATGTTGCATGATTCACGGGATACCTGGACAACAGAATGCAACCACAGAATCGCAATACCAAGATTTCAAAACCTGGAAGGTCTAGCTAAAGCATGGCTCATTCAATGTTGCACGATTTATAGGGTACCTGGACAAAATAATGCAAAAACAAAATTGCAATACCAAGAATTCAAAATCTGGAAGGTTTGTAAATTAAGCCATGTTGATATGTTAAACTTAGTTTTGCAGCATTTGTGCAGGTTTAATCATCCAGACATGTTTGTCAGATTTAAAATTGCATAACCACATGGCAGTGGAATTTGGCAAACTAAGATCAGAGAAGTTTGAAATTACTTTAGAGCATAGGTTGTCACTACTATAATAATAAAAAGCATCCAATTCCAGAATTGAGTGGCTGATGCAGGTACAATAGCCCAACTCGATTACCACAGCAATCTAGTACAATCAACTAAGTTTTGGAAAGTCGAGGCAACAATGAATGGTTTGAGTATGCATCACATGTCAGGGTAAAGCAAGTGAACACTGTATTAAACAGAATCATGACAATAATTTCAATAGAAGTAGCAAACGGATATTGAAATAGCTTAACTTATGCAGTAACTAACAATGTATATCCTGGAAATCTATCGGAAAAAAAGATTCAAGGATGCAGTATAAGCTTCACTGCATTTGATACATGCTTGGGGCCTTCTGGTTTGATGCTTAGTACAAGTAAAAGTCTAGGCTGTGAGCAATAACTTGGCTTTTATGTTGGGAGCAAGAATGCAGCAAAGAAAGTATGCAAAGCAAGTCCTTGACATTGCTACACTAACTGAAATCCACTGGAGTTTGGCATATCATGCATTAGATTTAAAAACTGCAGTATTCTTAGAAAATTGAGCAAATTTCAAATGGAAAGAAGGCCAGTCTCTAGGTTGAATTATAGCTTCTTAACGACTTTCAAACATAATCAACTGAAGTGAAACTTGTCCAGCTAGATTCTGGTAAAGAAAACAATACGAGTGGTTTTAGCAGTGCGAATTGATTCTTTGATGCATGCATGAGACAAGAAGCTGTCCAGAAAACAAATAGGAAGAAAGAAGTATGTACAAGTAATACCATGAATAACGATGTTTGATTGGTCTTGAAGCATCAAATGGTTGAAGTATACCCATTCACTACATTGCAATATATTTGGAAATATGGAGCAGCCACGGGAGTTAGCATGAAAGACATTAATTGATGGAAGAGGCCAGATCCTCAGGTCCAATTTCCAGAATATGGTGAGAACTTGCCTAAGAAATAATCGAGTTCCATGAAGCTGGACTGGAATGGGTTTGGTTTAATTCTGCATTAAGTACTTCAGTGAACTTCGCAATTATGTAGCATTTCAAGAATTTCATGCAATTATTTTTTTGCAACACGTGAGTGGATGGATATATCATCCTATTCAAGCCTCTGATTTTAGACATGCAAGGAATATATGTTATTGGTTATCTGAACGAATCAGGAGTTGTAAAATATGCAGGCTCTCTTAGAATTCTCATATAAACTTTCAATACGACAGTAAATGGCCTACTGCAACAATTCTATGCATTTAGCAAAATTTAACTATGCATGCAAGTCGAGGAATGGCAGCTACAACTTGTTGCCCTCTTTTTTTTCCAAACAAATTGATAATCATTAAAAAGAACTGATGGATGGATACGTTATCACGAAAATCATCCATTACTAGGAATGAATCAAAAGATTGATTTTTGGCGAAGTGCAAAGAGCAAAGGACTTGCAGCAGTCCAGTAAATTGCAGCAGAATTTACCATTCATCAACGGCATGGATAATGCAGCAATTTAGGGCTTTAACTGAATTTTGCCAAAGAATTTAGGCTTGCAGAAGATGTAGCAGATTAAAAAACAATGCATAAGTGGACGATTCTGATATGAAAAGGCTCCCATGAATTGGCAGCATTCTTCATAAAGTTGACTGAACTAAAGTTTCTTAATGGGTCAAATTAGATTGACAACATTTTTGCAGGACTTAACCAACTAGAAACGTTAAACAACTAAATTAAATTTTGCAGATCATGTTGGATGTATAAAAACCTGAACAGAAAACATCAGAACAAGTTTATCCGCTACAATCTTCAAGTTGAGTATCATTCTTCCATTTGAAATGTAATAACTAATAAAAGCATGGCTTTGGCTAACAAATACAGGCTGATGCTTGATATCAAATGTATAAAAGACTTACAATTACAGGCTGAACTTCCATATCTCCCAGAGAATTCACCGTGGAACTCATAAAAGTCATATCATGTATAGCAAATCCTTTTGTAATGTCAGAAATTGAATTATCCATACAGTCAAGTTTCATCAGTAGATTCAGTGAACTAGTACCACCCAAAAACGACGACCAGTTTTAGGAACAATTCACATACCCGTCAATGGATATGACGTTATTCTTCTATCATTAAGCTGAGTAAATTCAACTAAATGACCTATATTCTATATGAGAACATGACAAATATGACAATGGATATGCCTAAAAACAAATTAAGCCGTCTAACTATAGTTTTATGAGATTTAAATCAGCATAAAGAAGCCTTTAGCATCAGCTTCTGATAACACCACCATATCCAACATCAACAGTTAGTAAAAGATGCGTCAATGGCATCAGTGTCTTGAAAGATATCCAATGAAATACCCTCTGACTGCAGCCAGTTTAAGGACTCGAACCAATCAGATTCAGGAAATGTACACACTGTTTCCACAGTAAAAGAATTACTTACGGTCTCAACAGGTGGGTAGGCAACAATGACTGTTTCTTCCAGAGCTGGAGCCCACAGATTCATGGGATCAAGGTTGAAGGCCTGGTGATCAACAGTAGGCAACAGAGCTTGCCCATTATCACCATAATGACAGCTTGTTTCACCTTCACGAGATTGCAGCTTTCTCTTCTTGATGTTTGAAATTGAAGGCTTTGTCTTATCAGATTGTCTGGTCCTTTTGTTCTTTGAAGTCTCCATCTTTCTCAATCTACAGAGCACTAAGCTGTTGGATCCTATGCTGTATTCATGCATTATCCATATACCATTCTGAGAGGAATTGGGGTTCTTGTAGCTGAACCTCTTCCTTGATCCAAGGACGGACACAATCTTACCATCATTAACGGCAACGGTGGTATTAATCTGGGTGCTGGAGTCCTCTCCATGCCAACTACCACCACTAGAACCAACCCGGCGAATGATGTTGGAGCCGTGGGCAGATTTCTTTCTCAGAATAGTGAAAAAGAATAGATCTTTAGCGGAATAAGGCAGATGATCGGAAAAGCTCTCCCAAATCTCCCATGGCTCCTCATTGCCATAAAGATTGCAGTCCCTCATAAAAGCGCTCTCCAGTGACGACAATGGACCATTGAGTCTTCTAAACAGAAAACTGATTAACTCTTCATCGTCGGGAAGGAACTTGAGTCCAGATGGTATGTTAATTGTTGCTGTCATCTTTCTGAAAGCAGAAAAGCTGGATCGGCACCACAAAAAAAAAAAAAAGAGAGAAAAAGAGAAAGGAGAAAACCAAAAGCTAGTGGCTGGTGAGAGTTTGATTGATTTGATGAGACGACAAATCAATGAGAAGCAGAGTAATAGTGAGATTAGAAAACCCAAAAGAGAGCAGAGAGTTTCCGATTGAAGTGCGGAGAGAGTTTCTCAGCAAATCAATTGGGATGAGTACTGAAAACTGAGAAAGAAAGTGTGCAAAGCGCTAATCCTTGTTACCGTTGGGACTTATATATAAGAAACCGGGAGAGCGTATGTGTCTCTTTTTTTACCGTTGAAGCTATAACCGTTAGCCGCGTCTTTTGTAACATTCTTAAATTTGTGTCCCTCGCTACGCTCAGAACTCATGTATCCAAGTGTTACTTCAAAATAGCACAAAGGTATAGTAAAAAAAATCTCATTATTAAAACAATCAAAAATATAATAAGTTCTAAAATAACACCATCTTGTCCGAATATTTGCATTTAAGATGAGCAGCTTCCCCTCTTGTTATCCAAAGTTTCCAACCCGGGTCCCTTTCCTCCATCAGCATCGGATAATCTATTCATGTTATCAGACCGCTGTCACCGGAAGCTGCATTTCTTTTTTCTTTTTTTATTATTTATTTACAAGAGACTCTAACATGGCATGAGATTATTTGTTTTCATTATTCTGTTACTATTATATTCCATAAGCATCTATCTATTCAATAAATAGAGCTCACAGAAATCGAATAGATAAATATTCATTAAACATAATAGGCATAAAATAATAAGAACCAAGTGATTTGTACGTAGATCACCTCTCTTTTATAATAAATGGTTTTTGATCAACGTCAGCTTTCCAAGAAATATCACTTGTTAAATATAACAATTATGGCACTTTAATTCTGATAAAATATTTCATTATTACTTTTTTAAAAATTAGATTATAATTAAAATTTTAATATTTTTTATATTGACCTAATTTTAAAAATAAAATTCTTACATTTGCATTTTGTCAAATTATGAAACAAAACAAAACCAATTTAAGATTACCGTCTGTGCAAATTACGCCTAAAAATAAGCTTGATTAAGTGCAGTATCAACTTCAGTTCAGATGGTTCGATAAACATCAAAATTTAATACTTTTGCTTTATAACAGACAAAATTATGTTAATTTTAATTTAACTTGAGCAACTTACAACATATGATTGAATGAATGGGCATGCTTTCTATAAATATTGTTTTACTAATTAACAAAATCCCAAAAATTTGCTCTCCATCCAGCAGTCAACGGACTGGGCAAAGAGAAATGACCACATACAGAAGGAATATTTGACGCTTCAGTTGTAAATAGCTCATAGAAACATCGACGTTCGTTCTACTGAGCTATGAATTTGTTAGATTGGGTACACTCAGCCCTCACTCACCATGTACCAAAAACGGGATAAGAACCCTACAATTACAAACTCCAACGACACCGAATCTTATTATATTCTATCTCCTAAATAAGACCAGACCCTTTTTTTGAATACCAGAGCTAAATCCACTATTTCTGCTTCTCTTATTTGCCATGTTCCACTGTCAAATTTCCCTGGCCTTTGGCCATTTCTGGACAACCTGCAGGCAACATCAATTGTCAAACTAGCCATATCTCTGGTAGCCGTCATCGCTCGCATGACAGTGGCCGAGTATGCAGGATTCGACACCAGTCTATTCAGCAATATCAGCACTTCCCTTATCAGCAAAGTCCTGCAACCAAATATATTTTTGACAAGAACCAGTTGAGAGAAAAATCAGCCACACAAAGAAAGTGAACGGAAAATTTTGATACAATGAAAATTCAATGGCCAAAACACATATGGGCAGGCCTAACATTTTTCCTTAGATATGTTATAGACTCTGGCGCGAAAGCACCAAAAAAAGAGAAGTGCGTGATGAATGCCACCAGGAGGATCTAATTCTAATATAGGGGGGAAAAACCCAAACAAACTATTATCTTTGATTACCTTGCTTTCACTGTTTCAGCTGGCTCCAGAGGTACCGATGCTTCCATATCTGTTTCTGATACCAATACATGCAATATCAACATAACAAGGTTTGCCTCTCCTTTTAACTTGTAACCAATCAGGATTTCAAAGCCGGATTTCCCACATGAGGCTAAAAATGCAAGGAATGTTACAGCTCTTTTGCGAAGTTGTATGTCCTGAAAATATAATCAGAAGAATTGAAGTTGGAAAATGTTGCATTTTGCAGATACCAACACAGTTTTGTGCGTGGAATGAGACCGCAAGCTGCTACAAACAAAATTAAATTCTTTGTGGGCAAGATACACATCCCCTGGGGCACAACTTTGCGTATCATTATTTAGATCCCAACAAGGCAGCCAGATAATATTATAGAAGTAACATAAAAAATATACTTCTTCAACAAACAAATGACACTACTGTCATTGTCCGACCCCATGATAATCTTCCACCAGTGATAAAAAAAACTTTTGAGTATCACAACTGTTCAAGAATAAGGCAGTTTACTGTCACTAAACATAAAGCCAAACAATAACATTAAGATTACATATCAAAATTTAATGAACAAAATATCCATTACGCTTAGGAAAATCACATTGAAGAATCAACAAGTTGATGAGAAAAGGCAACAACAATAAATTATCATAGAATTTACCTAAAAAGAAAATTACATAAAATCCATCACAGAAAGATGAATTGAATCGCTAAGCCTACCAGTATATTATTTCCACAACAAGAAATACAGTCAGCCAAGCCTTCAAAGATGAAGCTTATCCCCTCAACTCTTGGAGCATTTATATTGTCATTTGCGGCATTAGCACTCGCCTCATCTTTACAACTCAAGCAGAATATGCTCAGTATTTTGGGACCTTCAATTTGAAAATGTTCCGTGAGATGTGTGCTTAATAAACCACATAAGTGAAAATCTATAGGAATGCAGGGAAAAGCCAGTTAATACGAATCAGACTGTCATGTTCAGATATGATAAAAACAATTAGGTTCATTCATCAACGTGAATTTAATCCTTGTGTAAATTCTCTATGATAATGAACTAGGCTCACCATGAAAAAGAAACAAGTTGGTGCAACATAATACTTTCTTTATTTCAGCAAAAATGAATTATCAAAATCTAGGAATCCATTAAACAAAAAACTGAGCTTCATTAGGGAAAGATGTTAAGTGTTGAATAAATATACATTCAGCACCATGAAAAGTCCTCATGGGACTGTATCTCTCGAAAAAAGAATACTAAGCTGGAACTAGGATCTTTTTGCTGCTCAGCTGCTAAACTTTCTAATTCAATGATTCGTCTCCATTCAGTCCAGCAGCATAGACTTTTTGTTGCATTTAAAATTCATTATTTTTATGCTACTAGTACAAAACAGAAAATACTTCCATGTATCAAAAGTGATGCACTCATCAATGCAGGATTTCAGAACTGTTTCAGTATCACTAATATAGATAGTTTCCAAAAGCAAAATCAGCTACACAAAGCCCTGCTAAACTACTATAATTGGCATGAAACACAGAATATACAACAGAATGTGCAGTTTTATATAAGATGGTAGAAGTTCTGCAATAAACAACAATACAAAATACTGAATCAAAGAAAGAAACCAATATATAATAGAATGCTGCTTACAATTTAGTAGCAAGTGCAGTAAATGAAGAGCTTGCTTCTGCACATGTGAACCAGCATCCTTTTTAAGCCACTGTCCAATGCTTTCAAAGATAGCCACATCGCTGAACCTGTTTTACTTAAAATTCAGTTCCTATCCCACTCAGAGATTCCAGCAAGATAGCTAACAGAAAACTTACTTTTCCCTTTCTGTATAAGCATTGCTTCTCATAAGAATCAAATTCATGATCGAGATAACCTCAAGTCTTAGACTTTTATCAGTATTACTAACAGCAATTTGATGCAATAAATTGAATACAGAAACCCAGTCTACACAAGAAAATGATGCTGAAACATCCATGTTTCCGAACTCCTGCTTCCATAAGGATTGTGGATCAAAGGATGTACTCCAAAATGGGTCACAGCCTACAGAAGCAACCTCATTCTTCAATGCACTGAAAAGGCCGCCAATCTTGTTCTTCCCATGAGGCAGTCCCTCAACCTTGACATTGTCCCTGAGTAGAGTGCACTGGAAAGATCAAATCAAAGTTCATAAGCATAAGCAGAGGAATAAAATCAAGAAATCATAAAGCATATTTTGCTAATAAAGGGTTCCAAGTAGAAGTACGGTGTGCAGGATAGGAAGATATATTCATGCCCTCAAGCCAAAGGAATTGTAATTACAAGCTAAAACATAATAAGCATCCTTATCATTTTATCCAAACACCCCTCATGATATTAGTTCATCACTACCAAAAGGACAAATTTATAGACTGATACTGAGGTTGAACCATCTTCAAAGCTAGCAACAACACCATATCCTGTCTTACTTATGGAAAGAGAGAGTGAAGCCTACAACAAGATAAAACTTTGATAAACCAACTGATAATAACAAGTTTCAAGAGAACCCAAGCAACTCCACAGATTGCATATTATTCTTTTCAACATAAACAGAGATCCAACTACAAATTAGTATGTCTTGGGAAATAACACCAATTATTTGGTACGTTGCGCTAACTGGTTACAATCCAGCCATTTTCATCTTCAGGGAAAGACAATAGGATCAAAATGTAGGCCATATTTTAAAACCGCTAGTGAAATTTCCTATATCTCACATAAATTAGCCAATCTTTTATAATATTATCCTTTTATTATCCAAATATTTAACCTTTTAATTTCTCGATCCTTCCAAAGTTTCTCAAGATGTTAACACAGGTATATCAATCGGAACCATCCACTAGCCGTATGGATCAAAAGCCAATAGAAAAAAGAAGGCACTTTGATCTAAGTTCATCAAGTGTTAACAATCTCAAACATTCACTGTGCATTAGTGGAAGGAATAAGAAGGAATGAACATATGAGCTGCAAACAACCATACCTTTGTTCCAATTCCCTTTTTCGACTAAATAGGTGCTTCAAAGCCACATGCAATATTCTTAGAGAACTACGACCAATTGCAACCTGGACAAAAAAGGGAGAAAGAGAAGGTTGAAGCAAAACTTTACACCTCTACATGAAAAATTTTAATCCACAACAAGAATAATTCCCTTGATACTGTAAACAAGTAAATGCACTTTGGCACAAAAAAAGTATTTGAATATTATGTATATGCCCCATAGTACAAGTGCTATGTCCAACAGAAGACCATTCAGGCTTTACAACAAAACCATGAAAATTCAATATCACCAAGAGCAATATGCCATACAAAAATAACCAATGTGCTTTACATGCTACAAGAGAAAGACAAAGATATGAGAAATGCTACCAGTCCTAGCCACTAACACTGACTCTAGATATTAGTTCTTTCCAGACACTATTCATCGTTAGAAACCCTTTACGTAATTCATAAGACTGAAATAACTCGCTGGTCAAATAAAGATCTAAAATAGCAAAAGCTGAGGAGTCATTTAGTTTCACTTTTGTTTTTATATAGAGATTTTGAGTTCTTGTTTGATGATTTTTTGGGTTTTTCTTTTCAAACAAAAAAAACTATTTAATTGATAATGTCAATATAGTTATAACTTTATTACTGATAATAATTAAATATTAGATAACACTTAGAGATAACTTAATTTTATGAACTAATTTAGTAAACCATTTCATTTTAATCTCTTATATAAAATTTAATAATAAATATTAGTTAACATTTTAGTAAAATAAATAATATTTATTTGTTATTTTTTATTTTAATTATTAAACCTAATTTTATTTAAAACTTGTTTTTTAATATACTTTAAACTTAAAATAAATTTAT
>JAOQMP010000005.1:12532273-12544049 GCA_027563575.1 Erythroxylum pedicellare
ATATATGTGTATGTTCTGTTATTAGTGTTCATGATTAATCATGAATTATAATTTCTTTATGGATGATATTGAGTTGATAATGAGGAGTAAATGAAATAGAAAAGATGATTTTCTTATGAGATGTGTTAAGGAAATATTTGGAGACAAAATTGGTAGTCGATCTGGACAATTGTAGCTTATTTTTCTAGCTTTCCAACGATATATAGTAGGGAAATTTTTTGACCTCTAGATTGAAAGTTATGGTCCTTAGAAAGGGAAATGTTTAAGAATATAAAGATGTATCGTCTGCAAAAGATGTATCATCTGTAATGATGTCACATCGTCTATGATGATGTCATTTTGTCTGTAAGGATGCATCATCTGTAAAGATGTATCGTCTGTAAAGATGTATCTTCTGTAAAGACGTATCATCTTTGATGATGTCACATCATCTATGATGAAGTCATTTCATTTTAAGGTGTCCTGTAAAGATGAATCATTTGTAAAGACGTATCGTCTATAATGACGTCATATCGTCTATGATGAATTAATTTGTCTTAAGAGATGCATCGTCTATAAAGATGCATCGTCTATAAAGACGTATCATCTGTGATGACGTCATATTGTCTGTGATGATGTTAATCATCTTAAGAGATGTATCATCTGTAAAGACGCTTCATCTTAAGAGTTGCATCGTCTTAAGTTGACCCCACATTGTGTTAAGACCTTGCTTCTTCTTAAGTTGACCCCGCATTGTCTTAAGACATTGCTTCATCTTAAGTTGACCCCACTTTGTCATAAGAGTTGCATCATCTTAAGTTGACTTTGCTTTGTCTTAAGTTGACTCGAGTTTCGTCTGTCTTTGCTTCGTCTGCTTTTTGTTTCGTCTGCTTTGCTTCATCTATATTTTTCTTCATCTGCTCTTTGTTTCGTTTGCTTTGAATCGTCTGCTTTGCTTCATCTATATTTTGTTTCATCTGCTCTTTGTTTTGTTTGCTTTGAATCGTCTACTTTGCTTCATCTATATTTTGTTTCATTTTCTCTTTGTTTTGTCTACTTGGAATCATCTGCTTTGCTTCATATATATTTTGCTTCGTCTGCTCTTTGTTTCGTCTGCTTTGCTTCATCTATATTTTGCTTCGTCTGCTTTGCTTCATCTATATTTTGCTTCGTCTGCTTTGCTTCATCTGCTTTGTTTCATCTACTTTTTCAGTTTGTCTGCTTTTTGATTGGTTTCATCTAATCCTATCATCTGGTCCATTTTTTACCCTTCAGACGATTGAATTTGTCTTCAATGGTCTTCATAAAAGATGTAGATCTTGAATCCCTCTTTCAAATAATCCAACGAACACTTTGATTTGACATCTGTAGAGAGAGTTACGACATTTGTCCCGAGATAGGTTAAATATGATTGAGGGCAAAATCATGTTTCATTCTTTTGGCTATAACCTTGTAATCCGACCTGAAAATGAAATGATTCTTGAACCGATAGTTTCTTAACACATTCTGTCCCTCCATAGAATTTGATAGAATTTAGTATTGATTTGAGAAAGATGAATTGAATCAAAGTAAGGGTATTGGTTGGAAGAGTATAAATGGGAGAAATTTAAGTATAGTGTACTGTTCCAATATGAGAACAATCCAAAAAATGTTTAGGGCAATACTTTTGGAATTATAAACTGAATGGATTGATTTAGGTGTTATTAGAAACTTAAGTCAAGGGAGAACATTTTTCTAGAAGAAAGAGTTATGTCAGAATGTTCAAAGATATTGTTGGCCAGACACTTAAGCATAAAAAGACATAAGGAAAAAATGGGATATTTCTCACTCATTAAGGATATAATTGGAAGAAGAAGTGTTGTCTGGCATTTTAGAAGAAGCTAGATGCATGGATGATAAAAGAGAGAAGAGAGAGAAGCATGAAAAAATGAAAGAGAGAAAGAAGAGAAAACAGGCTAGGGTTTCAATTTTCTTAGCTTTCAAGAGAGAGTTTGAGGTTGTTCAAGAAGGGAAAAAAGTAGAGGAAGAGAAGAGCTTCCATTTGAGCCAAGGATCTATTCATTTGGTGAAGAACCAAGGGAATCAAAGAGGCATATTTTAGTTAGATCATCTTACAGAGTACACATTAAAGATACAACAGGAAGGAACCTTTGATACCTCAAGTTGTTTGCAAAGAGAAGAGGCAAGTTGAGCAAGTCTCTAAGTAAGGGAAATCAAGGTGGGTAATATATTTATGGTTATTATGTAAATACGAAAAATCTTGCCTATGTCTGTATATGAAAAATCATTTTGTTTGAAATTGACTTGTTTGTAAATGATGATTTGCTTGAAATTGCTAAATTGTGAATTACTATGATGCATTCTAAGTTATGCATGGAAAGAAGTATGACATTTTGATATAATTGAATTGTGATTTTAATCATGTTATACCTTGTTATGGCATTTTGTGTAAATGAAAAGAAAGGAAAGAGCATGAAAAGTATGAAAGCATTTGATAAAATGATTTGAGCATGATTATGTGCTTCTGTTTGGGCGAGAGAGGAATCGTTTTGTAGCCACGTGCATGTTGACATAAAGCCTTCTCCCGATTGCCCGCTTGTGACACATGAAATCTGAAAAGTGGATTCGTTTTGTTCATGGAGTAAACTTCAATTTCTCTATTTTGTTCCACGGAACCCTCAAGCTATTTGTTGTGCATTTCATCATTGATTTGTTAAGCATAATGCATAATTGAGTGTTATGTTGTGATGGATAAATTACATGACATGTTATATATATATATATACATATATACGTGTACATATGCTTGACTTTGGCCAATTTCCAATGGCTGAAATATATTTGCCACTGAACTGTGTAGCTAACCCCACGATTCCCTCCTCAAATGTAGAAATAGATGAATAGCAATCCTTGCAAGGCATTGGAACTCCAAGATAGTTAGAAAATTTTGTAATTAAGTTAGTTTAGGAACTTTTGTATTTTAGAATCATTTATTTTGTATTTTGTATTTTGTATTTTGTAATGAGCTTGTATAAACTTTGTTTGGATTTTTTAATGAAATATGATTGGATTTTGCTCGTGATTATCAAAATTTTAACTGTTTAATGTTCGATTGTTATGGGCACGCCACCCTTATGGGACGACGGGCTTTGTAATGTCTCTGAATGTTTGGGTTCCGAAAACGAGATCCAACATTGCGTGGATTGTTTCATTAAAGAAGAAAAATCTACCACACTGTATAAACATTAAACAAATGGATTTTATGCCTACAAAGAATTAAACTAGGATTAAAGTCGTTAAAGAGATTCGTGAAATTCAATTTCAGTATGCAAAAAGCAATAAAATATTATGAATAAGAACATGTATAGATTAAGAGCAACACAACAAAATAGTAATTAAAAAATCAATATGAGTTATTCATATGGTTGCCTTTAAATATGGAAAGAATCAAATTGATGTTAAATGTGACACCTAATGTCAATAATATAAAGAAAAATCTTTATAAACGAAGTAAAACATGAAAGACATGAAGAGGTAGATAAACCTTTAAGTGCATACTTTTATTAGAGAGACAGTATACTTAGAGTGGCTTACTAATGTGGTGATGATAAAAGGTCTAATGACAAATGGCATATGTGTGTGGATTTTATACACCTAGAGAGGATTTGCTTAACAAAAGGTTACTTGCTTTTAAAGATAAGCATAATTATAGATGTCATAGCAAGCATAAATTATTAAGCTTTATAGATGTGTACTTAGGCTATTACTAGATCTGATAGTAAAAGGAAATGATGTTCATTACGTATAATGAAAAATATTGTTACAAGAAGGTGTCATTCAAACCCAAGAATGTATGGTTATCATATCAAAGGTTAGTTAATTCCATGTTTTATGGGCAAATAAATAAAAAGCTGAAGGTTTAGGTGGATGATCGTTATGGACAAAAATAAGGGAAGATCACCTAGTAGACCTATGAGAATGCTTTAAAACATTATAAAGTATGGTATGAAATTAAAATCTAAAACTATATATTCAAGACTAATAGTAAAAGTTTCCTAGGATTTATGGTAAGTAAAAGGGCATTAAAATTAACCCCTAAAGATTAGAGCAATAATCAATATAAAACTAGCATTAAAGGAAGTGCAAAAGTCTTGCAAGTAAAATAACAAGTTTATCTCTTTTTTAATTATCTAGGTTAGGTATGCCTAAAGTTATCTTCCATTCTTTAAGAATGTAAGGCAAAATCAAATGTTTGAATGGAGTAATGAAAATTAATAGCCATTTGAAGATCTAAAAAACTATTTAAAGAATCCACACATTCTCTAAACTCAACTTTAAGTCAAAATTTATATCTGTACATTTCTTTCACATTAGAGCGCTTAGTTTAATGCTAATTTAGGAAGAAAGACCGTAAAAGCCCAATTTATTGTATAAGTAAGCTTTTCTAAGGACCATAAATTAAATATAGATGAATAAAAAAAACTGTGTTAGATGCCATCACATTATTAAGAAATTTGAGATCATATTTTAAAGTTCATCCTATCATTATTATGATAAGCCTATCACTATGTTAAGTTTTATGCAAATTAGAATAGCATAAAAATGATGAAGTGGTTAGCAAAACTCAATAAGTTTGAGACCAATTTCTCCCCATGAACATTGAAAAAATCTTGAATATTGTCATATTATATGTCAAATGTACCACCCCACCAATAATTCAAATTTGAGTGAACTTGCTTTGGAATCTCCATTTACTGAGATGATAAATGTTGATGCCACTTTAAGCAAAGACAAAAGCAGAGCTAGTATAATTATTTAAGGTCTATATGAAATCAACATTAAGTATGATCTAAAACTTGTATTCAATACCTCTAACATTAAAGAAGAGTATGCATCCCTAATATATGGTATCAAAATGGTAGTAGAAATTAATTCAAGCTTGCAAATTATTATCAATCAATTAAATATTTATTATTACTAAAAAAGAGAACATAAGTAAGTATTTCACATTATGTGAAACCTTGACAAAAGATATGCAATTTCGAGTGGGACATATTCCTAGGATGGAAAAAATTTAATAATACTAGTTGTTAAAATGGGGAACTAAGGGGATGAAGCTTGAAGTTATATTTTCAGAAGTTAAACCTAAGTTTGTGTATAAGGACAAAGTGTAAGCACAAGTGGATGAAACATTGATATAGTAGATAACCCCAATTAAAAATTATATACAAAATAGATAATTGTCTTCAAACAAACTGAGGTGAGAAAACTTATATATAAATCTGTAAAGTTTTTTGTTATCAATAAACAACTCTATATATGTTCTTATACACAACCCAACTTAAAATGTGTTGTATCACCCATGCAAGTGAAATCTTAAAGCAAGATCATGAAGGTTTATATAGATCACACTGAGGTAGTACAACATTGTTAAATAAGATACTATGATAGAGCTACTTTTGTTCATCACTTAGGTGGGATGTAATAGATGATAATAAAAAAGGAACTCACAGTAGCACTATTAGCTTTTTATCAAATATTCACTTATTTCATCTACATTATCGTTCACCCAGTGGATCATAGACATCCTAAGTTCATTCTCACCAATAATAAGATATCACAAGTTTTTTTTATTCACAATCGATTACTTCATTCAATAGTAAAAAGTAAAATCTTAATCAATTGTATTAAGGAATATAGTTGAACAATTATTGATAAGCCATATTATAAATGAATATTTCTTCCCCTATCTATAATAATAGATAATATCTCATAATTTATTTGTTTAAAGTTAAAAAAACTTTATGAATCTTAGGATATCAAGCAAAACTTTATTCCTATCATACATCCATATGCTAATCGTCTTATCGAAGTCACTAATAAGACTGTATTGTATGATAAGCTAAGGATATAACAAGAAAAGAGTGTTTAGGATAATAAATTATAGAGTATCCTCTAAAGTCATTGAACAACCCTAAAGACATCAATAGTAGAAACACATTTGAGTTTAACAAATAGCACATAAGCTTAAACCTAATGGAGATGAATATCCCTTTAACACATGCTACAATTTTATACTTGATGATAATAAATTCCAATTGATGGTTGAACTTGACCTAATCGAGGAATAAAAATAAGTTGCAAACACAGAGAATTTTATATATCAACAAGAAGTTAACATTTTTAATCAAAAGAGAGTCAAACAGTAGA
This sequence comes from Erythroxylum pedicellare, assembly GCA_027563575.1. Taxonomy (NCBI): domain Eukaryota; kingdom Viridiplantae; phylum Streptophyta; class Magnoliopsida; order Malpighiales; family Erythroxylaceae; genus Erythroxylum; species Erythroxylum pedicellare. The sequence goes on from JAOQMP010000005.1 coordinate 12,538,463, forward strand.
TTATAGAAAATGATCACCTTATTTTAAGAAGAACTGACATAATTGAAAGATTGAAAGACAAAGGAAGTCTTGCTTTAAATAAGACATAACCATCCTACGAAAAAAAAAACGATAAACTTAGAACCTCCAAACTTGAAAGATGATATAAATTCCTTAGGACCCATAATGTCCAACATCTTAAGGCTTATTTTTGTTTATTGTATTCAATCAATACAATTTTAGGATTATCAATAAAAAGATCATATAAAACTACAAGTTAAATGTCTCACAAAATGTTAGACCAAATGTTTTATAGTATCATAAGCTAAATCACAAAACTACAAGCTAAAATCTTATAAAAAGTTAAGATTAAATCAACAAAATCAAAACGGTATACTAAAAGATCTAGGAAAAAGATAAACTCAAAAGTCTAAAAAAATTTCATACTCAAAATGATAGACTCAACATTGTACACTAAACAATATTGGGAAATGGAAATACTCAGAAGTCATAAAAAATGATAAACTCAAAATGACGGAATTAAAAGTCTAGTAAAACATTAAAATTAAGTTTCATAATATGTCAGACTTAAAATGATAGACTTAAAGTCTAGCAAAATGCCAAATCTAATTTCACTTAAAAGCATCACTAAACCTCAAACTCATAATGATAGACTTGTGTAGGTGATCGCATAAGTCATACAATCATTACAACTCAAATATCAAATTTGTCAAACTTCAAAAATTCAATGAACATAAGATGACAATTCTAAAATATCATATAAGTAAACAACAATATCATGCATTAATTATTTCATGGCAAGTCTACAAGACAAATTACAATAATAGAGAAAAAGAATATTAGATCTAAGCAAAAAAGATTCTTTAATTAAAAGAAATATGTAAAAATAGATTTTTATAGAGGCCTAAAATATTAAGATATACATATACATATGTATCACTTAACAAGCTTATTAACAACTTTATCAACCCTTTTTACCTATCAACACTTCTTACCTCATTCTCATTGCTATCGAAGATTAATTTATCTTCTTCCAATAGCTTGGTAAAGTCACATTTCCATGATTTAGGATCAAGATCATTGGTGGAAGGTTTTAAAATATCAATAATATATAATAAATTGATTGGTAAATCCTTAAGTCTAATTTTAGTCAAATCTTTACAGGCATGGAACCCTCGATAAAGAAATGCATAACAATATCATAATTTTAATCCTTGAAGGACTTACTTTTGAGGAAAGCATAACAAACATCAAACTTAAAGTCCTTCCCTATAAAATAAACATCTTGTTGATGAAAGAACGTAACCAATAATTCTCCTCCTCTTGACTTTTGATATAGGTATAGACGATAGAAATCAAGTTACATATGATGCTTTAAGTTTGCCAAGTGGACCAAATATGCAAACAAAGAAGAAAAAGCTTTAATTTCTTAAGAAAAGGAAGAAAAGGCTTTAAGATATGATTAATAAGGTGGTAAGAAAAATGGATACACTTATGGAATAAAGCTATATTGAAGGATGATCATTGGTTACTTTGATTCAAGATAAGCTTAGAGAAGATTTGGATGTGAATATGGCCTCCAACACGACTATGTATCAACTTATGTAAATTAGCAAAAAACTCAGTGGGGAGACGTGATCTCTAGTTCAAGCATGACTTAAATTCTATCTATCTTTAAAAGTTACAAATATATCATCTCTGACCAAAGGCATATCTAAGACCATTTAATAATTTATAAAGCTACAATGAGATCCACGGTCTTTAACCAGAAGCATATTTTATATCGTTCCTAACTTTCTAGAGATACATAGAAATCTATGGTTTTATACATATGTGTATTTGAACTTATGTTGTGGCTCATATTGTTTCCAATCAAAACTCTAGTTTTTATTTAAATTTAGGAACATACATCAATGTAATTATGAGAGTTTTCTCTTTAGTTCTTCAGAGAACTTTCAAACTTATCAAGTTATTTGCTTATAGAATTCATATTTTATTATGATCTTATTTCTAGTTTTTCATTTATCAATGGGATAAGATTCTTTCATATCGTTAGTTCATAATTCCATATAATCAATGGGTTAAGGTTCTATCACTAATCAATTTTTAGGTTCTTTGGGGCTTGATTATAGATAAAGTGTGTTTAGTTTCAAAGTTTCATTATTAGGTTTTGTATCAAAGCTTTGCCCTAAGATCAAGATATATATTTCTTTTTCTTGTTCTTGTTTCTTGTTATTATTCTTATTTCTTGATTCCTTCTTTATTTTCTTATTACACCTGTTCTTTGTTTTGCATCTATTGATTACCCCTTTATTTCATTCATGCGTTTTCTTTATGTCTTACTTTTTATTTTTTATATTCTTAAGTATATAAACAAGGGAACAAAGAATGTTCTTACAATAAAAAAAGGAAAAGAATCAATGAACAATTATTGGGAAAAGAATAATTTGGTTGTTAAACTTTCCTAACCTATTTTGGAAAAGTCAGATTTCATTTAGTAACAACTGAAAATCTTGCCAAAAATAATTGTAACACATTCAAAATGTAGAATTATTTCTTAAGTATAACTTTAAATTAGAGTCCTATAGTAATTTTAATTATTTATGATCTCTTAAATTCTTTTAGTTTGTTCGTGTTGTTAGCTTTTTGCTTATTCTTAACTTTATAAAGATTTGAGATTGATTGAACACTACATTTGCATTCATTGGTTTGTCTTAGATGGTTCAATAAATAATAGAAAGGGAAGACAAGTGGTAAAAGGTAAGAGTGTGTAAGAAACATTAGTATAAAAAAGTCAAAAGTTTAGAGTGAAACAAGAGTGAATTAAGTGAATTAAACAAAAGAAACATATGGGGATTGTGGAGAGGTTATTACTAACATTCTTTTAAAGGTTGAAGTATATCTAGAAGATAGAGTTGAAGGGAGAATGAAGGATGTTATGTTCATGGTATAAGATGCGCATCAATAACATAAATGCATGCATATCATGTTTAGTGATATTAGAAATCAATTAGAGTTATAAGATAGAGTCATAGCCAATTTAAAAGGGGATAACTACCAAAATTCCTAATGCACATTGACAGCAAAGGTGAGTTATTCAAGATGATTTGACAATAATAAAGAGAGATATAACTCATATAATGATTATTAACCACTAGAAATGACCCAGATCAAGCATCTAAGTACTTTGTTTAAGCAATAGTTAGTGCTCCTATACTTTGTTTCTTATTTGATTCATTTGGAAGTTCTTTCATAATTTTTATCTAAGATGGATTTATTTTGTAACAAAACTACAAATGAAAACATGACGGATAACTATGCAACACTAAGAGTGAGCAAAGATCATAAGCTGGACGTTGATAAGGTTTGTTTAGGTTTGCAAGTTGATAAAAGCAGAAAGGTTTGTCTAGGTTTGTGAGTTAAGGAAGGTGGGGGATTTATCTAGGTTTATTCAGGTTTATAAGTTAAGAAAATTAGAGGAGATTGTATGGGCTTGGAAGTTAAAGAAAGCATAGGGATTTATTTAGGATTATAAGCTAAAGAAGGTGGGGGTATTAAATATATGAGCCATTATTTGCTGAGAAGAACTTTGTCTGGTTTATCTTACTTGCACAGGAATGACTAGGTTTATAAAGAATATTGAGAGAAAACACAAAGCTTTGGTCAATTGAAGGTGGGGGAGGGAAGAATTAGGTTTTGGTTTGAGCTAAGACTTGATGTATGAGTTCGAGTATGGCCTAAAGCTATTTTTTTTAAAAGAAAGAAAGTCTAAGTTTAGCCTAAATCATGATCAACTTAAGCTAAGTTTGTTAATTTCGGGTTAGGATAAACTATATTTGTCATTCCTAGTTAGGCATGCATGCTTATTAAGAATAAATTTATGTCCTTTCTATTTAGGTCGAGTATAGGCTTTGAAGTCCATTAGAGATTTCATTCTCTTTCTTTTTTTATAAACTTAAATTAGTTGTCAACAAGTCCTTTTTAGGCCTTTAAGAACTTTTTATAGTTCTTTTTAACAAATAAACACTTAGGCTCATTCCTATTTTATTTAAAATAATTTAATCTAAAAAGTTTTCATCTAATAAAACTCAATCTAATCTTTTACAATTTTTAGTCCAGTTTATCAAAATCTCTTCTAAAATTTAAGTCCCTTTTTTAAGGATCCTTTTTTCCCTTTCAAATAGAAGCCTTTTATATTATTTTTTGTTCATTTTAAAATTACATTTCTATTTTAATCATTTTTTGTCCAATATTTCGTTTGTGTTCCAAATTCAAAATTATCATTTCCAAACTAGAATTACAAAATGGTTTGCATTTAAAAGCCTTATGACATAGTCTAGCCATATTTAGATATTTAAAGTCCTAAGTCAAATCATAAACTTCTGGTTCTTTACCCAAATATTTTAAATTTCATTTCAAATTTAAAATATCAACTCAAGTGTTTTTATTTTAAGATTAAATCACAAATTCCAAAGCATTCATCTATATGTTTTAAATTTGTCAATAACGTTCTACAAACTCTTAAGCATTTGATAATATGATTCATTATCTTTTTTTATTCTCAATTTTATTTTCTTTCTTAAAAAATATTCTAATTTTTAAAACATTTTCTAGATCTAAACAATCGCTTAAGCAGGTAAAAAGAGTACCTAACACCTTTTTTATTTTATTATCGAATCATGAACTTAAGTTTTAAATTATATCTATTTTAGTGTCTTTCACATATATTTTTCTCCATCTTCCTTTTATAAACTAGAGTTGCGATTGCATTAAATTTATTTTTCAATTATTTGAAACCATCCTTTTTTTAGATGTTCCACAAAACATTAATGACATTATGCTTACAAAAACATGCTTTCTCACGGCCTTTGATTTCCAGTTATTACATATAAAGGAATGTTAATCCTATATCATCTAGATCCACCTTAAACTTGAACCCATAGATTTTAGCGTCAGGCCATGAACAAACTAGAGAGCATTTGGCCATTCGTTGCTAATATTAAGCTCTTTATCACCTATGAATATATGAATGTGCCTTTTTAACCGCGACTCAATTTTAGATTTACTCCTAAATCTAACACTAGAACTCTCCTCATTTAATGAACCGCTATTGTAGATATTAAAATAAAGATACTAGGGACATCTTACCATAAGAAGATGGCAGGTCTACATTACATAAAATTAATTGATTTAAAATGCCTCAAATCTGTAGAAAGAAAACAAAAATAAAAGCACATATATATAAAAAACAAAATTATTCATAGTGGAAGTAGGCACACAACAAGATGTTCCTTAATGATATAGAATAAATTTGTTTGATTGTTTGACCTTTTTTTTCCATAAAAAAACTGGAAATCAAGAATATTCCTTCTTGTTTGACACGAGACAAAGGATAGTTCATACATGGATTATTTGCTTACCTTAAGGACTTCCTCCTTATAAAAGCCTAAAGTTGGAAACCCCAACCTATGATCCATATAAAATATGGTTTGTAAGTGTCAAAGTTGATTAAATAAGAAGAATGTTATCTTTTGATAACCTGCTATTTTCCTCACTAAACAAGGTCAAAGACTCATATTTATGATAA
>JAOQMP010000005.1:12592918-12614278 GCA_027563575.1 Erythroxylum pedicellare
GCATGAACTATTTTTACAATATCCCTAGATCATGATTAATAAGTATATACAAATGTGATGTATACAAAATGAAATGCACTTCATGAATTCTTATATGACGACTCAATCTAACAGTTAAATTCCCCAGTATAAGAATAGGCTACTACAATTATCGCCCCTTAAGAAATTTTGTCCTTGAAATTTTTACTTGATTGATCAAACAAATGGGGGTACTATTTTCTCATGTTCTCTTCAATCTCCTATGTAGCTTCTTATCTCGAATGATTCCTCCAAAGAACTTTAACCAATGGGATTACTTGGTTTAACAATTGTTTAGTTTGCTATCCCGCTATTTTGATTGGCTCTTCTACATAACTCAAATTACTTAAAATCTCTACTTCTTGTGTAGGTATATATATATGGGTCGGGTCTAATTTATATCTTCTAAGCATACTAATATAGAACACATTGTGGATTTGAGCCATCTCTATTGGTAGTGCTAATCTGTATACCAATAGTCCAACTATCTTTATGATCTCATATGGACCAATGTATCTAGGGCTTAATTTACCCTTTTTACCGAACATTAACACATTGTGAATTTGAGCCATCTTTGTTGGTAGTGGTAATCTATATGACGATAGTCTAACTCTCTCTATGATCTCATATGGACCAATGTATCTAGGGCTCAACTTACCCTTTTTACCGAACCTTAGCACTCCTTGCTAAGGTGATACTCTTAAGAATACTTTGTCTCCTACTTGATACTCTATATCTCTCTTATGTTGATCTGTATAACTTTTCTGCCTGTCTTAAGCTGCTTTGACTCTACTGCAAATCAACTTCACCTTTGCAATAGTGTCTTGAATCAACTCTGGGATTTCAATAATTCTTATACCCTCTTCATCTCAATACAAAGGTGATCGACACTTTCTTCCATATAACGCTTCATACGGGGCCATACTGATGCTACTGTAGTAATGATTGTTGTAAGCAAATTCAATAAGAGTTATATATTGGTCTCATACTCCTTGAAACTCCAGTATACAAACTCTAAGCATATCCTCAACAATCTGGATAGTTCTTTCACTCTGTCCATCTGTCTGAGAATGAAATGTTGTACTAAAATTCAGCTTTGTTCCCAAAGCTGTTTGTAAACTATCCCAAATCTAGAAATAAATCTAGGATCCCGATCAGACATAATAGACAATGGAACATCATACAATCTCACAATTTCGTTCATATGTCTCCAAGTTAACTAGTCCATTGTATTATTCTCTCGCATAAGTAAGAAATGGGTTAATTTCTTTAATCTATCAACAATGACCCATATGGCATCATATTGCCTCGGAGTTCTCAATAAACCCATAATGAAATCCATAGTGATTCTATGCCACTTCCACTCCAGAACAGGTAGTGACTATAAGTTCCCAACCGGAGCGTGATGTTCGGATTTAATCTGTTGACAAGTTAAACATTGAGTAATGTAATCCACTACTTGCTTCTTCATCCCTGGCCACCAGAAATGCTATTTCAACGTATTTTACATCTTATTAGTACAGGATGCATAGCACAAGTTACTAAGTGAGCTTCTTCCAAAATCTCCCTCCTCAAATAATCAAAATTAGGTACACGTAATCTCTATTTCAGTCACAAAGTGTTATGTCTCAATTTAAATTTTGTTTTAACTTTTCAATAAGCTTCTCTAATTCTGGATCTTTACTTTGAGCTTTCCTGATCCTTTTGTGTAATAACAACCTAAGTTTTAGTGTAGCTAATAATGCCTTATTCTGCCCCAAATTTAACTCAATTTTTAAGGCTCTCAACTAGACTAGATTTGGTAATCTTGAGGTCTAAATTTGTGCCACATTACTATTAGATTTCCTACTTAATACATCGGCTAGTACATTAGCTTTACCAGGATGATACTCAATCATACAATCATAATCTATCAGCAACTCAATCCATCTCCTTTGTCTCATATTCAACTCTTTTTGACTCAATAAATAATTCAAAATTTTATAATCTGTTAATACCTGAAATGTCTCACCATACAAATGGTGTCTCTAAATTTTCAAAGCAAATACCAATACAGCAAGTTATAAATCATAGATAAGAAAGTTGAATTTATGGGGTCTTAATTGTCTCAATGCATTTGCAATTACTTTTCCATACTGCATCAAAACACACCCTAATCCCTGATGTGAAGCATCATTGTATACTACATATCCTCCTACTCCAGATGGAATAACTAACATCAATGTTATAGTCAATCGGTGTTTTAATTCCTCAAAACTCCTTAAGCATTCATCCTTCCATATGAAGGGTACATTCTTCTTTAGAAGCTTTGTCAAATGGGTTGAGATCAATGAAAATCCCTTGACAAACCTCCTCTAATATCATGTTAATTTAAGAAAACTCTAAATCTCAGATACATTCCTCGAAACTTCCCACTTCATCACTACTTCAACTTTCTTTAGGTGCACTTGTATACCCTATGGAGACACTGTGTGACCTAAAAATACCACTTGATCAAGCCAAAATTCACATTTACTGAACTTGGCATACAACTATTTCTCCCTCATAATCTGTAGAACTAGCCTCAAATTTGCAGAATGCTCATCTTTACTTCTCAAATACACCAAAATATCATTAATAAATACAATTACAAAGTGATCTAGATAAGATTGAAATACCTTATTCATTAGTGCCATAAAAGTTGTCGGACATTCATCAATCCAAAAGCCATCACTAAGAACTTAAAATGTCCATATTAGGTCCTAAATGCACTCGTTGGTACATCAGCTTCTGTTATCTTTAACTGATAATACCCTTATCTCAAATCCAATTTAGTGAATACCTGAGCTCTTTATAGTTGATCAAATAGATCTCAATTCTCGATAAAGGATTTTTTTTTTCATTTTCACCTAATTCAATTGCCTATAATTGATACATAGCCTTAAAATTTCATCTTTCTTTTTCACAAATAACACTGGAGCTCCCCAAGGTGATACACTAGGTCTATAAAGCCCTTGTCCAACAACTCCAACAACTAGGTTTTAAGTTCCACAGGTGTCATCCTATACGGAGGAATCTATATAGGAGCAGTACTTAGAACTAAGTCAATCATAAATTCCACCTCTCTTTTTGGGGGTAAACTCGGTAATTCACTTGGAAACACATCCAAAAAGTCCCTAACAATAGTAATATCCTAGATCATCTACCCAGTATTAGTGTCAGTCACGTAAGCTAAGTAAGCCTCACAACCATCCCAAATCAGTCTAAAGGCACTCATTAAGGAAATTAATCTAACTGGTACTACTTGACTAAAACCTCGAAATGTCACCCTCTACTGAGTAGGGGATTTAATAATCACTTCTTTAGTATGACAGTTCATTATAGTCCTATATGTGATAAGTCAATCCATACATAAGATAATATTTATCTCTCTCAATTGCAAGACTACCAGGTCAGCTTTTAACTCGGCTTGATCAATCTGAATAATACACTCTTTACATACTTCCCAAATTACTATAGACTGCCTACGGGAGTGCTAACTACTAGGCCACATTTAAATATTTCTCTCTTACAATGCAGTTTAGATGCCAGATGTGGTGTGGTGAATGAATATGCAAATCTTATATCTATCAACGCAAATGCCTTGAATTGAAAGACATGTAACTCACCTACAATGACATCTGGGGAGTCCTGAGCCTCATGTTTGGTGATGGCATAGATCTTAGCTGGGGAGCAGTAGCAGAAGGACATACGATAAACATATGTAGTAAGCGTGAAACGTATGCGTTGGCATCCCAAAAGAGTGAAGAGGAGGCATGACCCACTGCAGCCAAGGTTTTAAAGAGTGAAAAAGTTAAATGACACATCGTATATAGTTGTTGCCTTGATTAATCAGTTTTCCTAATTCATAATGCTACTACCGAATTAAATCTAAAGATCGTATCCTACATTGTTCGGTAGTTAGGTGTTGGATCCCGTTTCTAGAGCCCAATAATTATTTTGATACCACAAGATGTTGGGCCCCATTTTTGAAGCTCAACTATCATTCCAAAGTTGAAAAGCATGAACAGGATTCCTTGTAGGGCTATTCCAATGAACCCTCACTTTGCCATCATCTCACAAGGGTGGCTTGCCCACAGTAGCCCATCACTAGCGTCACAATTTGACTTCTTCAAACCAATTATAACTCTATGCTTCTATTTTATTTTGAAACAAGAACCTTCTCATTTAGAGCTCTATAGCGCAAGATATGCTTAGAAATCCAAAGCGTGTTCATAACCTAGTTATGCCCCTCTGACCGATCCCTCATTTTCCTTCCATCAATCTCTTTAAAATTGACCCTAAAAGCTACAAATTTTATTGAGAGATAAGAAAATGTGTTGGGAATCCATTGCTTCAAGAATCACTTAATTTGGAGGTCAGGTTATGAAATTATGGCCAAAAGAATCAACCATGCTCATGTCCTCAATCACGATGTACCTATCTCGGAATAATTAGCATAACTTTCATTATAGATTTTGGATTAAGGTTTTCTTTGAATGGTTTGGAAGAGGACTTCCAGATCTACAACTTTTATGAAGATTTGAAGGACAATTCTATCATCTGGAGATCAAAACTGGGACTAGACTATAGGATCATATGAGAAGTGCATTAGACGATCTGACGGCATCAACAGACAATATGATGTTAACAGATGATACATCCTCACCAGACGAAGCGTCCTTGCCAGATGAATTGTTCTTGCCAGACGAAGCGTCCTCATAAGACTACCCATCCTTACCAGATGAAGCGTCCTCATAAGATGATTCCTCACCAGACGATTTGTCCTCACCAGAGGAAGCATCCTCACCAGACGATGCGTCCTTACTAGATGATACGTCCTCACCAGACGATACATCCTCACTAGACGATACGTCCTCACCAGACGATATGTCCTCACTAAATGACACGTTAGACAATACGTCCTATACTCCTGAGCATCCCCACTTATAAAGACCATAACTTTTGACTCCGACATCCAAAAATTTCATACTATATACTGTTGGAAAGCTAGGAAAATAAGCTACGATTTCCAAAAGACAACTTTGACTAATTTACCCTAAAGTAGTCTAGTTTTCCCAGAAGATAGTGCTCAATTTATACATTTATGAAAGACTTAGATTATGAAATGTACAACTAAAAAAGAAACATGCACATATGCCTGGGGAAATTTTAAGTTCTAAACTCACTTGCCAAATTAACAGAAGCCCATACATAAATTTAATTACATAATAACATTATAATCAAGGGCTTAACACAAATTACAACATATATAGGATGCTCAATGTTTAACATGATTATGAAGCTATCCAAAAGTGATCGAACTAACTTAGTTATGAAAGTTTCTAATATCTTGGATTTTTTGATTCCTTGTAAGGATTGCTAACCTTCTCATTCTGCATCTGAGGAGGGAATAATGGGGTGAGCTACACAGCTCAGTGGCTAATATATTTATAGCCATTGGGAATTGGCCACATATTCAAGCATATGTACATGTATATCTAGCAATTCAAGCATTCTCACTTTATTCAAGCAATTTAAGCATTTGATCAATTTAACTCAAACTTATTACACATAGCATAAACTTCAGCCATTAAACATAACACTCAACCATGCACCATACTTGAAAATTTAAAGATGCAATGCATAAATAAATGGCTCGAGAGTTTCGAGGAATGAAACGGAGAAACCAAAGTTTACACTATGAATAAAACGAGTGCGATTTCTCAGGATCTCGTGGCCTCAAACGGGCAGCCGGGAGAAGACTATGGGTCAACGTGCACTTGATTAACCAAACAAGTTCCTCTCTTACCCAATCACGACCAATTTATGCTCAATTCAATTATATTCTCATACATTCATGCTTTTTCTTCTTTTCAACTAATTCCAAATGTTATAACCTTTTTTCAAGATATAACATAATCACAATGCATCATTCATTTCCAAACATTCACAATTATTTCAATTTCAAGGAAATCAACATACACACACATAGGTAAGAATTTGCCCAATTACACAATAACTATAAATACATTACCCACCTAATTAGCTTGCGAAAATCTAAGTAAAGCTTGCCTTTCCCCTTGCTCTTAGGTAGGATTCCCTTGGTTTCCTAAAACAACCAAGGTTCCATGTAAAACAACATTCCAATAAAATTCTTAAACTTTCAAAAATAAATCACAAAATTGCAATAAACACAAATTAAACTCAAATCTAATCTACCCATAGTCCATCTAGGTTAGAAAACCTATGATCTAGTTTGGAAACCCTAAAATCAATTGGATTCGCCTAATCCATCTTCTGCCCACACAAACATCTTTTCTCTCTAACTCCTTCATCTTTAATACAACCCATTCCTCTAATAAAGCAAGAAGAAAAGATGTTTAACCTACCTTAACAACTTGATTTCTCTTCTTTTTTTTTTACCGAAACTTCTCTTCTTCTCTCATATTTTTGTTTTTCACTCTCCTCCCTGTTCAATTCTCGTTTTTCTTCTCTTATAAGAAAGACAACACATTCTTTTTTTTCCATTTATACCCTTAATGAGCCCTAAAAGTCCATCTTACCGTTTTTTATAAGCTTATGTTCTTTTATGCTTAAGTGATCTTCAAAAAATGCCCTTGAACATCCTTATTACTTTAACACTTTAATTCCACTTACCCATTCAATAAATCTTACTAAACTTGACATAATTATAACTTCAAAAATTTAATCTATCTAAACCTCAAAACTATTTCAAATCATGCTTAACTTAAAGAAAAAAATTTTAGGGTCCAATAACTCTCCCCCCCTAAAGAATTTCGTCCTCAAAATTCTTACCCGAGACATTGAAGAGGTGTAGATACTTCTCCATCATGGCCTCCAAGGGTTCCCATATGTCCCTTTTCGTAGAATGGTTCTTCCATAGAACTTTAACTAGCTTCACAGTCTTTCTTCTCAAAACCTTTTCCTTTGAATCTAAAATCTTCACTGGTTGCTCTTCATAAGTCAAATCCTCTCTTAACCGAACTTTTGAAGGTTGAACTATGTGTGAAGGATCAGACGGGTACTTCTGCAACATTGATACATGGAAAACATTATGAATCTTAGACAACTCCAGTGGCAAAGCTAACTTACAAGCTAAAGGTCCAATCTTCTCAATAATCTCATATAGGCCTATGTATCTTGGACTAAGCTTACCCTTCTTACCAAATCTCAAAACTCCTTTCCATGGAGAGACTCTAAGAAACACTTTATCTCCAACTTCAAATTCCATCTCCTTTCTATATGTATCCACATAGCTCTTCATTATGTCTTTAGCTACTTTAAGTCTCTGCTTTACTAGTTTAATCTTATCAACTGTGACTTGTACTAACTCAGGTCCTACAAGTCTCCTTTCACCTTCCTCATCCCAACAAATAGGATTTTTGCACCTCTTACCATACAAAGCTTCATAAGGTGCCATTTGAATTCCTGAGTGGTAGGAATTATTGTATGAAATTTTAATTAAAGGCAGATAATTATCCCATGAGCCTTTGAAGTCCATAACACAAGCTCTCAACATTACCTCCAATGTCCATATAGTCCTCTCTGATTGACCATCAATCTGTGGATGGAAAGCTGTGCTAAAATACAACTTAGTTCCTAAAGCCTCTTGTAAGCTTTCCCAGAATCTAGAGGTGAACTTGGCATCTCTATCCGAAACTATAGAACTTGGAATCCCATGAAGTCTAATTATTTCATCTACGTATTTCTTGGCCAAAGCATTCAAACAATCTACTTGTCTAATTGGAAAGAAATGTGCTGACTTCGTTAGCCTATCAATAATCACCCATATTGCATCATGCTTCATACTACTCTTTGGCAACCTCATTAATAAATCCATCGTAATCTTCTCCCATTTTCATTCAGGAATAGACAAAGGTTTAAGCTTACCAATAAGTGCTTGATGTTCTACTTTAACTCGCTGACACACTAAGCATTTTCTAGCATACTTTGCAACATCTTTCTTCATTCCCCTCCACCAAAATTGCTCTTTCAAATCTCTATACATTCTCGTACTCCCCAAGTGCATTGTATAGGGAGCATTGTGTACCTTATTAAGAATTTCATCCTTCAGCTCTAACATGTCTAGAATACATAATTTATTACCTATCATCATCAATCCATCTTCTCTTTTCTCAATTTTAGAAGGTTTACCATTTTTAATCTCTTCTTTGAGCTTGCTCAAGTACTCATCTTACTCCTGCAATTCCTTAATCTTCTCATTCAACACTGGTCTTATTCTAAAATTAGCCAATATACAACTAGATTCGGCTTGCCTTAATGTCACTTTAAGTTTGGGTAATTCCTTCAATAAAGAAAGATATACTGTCTTCACATATGTCATAGTAGACTTCCTACTTAGTGCATCCGTTACACATTTGCTTTCCCCGGGTGGTAATCTATCATCAAATCACAATCTTTCAATAGTTTTAACCACTTTATTTGCCTTAAATTTAACTCTTTTTAGCTCATAAAATACTTAAGACTTTTGTGGTTTGTAAACACTTTGGTGGTGACTCCATATAAGTAATGTCTCCAAATCTTCAAAACAAAAATTATAGCAGCTAACTCTAAGTCATGCATAGGATAATTCATTTCATAGGGTTTTAATTACTTAGAAGCATAAGCAATCACCTTATCTCCTTGCATCAATACACAACCTAATCCCTTCCTTGAGGCATCACTATACACTATATACCCATCAGTACCAGAAGGCAAAGTCAAAATCGGTGCAATTGGGGGCCTATTCTTTAATTCCTCAAAATTGTTCTGGCACTCCTCCGTCCAAACAAACTTCTGATTCTTCCTTGTCAATTTGGAAAGTGGGGTAGCTATTATGGAAAAGCCCTTTACAAATCTTCTGTAGTAACCAGCTAAACCCAAGAAACTCTTCATTTCTGTTATATTCTGAGATGCTTCCTATTCAACCACAGTTTCTATTTTCCTCATATCCACATGTACTCCTTTTTCTGAAATTACATGTCCAAGAAACACCACTTCTCTTAGCCAAAATTCACATTTGTTAAATTTAGTATACAACTCTTTCTTCCTCAATGTCTCTAGAGCAATCCGCAAATGTTCCTTATATTCCTTTTCACTCTTGGAATAAACCAATATATCATCAATAAAGACAATGATAAATCAGTCTAAGAAAGGCTTGAAGACTCTATTCATTAAGTCCATAAAAGTTGCAGATACATTCGTTAATCCAAAGGGCATAACTAAGAACTCAAAATGCCCATACCGTGTTCTAAAAGTAGACTTTGACACATTAGACTCCTTTATTCTCAATTAGTGGTAACCTGATCTCAAATCTATCTTGGAAAAGACTTTTGCCCCTTGCAATTGATCAAACAAATCATCTATACATGGGAGCGGATATCTATTCTTGATAATAACATGATTGAGCTTCCGGTAATCCACACACATTCTTAACGATCCATCTTTCTTATTCACAAAAAGAACTGGAGCTCTCTAAGGTGAAGAGCTAGGCCTGATATAACCCTTCTCCAACAACTCTTTTAACTTCTCTTTAAGTTCCTTCAATTCCACCGAAGCCATCCAATAAGACAGAATTGAGATCGACACAGTACCTGGAAGAAGCTCGATAGGAAACTCAATTTCTCTAAGTGGTGGTAGTCCTAGTAATTCCTCTGGAAAAACATACGGGAATTCCATGACCACAGGAATATCTTCTAACTTTTCTCCATCAATCTTCATGTCTACCACACATGCCAAGAATGCTCAACATCCTTTCCTTATCATTTTTTCTGGTTAGAGCCGAAATAATCCTAGGTGGACTTGCTTTTCTATCCCCTATAAACATCACCTTTCTACTTTCGTTCATCTCAAACTCTACTATCTTCTGTTTGCAATCTAAATTGGCATTATACTTTTCTATTGTATCCATGCCCAAAATCACATTTAATCTCCCCATCTTCAATGGCGTCAAATCCACCACTAATCGTTCTCCACCAATACATATTTCATAATCTCTATAAACTTGACTAATAATAATATACTGACTAATGATCAAAGGAGTATCCAATGGGCTCAAAGTTCTATCATGCACAGTTCTGCTTGATGAAACAAAGGAACAATAACATCATCATCAAATAATTTAACCGTACTAGTCACAACTTCTGGAGCTATTGTTGCATCCTCTCGTGTCATTGCAAACACTCTAACTGGTGCTTGCCCCTGGGTCTTCTCAGAGGATTCACTTTCTTAATTGCGTCAGAACTTCCCATTTCAATTACAATCTTGTATCCTACAGTGACAACCCTTTTTGAAGCCTGCATCTGAGTTCCTTCTCGTCTTGCATACTATAAGCACTCTCTAGCCATATGCCCCTTTTCTCCACAATTAAAATAGGCTCCAGTCAATCTATAGCCTTCCCCTTTGTAGAATTTGCCACAATGATTACACTTAGGAACTGGTGGCCTATCCCCCTCTCCTCTTCTACTACCTCCCGCCGTTAAGGCTTAATAAGAAACAATTTTTCATCTGTTTAGACCTGCTTGCACCACTGCTCCTCTCCTCAGACTGTATGGGGAAAATCTTGGCACTCCTTTATGATATAGGAGTGCCACCTCCCCTCTTGAATTGTTCTCTCCCTTTTCTTTTTCTATTCACAGCACTCTTTATGTTCTCCACATTCTAAACTCGTAATGTCGCTTCAAGCAGCTGCTAAAAATCACAAAAATTCTGTGCCACCACTTTTCCCCTGATGGACAAATGCAATCCCGGTTCAAACCTATGGCACTTAGCCACCTCAATCATCATCATCTTAGCTGCACATCGGGACATTTTTGTAAATTGATGCTCATATTCACTCACTGTTATCTCCCTCTGGGTGAGACTCAGAAATCCCCTCTGCTTCTGCTCTATATAAACCTTACACAAATACTTCTTATAAGCAGCTAGGAAATCCTTCCATGTCAACACTGGCGGTTTTATCTGACTCCTTGGCACACTTTCCCACTAATACAGAACTTCTCTCTATAGCAAACTCACAGTATACTCAACTTCTCATCATCCTCACAATCCATTTGCTCCAATACCCTTTCTGTCTTTCTCAACCAGGTTTCAACTTCTTCTGGATCAGTCGTTCCATAAAAGTCCACTACTCCATACTTCCTAAGGTTATCAAACTGCTTCCCCTTCTTAGCTGGGCCAAAGTAGAAGTCTGCAGCATCTGGCCCATGGCCTAGGTAAAAGCCTGAATGAAGGCCTGGAACAGCCTAGGATCCAATAGAGTAGGCACTTGCTCCTACGGAAGAGGAGACTCATGCGTTTGCAATCAAGAGGGCCCACTATCATGCCCTACTGAAGCCTCAGCATTTCCTGAAACTCATCAGTACTCTCCTCTCTTGGTGAAGAATCAGGTGCAATTGATCCTTGCAAAACTCCTCGTGTCCTTCTACAAGGTGGCATCTTACTCCTTCAATTTAAACATTAATGATTATCTTACGTTTAATTTTAATCTTATTTCCTACATGTATTCATGACATGCATGTCATTTAATGCACTCAATCAATTCACAATACAAACACTCATTCACACATCATAATAATTTATACCACTACTTATTCTAAGCCTAGGAATCCTAAAAGCCTAAGTTCTGATACCAAACAATGTTGGAGGTCAGGTCCCAATTTTAATCCCGAGGTGACCATTCAGGGCGATCGGGTGAGGACCATGTGAGAGTAAGGAGAAATTTTAGCGTCGCGTAGGCGGGTTTGCCATGACAAAACAAACATTCACCGCGACGAATTTAAAGAAATATTTCCAAGGACCTTTCGGGAAAAGTTCGTTGTGACCAACTTTTGGCTTCACCACAGCAAAGTATCAGTGTCGAGCGAAGTCACCCTTCAGGACAAATAGACCACAGCGTGGTTTCACCATGGCGAAGTCCCCAGATTCACCAAAGAAAATCTTGGGAAAAATATGCCGTGTCGAAAGTTTGACTTTTGTTGAGGTGAAATGTCAAGATTGTGCTAAAAATGCCTTTCGGGAAAGGTTTGTCATTGCTAACATCTGGCTTCACTGCGGCAAAACCTTCGTTTCACAACCCAAAACCCAACATTCAAACACAAAATTCTGCACTTACACTTTACCAATTTCCTACAACCATCAACTCAACCACAAGATAAACACAAACATACTCAAAGAACTTCTTTAATTCTTAATCTTATTACTAGAACAAAATAGAGTTTAAACAAATCTTTAGTTACATATCAACAAATACATATCAATAACTTATTACAAACTACAAATGGATGCTCAATGTTTGATATGCTTATAAAGCTATCCAAAAATATAGTCACTAACTTAGTTACAAAAGATCTCTAACTATCTTGGAGTTTGCCAAAGTCTTTACAAGGATCGCTAACCTTCTCGTTCTACACCTGAGAAGAAAATAATGGGTTGAGCTGCAAAGCTCAAGGGCTAATATAGTTATAGCCATCAGTAACAAGCCACACAAATCAAGCATATATATATATATATATATATATATATACACACACACACACATCTATAACTCATTTAATCTAGCAACTCAATCATTCATAATTCTAGCTCAAAACTCATACTTAGAATGTCATCACATAAAACATAGCATATACATTTAACCACCATATCATGGCACTCAATTATGCATCATACTTGGCAATTCAAAGATGCAATGCACTAATAAATGGCTCGAGAGTCTCATAGGTCGAAATGGAGAAATTGAAATTTACACCATGAACAAAATAAGTCCGTTCTTAAGATCCATATGCCACAAGCGGGCAGCCGAGAGAAGGCTATAGGTCAACATGCACGTGACGAACGAAATGGTTTCTCTCATGCCCAAACACAAGCAATACTATGCTCAATTCAATTCAGCATATATTCATATTTTCATGCTTTTCAAGCTATTTCCTCTTTTGCTTATACAAAATATCATAACATCATTTATGATATAACATGGTAACAATCACAATGCATTTTACACATTTACAACAATTCCAATTTCAAACAATTAGGTATACACACATACAAGTAAGTAATTTGCTCATCTCACAACAACTATAATCATATTACCCAACTAATTTTGCTTAAAAATCCAAACTCAATTGTGCCCTTCCTCTTGCTCTTGGATAGAGTTTTCTTGGATTCCTAACACAAACCAATTTTCTCATTCAATCCAATTTCAAATGTAAATTCATAAAACTTCAATAATCAAAATAGAAAAATTAAACTCTAACTTAACCTACCCATAGTTCATCTAGGTTAGAAAACTAAAACCTTGTTTAGAAATCCATGAAAAATCAAAATGGGTTCTTCTTTCCCTCTTCATTCCTAACACAAAATCCCATTCTCTTCCTAACTCCTTTTGTTTTTCTAACAAAGCAAGAAGAAAAGATGAAGAAGATTACCTTAGCTTAGCCAAATACTCTTCCTTCTTCTTCCTTCCACGTTTTTCTCTCTTCTTTCCTAGCTTCCATGATGTTCTTCTCTTCTCCTCTCTTCTTTCACATTTTCTCTTCTTCTCACGCTCACGCACACTTCTCTTCTTTTTCTTCTTTCTCATTTGTTCAACACCACATTTTGGTCTTGGTCTTCCAATTATACCCCTCTTCTTTGTTTGTCCTTCTAATTTTACCCTTCTTTCATTTAATCTAAAGACTACTTACTCCTTAGGCCATTTAAATCTAATATCTTAACTTAATTCTAACATTTCCATTCTAATTTCTAATTGTTACTTATGCTCACTAACTTAATGACTCAATTCTAAAAATAAATATAATAAATTATAAATTAAAAAAGAAATTGGGGTCAAATAGCCTCTATCCACGTTGATCTTAGGTTTGCCCAACAAATCAACGCTTCCAGTTAGGAACAACCTATTAATCCAAAAATCTAATTTCCATTATTTGAGCATATTCGTGTAGAGCGAGCTTAGGTTTCCCCAACAATCCAGCTCTAAAAGAACTCTGGTTCTTGCCACATCAGTAGAAGGCATAAGTCTTAATATTTCGATTCAAGGATTTATTCTTAGGTCTCATCAATACTTGGATGATTGTATATATATCACATATATATATTTAGATTATAGACAACTCAATTAAATTGAGCCTATGTATATAATCACCCTTAAAATGCATCTAATGCATGTATCAGACAAAGGAGGTTTAATTTAAGTTGTGACTTGACTATGCATCAAAAGTTCGTGATTCGATTCAACTCTTAAACTAAACCGGGTACTAGTGTTAGTCTTGGCTAATTTGAATTATGAATGTGATTCGATTAGGAATCCTAAAATTTCAATTATTTTGATGTCCAAAATAAACACTTTAATTCTAGTACACATGTCTTTTTCGAGTCACACTAGAAATGCAATACTGTAGTTGGATTAATTCTAAAATAATCCCTAGGGTTTCCAAAATTCTCAAACATCAATTAGTCATCTAAAACATCCCTAGGTCATCTCTAATTTATTAAGACAATTTCGGCATAAGCCAAAAAATATCTTGACGGTCAAAATCATCAAGATAAAAGAGTTAACCTACTAGATACTAAAGAGACTGGTTTGATGTCCCAAAATTTTCCACACCCCTAATTTCGAACATATTCATTTAGCATGCTACTAGCATCAAAATAAAACATCTTTTTATCTCATAAAAAATTTCAAGGTCATATAATCGAAAAACATACATATAAGTCATTAAACAAGTCAACTCCATCAGCTTTCAAAAAGCTAACCAAATTTTGACTTGATTCATTAATTGAATTAATTCAATTAATTCTAGAAAAAATCCAGAGTTTTATACATAGTCTAAATGTGCCTAATAAAAAATTCTAGAAACTAATTCGTAGGAATTATTTATTAACTTAGTGGAATCAGCCAGCACATTACATGTCTATGACATTTGTCATATTACTTCTAGCACTAGTCATACTCTACATCACGCATGCATAAGATAATCAATTTAACAACAAGTTTCATGCATCTCATATATATTATCTTGCATTTACATGTAGAAAATTCATAAAAACAATTTTTATAAAATTAATATGGAATTTACAAGCATGCATGTTCATCAGATTTCTAGAATTTCCCAGAACTTCATACATGCATCAGGCTGAGACTAAATTCGTAATCAAATAGAAAATAACATTAAATTGCAATTTCCTTTGAAAAAACATAATATAACACCTTATAAACATTTATGTGAAAGAAAATCAGAAAAAAAAATTAGAATTATTACGAAATTTTCAAAATCAGCACATGCATTCAGTTTTCCAAAAATTCCCAGAAACTAACATATGAGCAGACTAGATATTAATTCTAAATAAAATTTGCTTTGACATAAACATAATATAACAACTTATAACCATTTATATGAAAGAAAATCATAAAAACAATTTTTCTATAATTTATACGAATTTTTCCAAATTAACATGCATTTCAATCACAACCCAGCAAATAGTTTGCACATGTTCAATACATCATCTAATACATGCATAAACTTGCTCTGATACCATTGTTATGGAGTCATGGATTCATGCATCACATGCACAGTAAGGTAGTAGAAATGTCGGAATCTAAATTCCAACCGCTTGACATCCCCAAAATTCCAGAATCTTATATGCATGCATATACAAATTATAAGAACAAGAAATTTCAGCACTTGTACCTTAGATAATGCTCCTCCTTTCTTGAATCTTCTCCTTGTTTAGGTTGTAGCAAACACCAAACACCTTCCTTGATCACTCAAGAACACACATAGATGAATAAGAAGTAGTGTATAAGGGTGGTTAGAGCACCAAACTAGATGAGTTAAAGTAGATGCTCAAATGGAGAGATAGATCAAGGTTATGTTGCATGCAGTTAGATTCATGAAACAATTGCATAAATTACATGAACAAGACTCAAGAACACTTCTCTTTAACTCCAGAACACTTCTAGTCCAAATGATGTTAGTTCTTGTCTTAGGATATCATTGCTCTATGTGTCATTGAACCACTTCTAGTCTAAATGTTGTTAGTCTTGTCCTAGGATCTTATTACTCTATGTGTCACTGAAGACTCTCTTCATAACGTATAACTACTCTAGCCAGAGACTCCTGAGTAATGCCCCCAACAAGGGGTATCATCTCCTTCTATCAGGAGTGTTGAATCCTTTATTGGCTACCCAATTACCTTCGAATACCAATAGTTATACCCAATCACCATCCTATGAGTGACCTCATTAGTCCAAATGATGTTAGGCTTGTCCTAGGATCTCATTACTCTATGTTTTATTGAGGACTCTCTTCATGACATGTAACTACTCTATCCAGAGACTCCTGAGTAATGCCCTCGACAAGGAGTATCATCTCCTTCTATCAGGAGTGTTGAATCCTTTATTGGCTACCCAATTGCCTTCGAATACCAATAGTTATACCCAATCACTATCCTATGAGTGACCTCGTTATGAGGCAATAAAGACACAGGATCAGTATCCAAGATATCCTTATGTACCTCAAGTCTAAGGATATTTGCACCACTACTATGATGAGATTAATCATTGACATTTGATAGATAATCCATATGATAATCTCATAACGAGTCATCCGATGTACTTACTACTCTTAGTAAGCATCCACATGTTAACTCTAAACATCTCATGCTTACAGTTTGTGCTTGATCAAATCAAAGAGTATAACATGCGCTAGTCTATCTGAATTAATAATGTCATGTCTTATTAATACTATGACTAGGGATAATTTAGATATTAATATAATTGCACATGATAGGAATCTTATTATCATGATCTCATCATGATTTCCTTCGTACTATGTTTTGTATCATGGATTTCATTGATTTGATTTAAGATTGACATCAATTCATAAATAAACAAACATCAAATTAATGAAAAATTATCGCAAATGTCTCACCAGTAGCGATTACTACTACTGGTGGAAGAACTGCCTTCAACAGTGATGGAACGAGGCTTTTAAGCCTCATCCATCAACTCCCAGAAGCAGACACAAACATATAGTGCATTCAAAACATATGCATGCTTCAATCTAATTCCCAAAACATTCAAGCCTAAACTTTAAATTCTTTATAATAATAACAACGTAAAAGGAGGTATGAATTCAACTTCTAAGAAATATTGTTTTCCAAAAATAGAACACACAAAGGCATAGGGCATGAGATTGATATCCATATATTAAAGACATGGGGCATGCAATTGGATTTTTCAAGAAACAAAAATATGTCAAAAGCTTCGAAAACTATAAAGATATTTGATTTAGAGGATTTTAAAGACAAATCATGTGAGATAACAAAACAAGTTTTAAGCCTTAATCCAATTAACAAATCAATAACAATCATACAGTAAACTTCAACAATTAAAAGAGGTTCAAATATTACTCTTGGGAAACAAACCATGATCGAATCATAAAAGTAATGAAAAATTTTATTTTATGATTTTCATTTTGATTTCTTTAAATAAACAATTTGAAATTTACAAATCAGAAATAAAAGGGTTGACTTGATTTAAATTCCTACAAAAACTTTTCTTTTGAATTTGTTAACTACGAGCTATTCAAATGTCTAACCTTTAACGTTATCCACATAATAGTAGAAAAGAACTCAAAACAAGAGTATTGGCTCTTTGATGTATTTTCTTACTTATAGGAAATTACTCTAGGTTTCTTTACAATTAACATTAGGCTTCCAATTAAAACTTCAAATTTAAGTTCAACCTAATTTAAATTGGCTTTTCTCTTTTTAACTACTCTATATATGTGGCTCATTATATTCATAATATGTTGGTAATGATTATAAATTATAATTCTAATTCATAATAAAATTTAAACTTTTATTTTTTTAATTCTCTAATTAAATGATTCATTATTATAAATCACGAATGACGTCTAAAAATATGATATAATTACTCAAATATTAAAAATGTCAAGGTTGTTTGACTTAACTTGTCCATGCATAGTTATAACATATAATTTAATTATTTCGTCATCTAATGTTCTAATTGGATTAGAATATGAAACTAATATATACTCTATTTAAATTTAATTATGTACACTCTTGCTAATCAGTAATTAATTTATAATTAATATTTGAAAATATTTTTTTAAATATAAAGTCACTATAGCTAAAGATTTCTTTAAATCACTAGTAATTAAGAACACTGAAACATTCTTCCTAATTAGTTTAAAGTGATGAATTCTTTATTAACTAATTCACCTATCTCCATATAGTTCATAATATATCTAAGTACTACTGATTAAGCTACTCTAATTAGAATATATCATAAATAGTCTTAAACATAGTAATTCCTACACGAGATACTTTGATAATCTCAAATCTAAAGACCAAGTACATAACCATCATAGTGAGAAAATTGATAGAAACACAAGTAAAATTTTATTCAAGATCTTCATAATCAAGTCAGTTTAGTAAACTTATTCTCTGATAAGCATCCAAATGTTTGTTTACTAGATAGTTTGTGGACAAGTTGGTTCTTCCAATAGAAGATATTAGGGGTAGAAGGGTTGGGGAGATATTGAGGTTGCAAATGTCTTAGACAATCTAAAAATTACCAATAGTTGCCATTGATTAGTGAGCTGAGTTTAGTGTGAAGAGGAAGGATTAGAGAGTTGCTTGATATATCTTGGGAGTGTAAAAGTTGACCTAGTCCAAAGCAATTATCAAACCACAGAGAAATCTGTCTTCCATTGCCAATTTTGCAAGAAATATTATTTGGATTGTGTCCCTCAAATATAGTAATTGGTTTAAGAAGTAAGAGGTTGATGAGCTTTTATTTATTTCCCATACACATCTGTCCTTAAGGAAATATAAGTGTAACTACATAATCCACAGAGATTTTCTATCCTCAAGTATCCACTCTAGTCTTTTGAGGATTAAAGCATTGTTGGTGGTTTTGATTGATGAGATGCTTAAGCCTCCTCCTTATTTAGGGAAACATAAATCTGATCACTTGACTTTAGCAACACCTTTAGTACCATTTGAGCAATTCCATAAGAAATGTTTCAACAATTTTTCAATTGACTTGATGACATTCTTAAAGAGAAAAATATGGGAACTCCAATTAAGAACATATTTAAGAGGCTGCAACTTACCCGTATAGGATAGAAAATTATTCACCTTGGAGTTAATCCTCTTCTATATTTTTTTCAATGAGTGGTAGACAATCTAAATAGCTGAGTCTTTTGGTGGAACTAGGCAATCCCATATAAAGAAGTGGAGGCGATTTCATATGCATGCTAGTTATTGTTGCAATGTGAGATTCCAGAGAAGAGGCACCTTTAGAAATTAGGAAATTGCTTTTATTGAAGTTGATTTACAGATCAAAGTGCCTTTTGAAAATGTCTAGAGTTGTCATAAAGGTTCGAATGGACTCTAATCTAACACTGCAAAATAGAAGAAGGTCATCTACAAAAGACAAGTTAGTTAATCCAATTTTCTTACAGTTGGAATGGAATCTGAAGTTGGAATTGTTTTCCACTTCATGCTTGATAATTGAATTCAGATTTTCCATGCAAAGTATAAAGAGGTAGGGGAGAGAGGATCCCCCTGCCTAAGGCCTTTAGCAGATTTGAAATAACTTGTGGGGAGTCATTTATCAACACAGAGAAGCTGGCAATAGAGATGTATCCTTTTACCCAACCAATGAAAACATCAAGAAACTCATAAGCATTCAGCGTCATCTATCAGAATTCCCAACTCACATTATCAAATACCTTATGAAAATCAACGTTGATATTGCAATTGGGGGTGTATTTAGATCTTGAGTAACCTTGTAGAAGCTCTTGCAAAATTAAGATATTGTCACTAATTTGCCTGTTAGAAATGAATGCACCTTGGTTATCACTAATAAATGGAGTTATAGCTTATCTTGTAGTAAGGATCTTATAGATAATTTTGTAAAGGAAATTGGTGTAAGCTATGAGTCTGAAATCACTAAAGCAGAAGGGGCTAGATCCTTTTGCTATTAAGCATAAGAAAGTTTTGTTGATTTCTTTAAGGAGGAAACCATTAGAGTAGAATTCAAACACTACATTTTTGATCATTTGACTAGTGGTATGTGAAGACTTATGGAAAAAATATCTATTTAAGCCATCAGGTCCTGGTGCTTTCATTCCATCCATACCAAATACAACCTCTTCAATCTCCTTCTCATCTACATGTTTGGTTAGTAAAGCAAAATCTACAGGGGAAATTTTCTCTCGAAATGAAACTACAAAGCTTAGAGTAAGAACCAGAAGCTATACTAGGAGTACCTAGTAGAGACTTAAAGTAACTCACAACCTCATGTTGGATGCCGTTGTGATTTGTAACACTACACCATTATTGTTAATGATAGAACATATTTTGTTCTAATTTTTCCTTGCAAGGATGATATTAAAAAAGGATTTGTACACTTGTCACCATCCTTAAGTTAACTAACCCTTGCTCTTTACTAGAGCAAAGATGAATGATTACTAACATCTTACAAGTAATTAAAGAGAGCTTAATGTTCTGTACATAATAGTTAAGAATCATGTGGACATAACTTAATAGACCTCTGGATATTAATGAGTTTATCCTTTGTAGTATTTAGAGCAGTACTAGTATTGGATCCCTTTAAAGAATTGAGTACCTTGAGTTCTTTTTTTATTTCCTTCAGTTTTTGAATATATATAGATTGCTTAGTCCCCACAAAATGACACTTAGTACCTCTTTTACAAGCATACCTAAAAATAGTATCATTGGCCAAATAGTTGTTGAATCTGAAAGGGAAGTGTCTAAAAACTTTCTTAAATAATTCCTCCAACACTATTGGTGTATGATCAAAGGAAAAAGAATCTTTAAAGTTAGAAATGTTGTTAGGTAATTGAGCTAATTAGTTGGCATTAACAAGAGCTCTGTCTAACTTTTTCCCTAATGAACCAATTAGAGCTTTGTTTTTTAGATCAAGTGAAAGAACGAGCAATTTGTTTCAGATAAGTGAACCCAAAATAATGCACACAATCTTTAAAGTCTTCATAAAAGTTTCTTAAGTTGCAATTGCCCTAAGCTTTCTATTTGTAAATAGCTAAATTGAAGTCTCCATATATCAACCAAGGTTTGTTAATGTTCCTGCCGAGATTAGTAAGATTATTTCATAAAGTTTTCCTCTTAAACCCGAAGTTGGCAGCATATATGAGAGACTTCAATTTAGCTATTTACAAATAGAAAGCTTAGGGCAATTGCAACTTAAGAAACATTTATGAAGACTTTAAAGATTGTGCATTATTTTGG
>JAOQMP010000005.1:12621530-12631608 GCA_027563575.1 Erythroxylum pedicellare
TTAAATATATAATCTTGAATTAAATTATTCATAATTTTTATTAATAATTAAATAATATATATTTAAATGATAGTAAACTTGAATCAGATTAAAAAAAAAAACAAGAATAGGAAACAAAAACTCATTTTTATGGTTTTCATAATTTTTAAAAACAGGAAAAACCAAACAAACAATTTTTTTACTAAATTTAAAAAGTAGAAAGAAAAAAAAACAATAAGTCGTAATACCCTAACAGTGATGACTCTGAACTATTATTTTTTGTTTTAGTTTTTAAATGGAAAAGCTAGATTGCCTACATTAATAATTGAAGATAGAAAATTACTGAGCTTAACTCTTAAACACGTAATTAAATTAAATTTAAATTAATTATAATAAAATATTAATTTAGTTAGTTTGGTTCTGAAAAATTGAAAACTAGAAAAGCTCTACATCTTTTATCACATATAAGACTAAGTTGAAACTATAAATAATCGCCAAATTTAAATTTTATTTTACTTAAAAAAATTATTAAATCTTCACCCTAAAACAAAGGTAAGACGATTTGCCTGCAATCAAATATATACTTAACAACAATATATATAAAAAATAAAACATACAAACGAAAAAAGGATCTTTTTTATTACTAAACCAAAAATATGAAAACAACAGCTTAACTTTTTGTTTTGATTTCAAAATTTTCAAGAACAAGAAATTCACCTTTTTTTTTGGGTAAGTAAAAACTCTAAGGTGTTATTTAGTAATCAGCAATAAAGAGCCTCAGTTTCTTAATTTTACTTATTTAATTTCTAGAAGTAGATAAAATAGGAAATAACAAATTTGAATTTTGTATTTTAAGAAAGATGTAAATATAACCTGAAATCAAATATTAGAAATAACAATTTTCTCTTCTCTCTTTCTTTATGCATTTTTTTTTCAACTGAACTTTTTCTTATCTTATTTTGTTTTATTAATATTATTATATTTCCTACTTTTATTTTTTTGAAAAAAATCATTCACTATTGTTTAAAAATTAATAATCTATTGAATCATTAAACAATAATTTTAATTATTTATAAAAATAAAGAATTTTGATTAATTATTTATAGATTTATATAATAATCAAACATCTAATAAAAATTTTATTTATTTAATGCCAAATACTGACACAATCATCAACTTAATCTTATTTTTAATATCAAACTTTTATTCTCATTTTCAATTTTTTATTCTCGCTAACTAAGAGACGAGGCCTAGAAGGAATTCACTGATTAAGACTAGTCAAATGATTTTTCAGGTCAAGCATAAAACTATCCACTAACTAATTTAGGTGACTCCACGGATTTCTCTAACAACTGTTATATTAATAGTTTTGAAATAAATTCACGGAAATGCTTATTTGATTCAACATGTGGGAAGAATACCAAACCCACATTTTTCCTTCTAAATCCTTTTTATGAAACTTCCAAGATCAACAAAGCCTCATCTATCTTTTAAGTTTGTACCGTCTTTCTCGTGGGAACCCATCTCCCGCAGTGATCTCCGCCGCTCAAAAGAGGCTGGCAATAACAGGATCTTCTAGTTCACAGGGTGCCCAGTTTCAAGTCTATGAACCGTAACAACATTTATATCTCTACTTTCTCAAATAATTTTACAAGAGTTCCAACAATTACAAGATACATCCCAGTGTCATCAGACTATAAATATGACCATCTTAACTACTGCCAAAGGGCATCACAAAACCAAATTCAACTAATCTCAAATAATCTTTCAAAAAAACATACTGCCACTAATATAGATATAATGAAAAAAGTACAGAAAAATATGTGGGCCTTATTCGAAGGAGCATAGAGAACAAGTGATCATACCACCTCTTTTTGTACATTTTGACTCATCTATAAGAATACCATCAATAATGGAAAGCTAATCACTCTTGCCTCACAAACGGCGAGGAACTCATATCGGTACTGTAAAACGAGTCCTCAGCTCCACCATAATATGTATCTTCTTTCTCCTCATCCCATTTGACAACCTCCCTTATGTACTTGAATGCTTCATCAATGGTAACTCGGTCTCTTGCCCTTGCTTGCCATACAAATAGCTTGCGACCCGTAATGGAAGCATAAAGATCTTTGAACTTCATTGCCATGTAGAAGTAAGCCTGTTGTGCTAGTGATTGATTATTGTGATGAGGACGCACTGGACTAAATTCACTGAACCATTCACAGGTACTAAGAGGCGACCTGTTGATCTTCTCTTCAAAAAGATCATACTTGTTAAGTACCAATACAAAAGGCGTATCTTTGAAGCAAGGGTGTCTAATCATTGTCTCGAACAGATCCTTGCTTTGCATCATCTTGTTTTGTATCAGTGAACCACTGCCACTGTTCTCAGGTGAAAGCCACATTTGATCATAGTCACTAAGTGCCACACAGAATACTATAACTCGCACATCTTCAAACATTTCCACCCATTTACACCCGTCATTCATTCCCTTAGCATTTACCCTAATAAGTTGGTATCTGACAACAAAAACAGAAGTAGATCAGAAAGAAAGTAACAGAGTCATGACATTTATTAAATGCAGCTACAAAAATGAAAAGAAATAAGACATGAATGCAAACTTAAAGGAAATATGTCCCAAAAAGGATCCAATTATTAACAAAAGTGTTACTATTTGGCAAACTTAGACTTGCAATCTGTATGACATTGTTTGGTAGGTTTCAAGTTTCTAGCCCCACATGTACCTAGGTCAAATGAAAGTCCACAATTCATGCCGCATTGTATTTCCCAGCAATCTAGTCAAACTACAAAAGAGACCCGAGTTAGGGTCTTGCTGGTTGTCAACTCCACAGTATGTTTGCAAACATCACAAATGAATTCCAGCTTTCCATGCCAGTTGTCATAATATCAGTTACGATGAACAAGAAAAAACCACCTGGTCAAAGGAGGTGGTGCAGCTTCAAGATTGTCTGTATAAGTCTCAGACATTGGACTGCGATTATCAATTGAGAATTCTATGAAAGCCAAGCCATTTCCTTGAGTGACTCCTTCTGCATAAAGAATATCACGTTCTGAAGGTTCATACTCATTGCTTGAGACCTCAACAGCCTAAAAGAAAATATGACAATTAGTCATCCAACATCAAGAGTGCTCATAAGTTTATTTAAGTTCAGATCAAACACCAATGGAAGCCCAATGTGGGACAAACTACAACATCTTTCATAGGAAAGTTTAAAATTAATGAGAAATTATGAAAGTAACCAAACTTAAGAAAGCGTCAAGTTTTTATGGACTAGGAAGGTGATTAAATACCCGGCTTAAGAAATACTCTGAAACATCAGGAAGGAAGTGAAGCTCATCTTTCCTTTTATAAGTTTCCTGTATGGCAGGATCTTTCCACACCTCCTCAACTAATGGAGCATACTCACGGGTTGCTGCAGGGAAAAATGCATCCAAATCTCCAGTGGCTATAATGTCCAGCAGCCAGTCTGAGAAATGCTTCAACCTTGGGTTGATTGAATAGACACATATATTAGTTTCAACAGAGTCAACCTCGCCACCTGAAGCAAATTTGAAGTCAAAAACTGTAAGTTGGAGACCCAAGATGTTGCCAATATAAAGAGACCTGCTTCAAATATAAATCTCCCCAATTTCATTGACAGGTACAGCCTTCAAACATGCCAAACAAGAGAAGGTTTGGATGTCCATCTCAGAAATCCATCACAAAAATGCACGTGCCAAAAATCATACAAAACGGACAGCAACAGATAATATTAGAGCAGAAAAGAACTATGTCGAATAACAGTATCTAAAGATACATCAAATAAATACCTTACCTGGTTCAGAGTTGTGATCTTGAGAATCTAATTCCTTGATTCTAGCCATTGCCTCCTCCTCAAAGCGTTCCCGTCCATCCAACAACATGCTAAGATATCTATATATATTGCTCTGGATCATCAACTTAATATCCTGCAGTTCTTCTGCAGTAAACTTGTTTCCATACAGAAATTTGGCCTGTTGAAAGAAGTACAATAAATTTTAAGGAAACAGCATCTTTGATTCTAAACATAATTACAATTACAGAAGTTTATTACTATTTCTCAAGAAAATGACAGCAAATTTTGCAAGGCAGGAAGAATGATTAATTTATCATGAATCAATTCATTTTGTTCACTCCTTTTCCATAGCACTGCAATCAAATAACAAATAACCAAAACCCATAGCCCATTTATAAGATTGGAAAGCTGATAGAAATTCTCTTTTCATGTGCTTTAAGAGCTCTCTCAACTACTGTTTTGAAGTGCTAGAAGAGACAACTGTAATTTTTATGACTATCTAGTTCAGGTTAATTGGCAGTC
Source organism: Erythroxylum pedicellare (assembly GCA_027563575.1). Classification (NCBI taxonomy): domain Eukaryota; kingdom Viridiplantae; phylum Streptophyta; class Magnoliopsida; order Malpighiales; family Erythroxylaceae; genus Erythroxylum; species Erythroxylum pedicellare. Next base: position 12,625,868 of record JAOQMP010000005.1, read on the forward strand.
AAAATCTTATGCGCAGAAGATAACTTTGCTCACAATATGTTCATGAAACTGCTCCAGACAATTGGTTAAGCCAAATTGTCATCAACTGGAATATGGTTGAGCAATAAAGTAGATCTACAAGAAATTGCTGCCTTCAGCAAATGATCCAAGCCAACAAGGACGAACCAAAATGGTAGTAGAAAGAGAGAATGAGAAGACTAGAGAAGAAAGTGGATAAAGAGATCCAAATGTTCACATAGTAAAAGATTCAGTGATCACTATTTATGCAAAAAGCCAATTAGGGAAAAACGGGTACTACAGCCTATGTTCAAGTGGGCAATCAGTTATCTTAACTATAGTCCACCCAAACATAAAGATTCACTTTCTATCAAGAGGTTGCATCGGTTAGGCGAACAGCCTTTGGATGATCACTATTCATGCAAAAAGCCAATTAGGGAAAAACAGGTACTACAGGCTATGTTCAAGTGGGCAATGAGTTATCTTAACTATAATCCACCCAAACATAAGGATTCACTTTCTATCAAGAGGTTGCATCAGTTAGGCGAACAGCCTTTGGATGATCACTATTTATGCAAAAAGCCAATTAGGGAAAAACGGGTACTACAGGCTATGCTCAAGTGGGCAATCAGTTATCTTAACTATATATCTATCAAGACGTTGCATCAGCTAGGCGATCGGCCTTTGGATGCTTGTAAAAATCATCATATCAAAGCTGAATCATGACTCAACTCTAAGATCTAACAAAGGAACCTAAACTTAAATGAACATCCATGCAACAAAACTCATCATCATAAGTTGCAACCATATATACAGTGGACATTCTAGCCCAGAGTAATCTTCCACAGACAGCAACAACGTGGAACTCAGATTTCCCAAATCTCTATTATGCTCACAAATCCAAATACATAGCAGGTATTGGCATAAGAGTAGTTTAACATATTAACATGTTCTGGAGACACCATGCTACAAGCCTGATATATGAATAATATAATCAATTTGGAAAAAAGAAGAAAACATTAAAAAAATAAAAGCCATCTAGCAAGAAAGATAAGGAATTTATGAGAGCGTTCTGCAATACTGACTCATGATAGGATTATATATGTATGGCACCTAAAAGGATATATATACAGCCCATACAGAGTACTATAAGCATGCTCCAACTAGATCAACAAACTCTTCCTTCTCATAAGCATCCCACACCCAAAGAAAGAAAATATCAAAGTATCAATTAGCATAAACAAAATGGCAGGCTGCATATGTACATCATCTACCTGCATAAAAACAACACATCAAATTAGAACACCAAAACAAGGGAAAACCTGCTTGAAGATGGTGCTGGTTCCAGAGCCTTGAGGACCAATTAAAAGGAGTTTCTGTGCTTTTTTCTGTTCCAGATAGTTTGGAGCTGCAGTATAGTTGCTAGCTTCATCTCTCTGCACATGAGGTTGACCATGCGGCACAGGCAGTGAAAACAGTGTACAGACAAACCGTGTTGATGCCTGTCTAGCAAAAATCAAATACAGAAGGTTTTCATATAGGATCAATTTCTATCAGCACTCAAAACATTTGCAGTGAGTTTGCAAATATATACCTTTTCCCAAATGTTTCCTCTGATATTATTCTGACCTTCCTCTTCATAACGCCCATCATCATAAACCCAAAAATGAGTATCACGTGGACACTGCACCCTTGCTAGCTGAAAACATCCCAAACCAGTTTAGTGGGTTCATAGGCCATAAACAGAGTGATAGTAAAAGCAAAAGGGCCAAAATTCACAAGGATATTATGATGGATAGTGAAGTCAAAAGTACAGTCAGTTAGAGCAATAATTTATTCAGTAAAACAAAAAAATCTAAATACGCCATTATTTGTTATGCAAACCCATTGCAACCAAACGATGACAAGCTAATATCAAAAGCAAACGTTTTGATCTCTACTCTCATGAGACATCTAAGGCAAGTAACTTTTGCCAAAGTAGGCTGGAAGTCTCACATGCATATACAGAAGAACAAAGAGGAAGTTCTAAATGAAACAGATGAGAGTATCAGCATCTTCCTCAACATCAACACTCAGACAACGTAAACAGATGATCAAATGTTTGGATAGCATAATCATAAAAGCATTAGACAGCAAGAAGAAAATAATTGTTTGCAGAAGTTTGACAGATCTTTTGCGGACCATTAAATCTGCTCTTTTTCTTATGGAAACAAATCAAAGTTCCCTATTAATGACAGTAGAAAAATAAAATGATGAAGCATGAACAGACCCATCACCACTTCATAGAGAAAGTCAAACTCAGCAAATGATCAAGAGGACAATAATAAAACATAAGCCACAGGAAGAGTAAAAGTGAGACCAATGAGCAATTGAACAAATCAGAAAAAAAATAAAGGCTTCTTTTTCATAAACAGTAGCCCATAAACATTCACCACCAAAGGATAGTCACTTTATTAAAGATTGACTCGTGCACCGCAGATGAGGAAAGTAACACAAGTTAACAATTGCACCACAAATTACTACTTAATGCTGACAAACAAGGGTTCTTATCCTTCTCTTGTAAACACGTTTAACTCATAATTTAATTCTTTACCTTTTCCAAAAAAGAAGCTGACAAACATGGTAAATTAACTAAGTTCTGGTGACATATACAGTCTTGGATTAGTTTGAATGTAATCATGATATGTTCACTGAGCTAACTATCAGTATATCCAATGTCATGCAAGACAAGACAGGTTCAATAGGGCCAATAACAGTAGAATAGATGACAGAATTGAATTACCATGAAACAACTAGGACGATTCAGTAAACCTGCCAAATCCAAGTTTCCTTTAGAGTTCCACAAACATGACGTGAACAAATTCTTTTTAACGAATTCAAAGAAGATATCCATAGGAGAAAAGGATTACAAACAAATCGACCTGAACAAACTCAATTACGGATCCAAAACACTTAAACAGATTCTGTTAATCCATTGAATAGAAGGAGATCTTTGACCAACCAAATAGCCATTGTTGTGCTCATGTTGCCAATTCAGCCTAACCAATTTCACCCCAGCAAGAGAAGAAAAGCAAAGCAACACTAGGTCAAAATTCAAAGTACTTACTTTTAGTACCCTGAGTTCAAGCTTAGTAATCTCTCGGCCATTAATGTAAACTTTAGTATTCCCACTGCTTGCATCAGCGCTCAGTTTTCCAGAGAAATTTAAGTTTGAACAAATGATACTGTCTGGTTTTTCTCCCTCCTGTAAAGTGAGCCAAGTTACTATGTTTAAAGTACTTTCTACATTAACTACTCCATTTTGAAAAACAACACAAAACTTAGTCCTAGAGAAACTAATTGACATTCTGCATGTTAAGTACCAACTCACCTTTCCCCAAAAACCAGACTCTTTATCGTACCAATATCTGCCAGGCTTCAATTTCTGTGGAGGCAATGGACAACCAAGCAATTCTGCCATTTCTTCTGGCTTCAGAGGCAATCCATTCACAATTAGCTGCTCTGGCCGAAGCTGATTAGCAGAACATTCCTTCTCCGCTTTCATAATTTGCTTAACTTCCAAAGGACTGAGCAAGTGGGATAAAACCCTGGAATGTCTTCCCAACTTCAACCGCTTTGATTCGTCTATGGGTTGACTAATGCATGTAACACACTTGCGGCCTTCAGGCATTGATCCCATTGCCCTCAGGACACAATTGCCACAATACTTAGCATCACAAACCAGGCAAGACTCTTTGGTTTCCCATTTCCCTTTCCCACACCTGTAACAGAGTCTGCTCCTTCTCTTCTTTTCTTTGGAAACCCCAACATACTCCGGATAAACTGGCTTCTGCAAATCTAAATCTTTCCTATCAGATCTATCAACAGTATTAAATGTCACAACTGACACTCTTTTCACCTCATTGCCCACTGATTTCGAATGATTACTAGGATTGTGGACCGAACCAGGAGAAGCTGAAGCTGAGGCTGAAAAAAAATCAGGGTTTTGCAATACAGAAACAACAGACTCCGAGCTTGTTGATCCCCTAGGACTTTGAGTTGGTGAACTTGTCACACCAGCTATGCGAGACACTGGTATGGGTATTGGCTCAACAACAACAGGACCAAAACTTCCAACAGATCTGTGTGATTCCGAGAGGGGCTCTGCTGTTGGGATTGCATGTGAATTTACATCCAGAGGTTCAACTTTAGGGACTTCGTAAGACACCGGCGGGCCTTCATACTCCAAAGCTATGGAGTAATCAAGTTCAGCCTCATTCTCGGGGAGAGAAGCTCCTGGAGGGAGCATCTTTTGCACCAACTTTCTCCAGGTCTCTCCTTCGCTTTGCTCCATTTCCACCACAGCAACCAAATAACCAGACGCTCAATCACAGGGTCAAACTAACTACTTCTCAGAACTAGTTGCATCCGAAATAAAAAGGTCATAACCACTATAAGATTCAATGTAAAAGACCCTAAACAAACTGAAGTGGCGACCTTCGGAAGAAACCCTAGGTATGAGATTGCAACTGAAGCCAGGAATGTTCAACCTAGAAGCCGCAATCAACAGTTGTACACCTTTGTTCACCCTTTCAAAGCCTTCACATTTGAATAAATAACTTACGACCGTTCCAGAATCCCATCCTGAAAAGAAATTAAGCCAAATTCAATCATTTGTCCATAGGGCAACTACAACTTTTTTACGCTCAAGATGCCACTTGAGATTGAATACATCAGAGTCAAACAAGACATATCCAAGCCGAAAAATACCGAATTCCGCCCTTTAAGAGTCCAGCCAAGACTTTTCAGCTACTACAACAAATACCCACAAAAAGGGTAATCTAAATCAAATCAAGTTACAGTCAAAATCATATAGCCCAAGTTCAATCACAAACTTATTATTATGAGCATTTGGTTAAACAAAACCCATATGAGTCAAAAATTACAAACGAAAACACTATAAATATTAGAACCAAAGACCAATTCAATCAGAAGACATCCAGCATCAAAAAGAGAACTTTGACAAATAATAAAGCCTTGAAATTTCTAAAGAACAGAAAGAGAAAAGGAAACAAAATGCACATTTCAACACGTACGTATGTATAGAGAGAGAGAGAGAGAGAGAACAGAGGGAAAGGGACAGAAATGCTTAAGAAAACTAAGAGAAAGAACTACTTTGCTTTCAGCGCTTTCTCTTCTACGTGCTTTGAAGAACCAAAAAGGAAAAACTAAGAAGCGTTTAGAAGAAGAGCGCTCAAAGTTTGTCTTCTTTTTTTGCGGCAGAGAAAGAGGGGTACAGGCCAAATGTAACCAAAATTTTCAGAGGTAGAAGGAGAGTAGGACCCACTATTTGGTTTTGGTGCTGTAAGCTTTGTCTTCTTCACTCAATCTTTCCCTGTAATCTTTTGCAGATGATGATGGGGTGAGTATGTGCTTGGGTCAATCCACGCGCTAGCTTCTGAAAGTGCGTTCGTAGAGAGAGCACTTATTACAGCGGACGATCAATAACTATGTTTCCGCATGTTTGACTTTTATTATCACGCTCATTGTAGGCGCGTGATTCCTGTTTTTTCTTTTCAAATGGATTATTAAGAGTAGGTGAAGCTGTGTACTTTATGTTGACCAACGCTTTATCTTTTTATATTTATTACATATACAAACATCATATCAATGATGCATGATATCTGACTTTTAGATCCAACGGCCGGAAGTAGATAAAGACACTTTTACTTAATCAAATAAACATGTTCACTTTAATGGATATT